>CAWUFW010012125.1:0-562749 GCA_963921515.1 Calotriton arnoldi
AGTCATCGAGAACACCTTCGCAGGATGGCGAGCTTACAAATACAAAAAAAGCTCGGTTAACATTCACTTTTACTTCTGAGATCACTCAGCTTTCTTCATTATGTGCACACAAACACAGCAATTACAGTCACCATGAGCACCTTCGTAGGATGGAGATTAAAATGGGAACGGGTTCGGCGTCGTTTGAAGTGGAAATTAGATGATCTCATTGAAAAAACGACAATAATGATTTCAAATACGGGCATGGGTAGCATGATGAAAAGTACAACCACCATTCACTTTCATTTTTAAGAGCACTCTCATTTCTCATTATATGCACGCTAATACGGCCATCACAGCTTCCACTTTAAAAGCCCAAGTTCAGAAAAGATCTTTTGAATAGGAGAATCTCTGCTCCAGGTATGTTTAACTTTATGAGATACAAACTTGAGTTGAAATGACACAAGTAGAAGCACAGCAACCAGTTTACAAATACTCACGCTGAGATAATTGGTTTTGAAATGATTAGACTTTCAAGCATTAGATACCTTATACCATATTACTGAGCAGAAAAATCAGATCTAAATAGTCATGTTTAGAGGAGTGATTCACTCATAGTTTCAAGAATATAATTAGCAGTTTCCCATTGATACATAACAGGATGTTTGTACAAGGAGTACGATAATAAAATTGTACAATACGAATTTCACTGACTTTTTATGGCGCTAGCTAACCCTGACGATATGTTTGTATTTGTGTTTGTGGAGGATTATGGAAGAGCTCACTACCATGCCACGAATCAGTGGAAATTCTGCTGTGGTGCTTGCATTGAACATTCTGGTTTTTTATCTGCTTTTGGTACAGTTTTCTCTCCTAAGAAGTGTTACACATATAGCGTTACTAGCACTTTTTGACTTACATATGTAGCACTAAGTGTATGCACTGGCCAATACACCCTCTCATTCCTCCATCACATTACCTATCTCCTCTCTATACTACCTACTAACACATACTACCTTCCTATACCTCCTCACACTATACACTAATCCACCTCTCCCATTCCCCCTCCCTCCCTATACCCCTTTCACTTAGACCTCTATCTTTCTCTTCTACTCTATCATCAATCTATCTCACTATCCCATACACTATCACCACATCAATGGTATGCTTAACTACGAATCTTCAGACACAGTTTGATACACAAACATTTTCAAACTTTCACTCAATAAAACACAAACACTACTCCTCTTATTAACCTATCTTCTAATAAACAAAAATACCTCTCTAACCGACTATTACCTACGCACCCCTTCTTACTCTTTCTCACACTCTATTTCTCCTCCTCTCTCCCAATATCAATAACAACTACCTCCATAAACCACATATATCACTAATTCTTCCTTTCTATCTATTCTCTACAGTTCTCACCACTATCTATTCACCATACCACATAATTCTACTACACAAATACACTACACAACACACAATTCAGCACCACTAAAACAAAAACAGTTCTAATACAACATACATAATTCCACTACACACCACATACAACCACTACACTACAAAACAAACACATAAGTCAAAAACATTATCATTACGATGCCAATAGCTCTAAATCTAAGAAATGCGAGACCTATTGCATTGCAAATGCTTGTTTATTTTTTTTTATTGAGAAATGAGTAAGGAATATTGAATTACATTAGACATACTGATAACTCTCAACAGCAACCATTTTGAATCATGAGAGAGAACTAGAGTATACCCTACCACAGAGTTTGAGGGAAGACGCCAATAACACCAAACGTAGTCCATCGTCTTTAATTACAGTATTTATGTGTCAATCATTTTGTATTCTGAAGGGAAGGCACTGCATTAATTTGGAGGGTTATTATGCCCTAGCTGAACGGTCCTTAACCTGTGGTCCACGGACCCCCAGAGTGTCCATGATGCCTACTCAAGGGGTAAGCATCTGTTTAGAAGATGAAATAGTATTAGAAGATTAATAAAGTACATAAACATGTAAAGCAAAGGTTAAAATGGAAACTTTGAAAACGCTCGGGAAATTTGAAGGAATTTGAAATTGGAAGCTAAAAATTAAGCTGGTATTCTTATCTTGATTCATGAAAGCAGCGCAAGTCCTGCAAGTGGAATCTAATACGGCCGATTACAGACCTAAATCGAAGCAGTTGTATGTGCTGACAAAACGAGAGCATGCATTAGAAACAAAAAAGACAAAGTTATATGCTGGAATCCAGGAATATCATTTTATCTTTTAAAAATAAAATTAAGTTTTGAGCATTCACATTACAATTAACATTTCGATTTTCTCATTCATATTAGTTTGTGAATTATATTCAATATTTCATAATTTAGGTATTTGTTTGATGTAGAGTTGTTTCTATATTTTTGTGTATTTGTTTGAGGTTCAAATTGTCAAAATTGCGTAGGTGAGGGTCCCCGATGTCCAGTAGTGATTCAGTGGGGGTCCACATACATCAAAAATTTAAGTAATATTATTCAATAATCTAGCACTACTATGATAATGGAATAGTATTGAATTGAGACTTTTGACTATTATCAAGAAGCAAAGGGAGGGCAATAAAATGTGAGCTGAGAAAAACAGTTAATATTGCAATTGTAATTGTATTTATATAGTGCTTACTACCCAGATTAGGCACCGGATTGCTTTTCGGCGAGTAGCGCGCTTTTCTGGTACCCAAAAAAGATTAGCGGATGATTAGTGTAGGGAAATATGAGTTACTTTGAGCGGTGGACATGTGAGTCTGTTAGTTGGATTTAATAGGATAATGGAGGGATAGAAGAGGGAAGAGTCTAGAAAGTGTTATTTGGGAGATCATAGTAGTAAGATGAAGTTTGTTATGAGTAAAAGGAGAGATGGACGAGGGAAGAGTCTCTAGAAAGGGATTAGGGATATCATAGTAGTTAAATGTGGTTTGGGAAGAGTCAAAGGAGGGATACATGAGGGAAGAATTTAGAAAGGGTTTTTGGGAGATCGTAGTAATAAAATGAGGTATGGGGTGAGCCAAGGAGGGATAGAGGAGGAAAGAGTCTAGAAAGGGTATTTATAGTAGAATAAATTTGAGATGAGTCAGAGAGTGAAGGTAGAGGATATATTGAGAAAGGTATATGGTCAGACAGAGTAGTGCTTTGGAAAGAGTAAAAGTTTTTGGGTGATTTTATTTTTCTTCTACAGGAGTAAAACAATAAAGATATAGGGCCATATGTATGAAGCCAATTTGCGATCGCAAACGCCGAAAACGCAGAATTTCGGCGTTTGCGATCGCAAATTAACAGTGTGCAATGTATCACACTGAAACCCCCTCGCAAAATAAGGAATCGCAAATTTTGCGATTCCCTATTTTGCGATTGCATTTAAGGAATCGCTAATTGCAATTCCTTAAATGCAATGTAAGAAGCACAAAAGAAAGTGCGATTTGGGCTTAAGGAATCGCAAATTACCACCAACTTCAAGTTGGTGGTAACTTGCGATTTCACTAAAAAATGCACTATTTAGCATTTTTTAAAGTGCCATGTGGCGCCCATACATGCCCTTAGGGCACGTATGTGTGCCACATGTGCACACATGCACATTTCAGGGGTGCAACAGGGTGTCCTTTTGGCACCCTGGCACCCTTGAAATTGCATTCTCAATTTGCGATTCTCTAATTGCTAATCGCAAATTGAGAATGTCTTCCCATTCATTCCTATGGACCTCTAGGCCCATAGGAATGAATGGGAGGTATTCCTTAATTGCGAATCGCAATTTGCGATTCGCAATTAAGGAATATGAAGGATTCGCAAAATTTATTACAAATCCTACATACATAGCGTTTTGCGATTCTCAAATAGCGATTCGCAAAAAATCGCTATTTGAGAATCGCAAAAGGACATTTTGATACATATGGCCCATAGATACATAACTACATAAAAATGGTATACATGTAGAAAGATAAAAATATATTGAAATTTAAGGTTATATAAACTCAGACTTTCAAGTGTTGCTGTACTTGAAGCTAATTTATTTATGTATTTTTATAACTTTTTTTATTTTAATATTATGTTTTCTTCAATATTTCAATAGTGAAGCACTTCTAGATAAAATAGTTAAGATAATATTTACATATTGTGATAGATAAATAAACAGAGACCCTTAAGCATCTAATCAAATAACTTATATGAGAACTACGCAGTGATCTATAAACATGTTAAGCATAGAAAAAATATATATATATATATCTAACCAAAAGTAATATATACATCTGTTAAGCAGGCCTAAAGAATATCTATATTTTTCAAAAAACATAGTTGTAATACATATGTGTACAAAGAAATACACATATCTAGATACACACATATAATCAAATTATAAATGTTTACACACACAGGGATATGCTATACATTAATGTTTGAGTATGGTGGTTATGTAGGAAAGAGCCAGTTTTGAGTAGTTTTCTAAAGATAAGTTAGTAATCCATGGATCATTTGTTTGGGGTAATGAATTCCATTGATTGACTGCTTGAACAGAGAAAGATGTACCACCTATAGTTTTTTCTTGTATGGTGGGGTTTTGAGGTGAGGTGCCAATCTTGAGGAGAGGTTTCTTTGTTGACTTTTTTGGTAATTCTATTCCTGATGAAAAATGGTCCTGTCCATGTATTGCTTTGTGGGTGATACAAGGCAGCTTGACGGTGGATCTTCTGGCAACTGGTAACCAATGTAGGACCCTTAAGGGAGGTGAGATGTGGGCTTGTGGCTTTACATGTAGGAGTAGTCTGGCAACAGAGTTCTGAATCCATTGTAGTCTTTTCATAGTTGATAAAGATGATCCCTGGTAGAGGCCATTGGCATTATCAAGTTTGGACAGTACAAGAGAGATAGTAGGCTGGACCTTATGTGGAAATCCCCGGTGGGGGAAGATGCATTGCAGAGTTTTCATAGTAATGAAGCTTGCTAATATGTCCACTTGGGCATTCATTGATAACTTGGAGTCCATGGTAATTTCAAGGTTTCTTACTTCCTTGGATACTTTAGGAGGTGGTCCCAGATTGTCAGGCTAGGTGCATAGTGGGTCATAATTTTTCCAATCATCATAAGTGAGTATTTCAGTTTTGGAAGCATTCAATTTGAGATGGCTCCATGTCATCCACTGATCAACGGCTCTGCGACAACTGAAGATTTTTGAGTTTCCAATGTCTTTGGGGCTTTCCAGTTTGAGGAGTATTTGTGTGTCATCTGCATAGTTATAGCATGAGAGCTGAAATTCATTGACCATTGTAATGACTTCATGTGGATGTTGAAAAGCTTGGGTGAGATGATAGAGCCTTGAAGGACCCCTGCTTTTGTGAAGTACGGTTTGGATGAAAAAGGGGGAGTATGGATGACGTGTTCTGTTTGGAGGTAGAATGTGATCCAGTTGAGAGCAGTCCACTCTATATCGGCTTCGTAAAGTCATTGTATTAGAGTGTCATGGTCAACTGTGTCGAAGGCAGCCTAGAGGTCCAAGAGAAGTAGTGCAGCAACCCCGTTCCGGTCTACTGTGTTTGTATGGTAATTCCCGATGGCAACGAAGGCAAATTCTGTTCCTCATCCTGGGCAGAATCCTGTTTGGTAGTATGAAAGTATGGAGTTATCTTCACTGAATTGTGACATCTGGGCGAATGCTCATCTTTCCATCTGTTTGCCCAGGAAAGGTGCATTTTTTTTTTTTTTTTTTAAATATGTTTTTATTAGCATTTATCCAACACTCTTCCAACAATACATATTTCTGAGCATACTCTTTATGAACACATTACTCCATGTACATTCTTGATACCCGACATATCATAGTATATCTATTATTACCTCATTATCTCTATGCCTTCCATCTTTATGCGTTTTCTCCACCATTATATTCGTTCTGTAGCACTGTGTCTTATTTCTTTCTTGGCTTAATACAGTTCTTTTTTTTGTAATACTACATAGAGAGCTGTTAATGTTTATTCTTACTAATCCCATATCTTGTGTATACACAACAAAAAATTGTAGAGTATAAACCAAACAAACTATACCCCTATTCTTGGGTAACTTATATAACTCGAAACTATCCAGCGGTTGTCCATATATATTCTTCATGTTCCATTTTAGAGTATCGGCAGGTTCGTCAGGGGGGCTTCTGTACGTGGGTATCGATTTCTTGCAGTATTCAATCTCCTCCAGATGAATCGCTATATACCTCTATGCTAACTTCCGTGACTTCCTGGCCAGTATTGTGTTCATCCTTCCTACCCACCCAAACCCTTAAAATTTCTGTCCATAGGTCAGCGATAGGTTTCTTTCGCATCCCTCTCTCCTCTTCTCTTTGTATTGCCCTTTCTTCCGTCCTGGCCCAATCCTCTACTGTCTTTTCCCATATTATCACTGATGGGCCAGTCGGGGTTTTCCAACTCTTAGCGATCTGCCTACGTGCCAGCCCCAGGGCTAGATCTACAAAGCGGGAGCCCACCCGCTTATCTTTTGGCCGGGGGAACAGGCCCAGGAGACATATCTCTACTGTGGGTGTAAGCTGTCGCCCCAATGTAGCATGGAAAGGTGCATTTGTAGTTGGACTGTAGTTGTTGGGGGTCAAGCAGGTCCAGGTTCGTTTTCTTTAATAATTAGCATATCTATTTCTTTTTTAGGTCTTCTGGAAAGATTTCCATAGTTAAAGAATAATTAATGATTCTTTTTACTTGTGTGAGCAGCAGAGGTGGGTTTGTGTACGATCTGATGTAGATTTAATGTGACTAGTCCAGTGATGATAGTTTTAGGATGGGGCATATTGGGTTTGTCAAACCAAGTGTTTAGGTCACCAAGAATGCATAGGTTGGAGTGTAATGTTAGGGTTTGAAACTGTGTCTGGAAACATATCTGGAAATGTTGCATTGCTAGGTGGTGGTCTGTAGAGGAGGAAGTTACGGGAAGAAGTTGGTGTAGGGTTGCATCTGGTGATGAGGGCCTCACAACCTTGCATGGAAATGTCTTCAGCTTTGGTGAGATTTATTTTTTGAGTGAATATAACATCTAGTCCACTTCCTCATTTGTCTATACAATGTTGTATGATAATTTGATAGCCTGGAGGAACGTCTTCATGCAATACTGGAGCCATGTCATCTCCCAACCATGATTCAGTTCTGAAGAGTAAGTCAGGATGTGTGTCAGTGAGTAGGTAGTAGATATGGTTCTTGTTTTTAGAGAGCGATTGAGCATTTATTAGTAGGGAGTTTAGCGATTGTGTTTTGGTGGTGGTGTGACTTTGTTTTCTAGAAGAGTGAACAGTATTTTTTTTAACTTGTAGCAAGTGTTTCATTAGTGCTGGTATTAACTGTATGAGGATAGCAATAGTGTTGTTTTTCTATATCGTATTCCTCATCCAGCAGGCTTATAAGACATTTTGTTGGGTCTGCATGTATAGGTGGTGGAGATGGTCGTTGAGAGTGAGTTGGTGAGCTGTGTTGTTTTTGTAGAATAGCCTTGTTGTGTAATAGACATGGCGATGCAAAGTTGTGAAGAGTGGCATGTTGTTTATTTAATTTGCATCTGTTTATTGTGGAAGGTGTATGGGTTAGCGGTGGTGGTGGAGCATGTGGATCATGTTTTAAGGCTCTAAATTGTACAATGGATGAGAGGCGGATAAATGAGAGTTGTTCTAATGGCGTATTTGTGGTAGGTGTTGGTGAAGATAGAAAATTTGGGAGTAAAGATGGTTTAGGATGTGTATTATTTGTATAGTCATGAGGGTGAGAGTGGGTGTATATTTCTAATTTGTGATGGAATGTATTATGAAATTGTGTGTGTCTAAGATTTTGATGTGCTGGTGTGTGTGTTATTTTTTGTTTTTGTGGAGTAGTGAGAGGAGATATTGAGGTATTGGTTTGCTGAAAAGGATTTGTATGTAAAGTACTGATGTTGAGGGGAAGTTGAATGATAAAGGGGTGATGATGTGTTTTGGAAAAGAGTGTATGTGGCGTGTGAGAGGGGATGGATAAGAGTTATGAGTGTTTGTGTTAAATTTGGTAGCTGAAAGAGGTAGTATGTGAGGTGTTGTGGAGTGTAAGAATTGTATGGTTGCGTGTTTTTGGTAAAAAGAGGAGGAGGGTGTTGGTGGATGATATGATGGAGGGCTGAGTATAGGTTTGGTGGTGATGGAAAGGGATCTGTTAGGCACAAGCAGAGGGTAGAGCTGGTGTTTTGTATGAACAGAGAGTGTGTGTCTGGATAGATTAAAGTTATGCATAATGTGGCTTTGTGTCATGTTGGTGATGTGTGGATTTGTTAGTTGTATAGGACAGAGTGGTGTTTTGTTTGAGAGTGAAGGTAAAGGTGCCATAGTGTGGTAGGTGATGTAGAAGGGTGTATAGGTGTGGTTTGTGGGGTTTTGTAGTGGTTGTTGAGACAGTGAAATGTGGTTAGGGTTTGTTTATAGTAAATGAGTAGAGTCCATTTTCTGCAAGTGTTTTATTATGTGTGAGGGTTTTGATGAGTTAAAGTGGAGGCTGATGAATGGAAAAAAGGGCAGCATTTCTGGCCCTAGGCCCAACCTGTCCTGAACAGGCCCAAACAGGCAACTGCACTTGTCTTCTCCGCCATTAGCCTAGAGGCCCGGGCTGAGAGGGCCTGAGCCTTAAGGTTAAATAGCCCTAGATTAGGTGACCTTTGGTCAATGGGAGCCCTAGCCCTAACCCTAACCAATCAGAAAGGGTTTGGTGAGTGGCTGGCACACTCTCAGTCCTAGAAAGGAGCAGAGTGCAAGTTTTGTATTCAGAATACAATATAAAGGTTGAAAAATACGACTGAGAGAAGAATTGTCATTCAGTAGCTATGGCATGAATGTTAATGAAAGAGATTCGAGAATGATGTAAGGTAGGGCAGTTTTCTTATAGAGACTTTGGTGATATCAGCTCTGTGTATGGTGCCAAAAAACACAGTGGGGAATTTTGGCAGATACACAATTTTTCTTGACTAGCAAAGGCTTCAGTAAATGGATATATAAACTAATCTCTTTAGTCAGCTATTCGAATCTGAATGAGGTGATGGAGCTGGTGAGAAAAAGACAACAAGTAGGAACATGGCTAAACACCTGGAAGACATTAAGGTCATGTGAATGCAAACTGAGAAAGGACTTATGTGGACAAAGGTATGCCCACGGGCTGCCTTACGGTTATTGAAAACATTCGTCACATTTTTCGACTGAGTGTTTTGGCGCTTTCTACAACTGAGAATGTGCTGCATTTCATAACCAGCATCTCAGAAAATGGGTAATGTAGTAGATTGCTGACTAGCATTGGAAGGTGATTGGGGTTGACTGTCATCTAAAATACAGAATGGCCCAGCAGTGCAGCACCTTTTAAGTAGGGTGGGCAAAGTTTCATAATTTGTTTGGAAAGGTAGATGGCGAGTGGAAACTCTGCTCTGCAAAGATGTCCACATTTCAAGTCTTTTTCAGAGGCAAAGTTTTACATCACCTCTGTCCATTTTTTGCAGTCTGGTGCGAATTGTTTTTCTTACTGTTATTTCAGGACTTCTTGTAGCCAGAAGTGGAAGAAGGGTAACAGTATTGCAGCCCTAAAGAGCCATGTGCTTTTCGAGGGGAGAAGTTAAGTCGAGCTACGTGCTTGCAGCCTTGACTGACAGAAGAGCATTTTTATTGTTATGTTATGTATGTCCCCTTTTTTGCTGCTTTTTTAAACTTTGCAATTCACACTTTGCCAAGTTGGTAAAGTCTTTTGAAAAAAATTGGTGAAGTTGAAAAGTGTTTGCAAAATCACACTCCCATGATTTTCATGATTCAGCTTGACAGTAGCAATGTAGGCTAGATTGCTCAGACTTCTGTGACGCCATCTGGACAGATTATGGGTGATAGTACTTCAAACATGACAAACTGTGAATTATCAAAAAATCATGAACTGCTGGGACTTCAGAACTTTGCTTGTGAGGTGGTAACACAATGAAAGGAACTCTGTAGGAAATTGTCTTCCAGTGACAGACACGTCTTATCACCACCATTGTATAAAAGTAAAACAAAGGACTAAAGAGGGCCTGATGACGTGGTAATAGCTACTGTCTGCATGTACTATAGTATCAATGTAGCCACCAGATGAACATGTGAAATGGTGGGTGGAGATTTTATTTGATGCTGGCAACTCAATAGGCTTTAAAACTATATGGAAAGGGAAATAGTGCCCGGATACATGGCCTAGTGGTTGGCAGTTAAAGAAACATAGCATTGACTTTTGGCTCATTTGTTTCCATGCTGGTAGCACTGCATGTGTTTGAGTGATTAACTAAAGTACAGAAAGGTCGCTCGTATGTTCCTATTCAGCCGGCGGTGGCCATTGTGAGCTGAATGATGGCAACAAATTCCGAGGTGTTGAGATTATTGTGAAATGCTTAAAATATAACATTGAATTAAGAGCAATGGATATTCAAGTAACATCAGTGCAGCGGACAAGACTATGAGTAGGCACCAGAGTCAGAAGAGCTGATGACAGTTGTACTAGATGTTGGCCATATCATTGGTGAGCACCATCTGGCACTAGCAGTAGAGAATCACAGAGTCTGAACAGGCCATGACTTATCCATGAAGAATCAAGCCGAGTAACATGTGACTTCCCATTGCTGTTGTCAAACAATAATCTCTCTATTTTAGCATTGCAAGACAGGGAATCACTGATTAGAGCTATGGTCCTCAGCAAGATTGAATTCTAATTCTTTGTATACCAGCAGCCAAGCCCCATCATCGCCTGATCACAGAGTATTAATAATCATACATTAAAAGCAATCTGCAGATCAAATACTAAACTAGGTTACAGCAGGACTATATCACTTACTTGTGCCTACCAGAGTTAAATTTAAAGCTCTTTCTCTGGTCAATAGTGTGTAAATGTTTTTTCGGGTTTATATTTTATGCATCAATAATGACGATTAATATGCCTTTTTATACATGATTTTACTTATATAGACTGGATTTATATAACTGCAATTGAAACAAATTCCCTATGAGTGTGTTTAATAATGTGCTTTAATTATGCCACATTTCTGTGTAAAACGTAATTTTAGACGAGATGGATATCATCTGTCACTCCTGCTTTCCACCCGGCGCACATCCTTTCTCCACAGGTTCCACAGCACACAGTCAAATGAGGACATATTAGTTTATTTTCGTTACTGTGTTGTTTTGCTCACAATTAACTTTCTGTGGTGCGGATGTGAGTTTGCAGCAAGTATCTATGTCATTCGTTCCTCCACTGGATCTATTCACTGAGAGAAGGCCTTTTTGTTAAATGTTTCATATTTGTTTGAACATCTCTGGATGACATTAGCTGGGAAGAGAGACACAGCTGCAGCACTGCCTAGAGGAAGTAAAACGTGGGAATTTCCGAAGAGACTAGAGTAGCAGCTAGCAGCACTGTCTGGAAGACTTAGAAGGAGGAATTGCAGACAGGACCAGAGTAGCAGCTAACAGCACTGTCTGGAAGACTTAGAATGAGGAATTAACGACGGTAACAGAGATGCAGCTAGCACCATTGCCTAGAGGACTTAGAATGTGGAATTACAGACGGGACCAGAGTAGCAGCTAGCAGCACTGTCTGGAAGACTTAGAATGAGGAGTTACAGACGGGAACAGAGAAGCAGCTAGCAGCACTGTCTAGAGGACTTAGAATGAGCAATGATCCCTGTAACCAGAGACACAGCTGCCGCACTGCCTAGAGGACTCAGAATGAGGAATTACTTACGGGACCAGAGTAGCAGCTAGCAGCACTGCCTAGAGGACTTAGAATGAGGAATTACCAACGGGACCAGAGTAGCAGCTAGCAGCACTGCCTAGAGGACTAAGAATGAGGAATTACCACTGGGACCAGAGAAGTAGCTGCAGCACTGTCTAGAAGACTGGAAATGAGAAATTACCACTGGGACCAGAGAAGCAGTTAGTAGCACTGCCTAGAGGACTTAAAGTGTGGGAATTACCTACAGGATCAGAGTAGCAGCTAGCTGCACTGTCTGGCAGACTTAGAAAGAGGAATTACAGACGGGACCAGAGTAGCAGCTAGCAGCACTGCCTAGAGGACTTAGAAGGAGGAATTACCAATGGGACCAGAGAAGCAGCTAGCAGCACTGTCTAGAGGACTAAGAATGAGGATTTACCACTGGGAACAGAGACACAGCTGCAGCACATCCTAGAGGACTTAACATGGGGGAATTTCTGATGGGATCAGAGTCGCAGCTACCAGCCCTGTCTGGAAGACATAGAAGAAGGAATTACTGACGGACCCAGAGTGGCAGCTAGCAGCACTGTCTGGAAGACTTAGAATGGGTAATTCCTGGCGGGAATAGAGTAGCAGCTAGCAGCACTGTCTAGAGGACTTATAATGAGGAATTACTACTGGTACCAGAGAGGCATCTAACGGCACTGCCTAGAGGACTTGGAATGTAAAATTACTGACGCGACCAGAGTAGCAGCTAGCAGCACTGCCTACAGGGCTTAGAATGAGGAATTACCGCTGTGACTAGAGAAGCAGCTATCAGCACTGTCTAGAGGACTTAGAATGAGGAATTACCACGGTGACCAGAGACACAGCTCTGCAGCTGCAGCACTGCCTAGAGGACTTAGAATGAGGAGTTACTGACGGGACCAGTGTAGCAGATAGCAGCACTGCCTAGAGAACTTAGAATGAGGAATTACTGACGGGACCAGCGAAGCAGCTAGCAGCACTGTCTAGAGGACTTAGAATGAGGAATTACCAATGGGACCAGAGGAGCAGCTAGCAGCACTGTCTAGAGGACTAATAATGGGAAATTACCACTGGGACCAAAGAAGCAGCTAGCAGCACTGGCTAGAGGACTATGAATGAGGAATTATCACTGGGAACAGAGACACAGCTGCAGCACTGACTAGTGGGCTAAGATTAATGAATTACCACTGAGACCAGAGGCGGAGTAATGGTGGGTGGGAGGGGAAAGCTGTAATACTAATCAGCTGCTCGCGTCTGCAACATTTCCAGAACATGAGGCAGGCAATCGGAAAAAATAGTGCGCGAAACTAACTGAAATGGACAGAAGCGAAATTAACCCTGTAACAGGGCCAGTCACTTATGGGAGAGACAAAATGGGCACGATTTTCCATTAAAAAGTAAGGAATTTAGAAATGCACTTGGAACAACCAATGACAAGCGATGGGCCGGCTTGAAGCCCATGTACTGAATACACCATGCCTCGCAGTACATGCTCACTGCTAGGCTCGACCTAAAAATATGGACAGGTGTTTCTTAACTTTACATGCCCTGACTATAGACACCATGCATCGTCGTTTTTACTGTGGAAAGCCTAGTAGCCCCATTGGAGAGTAAAGAGTTGCAAGCTGACAACTCAGCAGTGCTAACTTCTAAATTGGATTGCTAAATTTGATACTTAAAGGTGTCAAAAGAGTCGTGGCATTAAACCTCACTTGATGGTCAAGTCAAATTTAATGTGATTTTTGCACAAATGGGAACTTCAGTAAGTAGAGACTTTGTTGTCCAACGTTTTCTAGTGACTGGCATCCGGCATTGCGGCAGGCACCGCCATCACTCACTCTTCATGCCAGGAGGCGCTTAAAGGCTGCTCAGGGCTCCCGCGGTGGGAGATGCGCGCGGGCGGGCCCATCTGCGCCCGGAAGAGGCTGGGCTGGGCCCCCCTTCAACATCTTGAACTTTTATTCTTTAGTCGAGGCCAGACCCGGACCAGGACTAGCAGATGGGGAAAAGGAAGTCCACCACAAACCGAGGTGAGCACCCAAACACCTTATATGGTTTCCTCACTAGGGCCTCCGATGCACTGAATAAAGAAATTCAGATTGTGGAACGCAGATTATCTATGGGTGACCTCATGCCCCCTGACTGCCCAAAGGAGTGTGCCACCACTGAGCCCTCAATTGCGCAGGAGGATGCTCCCTCTCAACCACTCATGTCAGCTTCATCTCGACCCAAAACGCACAATTTCCCCCGCTAATACCACAGTTGACTCGCCACCGGCCCATGCTGAGCCGCCCTTAAAGAAGAAAAAAGGGGGTGGAAGATCAATCATCAAGCCACCTCCTGCCGCTTCCCTAGGAGCCGAGGCAGTTCATCGATCCCTACCGGTTGATATCCTTTTTAAAATTGAACAGTCATTCACTTGCATGCTTCAACCTATTTTAGACAGACTATCAAGAATTGAGGCTTGCTTAGAATCCCTAATCCCCACTAGAACGGACACAACTAACCTTAACCAGGCAGGGGTGAAGGCAATGGAGCCCCCCTTGCAACCCTTGAAACCCGTTTTGCCCATGACACTTCAGTGTACCTCTACTTATTCTCGGGACACCACACTTCTGGAAAGAGGGGGCCACAACCCAAGAGGTATCCAACCAGCTGTCTCGATAGTGGGGGGGCTGAACAGCAACTCTGAATCTCTAACTTCGCAAAATCCTCAACTTCCCATTCAACCTTGTAACAACAAACCGAACCCACAGAGAGCTCCATACCCCTACACACTACCCATTGTGCCGCCCATCAGAGGGCTTGAATATGAACTAGCAAATGGGGTTCAAGAAACTTGTGATCAAAGGCTAGACCTCCCCCCAGCTGCATGCCCCTACGTGATAGTTTTGGTGAATGTTCCCAAACTAGATTCAACTCAGAAAGAAACCACGGAGCAGCTCATCACAAAGGCATGCCACTGGATTAGCAAATATGGAGGGGGTCAAGGGGAGCTACTACCCCACTTTTTAATGGCAAGAAGGGTGGCCTGGGTGAGGAAGTCCATGAAATCAATTCAGGGGAATTGTGTGGTAGTTAGCCTTAATTCGCACCATTTGGTTCAGTTACTATTTGGCCGCCTACCGGACTGCCCTTCAAAACATTCCCAAATGTTTGCACTGCCACTTGGCTATTTTTACAAACTGCATAACCCCTCTACCAGGCTTGAAGTCCCTCCGTGCAAGCCCCGTGTCAACTACCATGAGCCCCCCCCACCCTTCGTTGGCTCTACCTTTCATCCCTCTTCCAGTCAACAATTGTTTTAGCGCCCTAACTGATCTGGACGGGTGCGATTGACAGTGGGGGAATAGGCTTCCTCTAATTCTGTTCAAATTCCAAGTAAAAGGGGCCCTGATCTCTCTTTAGTTCCCATGGTTAGTCACAATCAACCACCGATTCAGAACGACCACGTAAAATGTATTACCTGGAACATTGCTGGCCTAAGATCCAAAGTGTCTAACCCAGAATGGCTACCAATCATTGATAATTACGATTTGGTATGTTTCCAGGAAACATGGGACATGGGACCAATTGATCTAGATGGCTACCGCTCTTTCAATACCCCTGCTCACCCGTTTGCCTCGGGCCGCGCCAGAGGGGGGGATCCTAACCCTGCTAAAAAACACCTTAAAACTATGTTTATCATTTTTTAATGACTACCCTTATTATCACTTCCTTCTCCTAAAAGCCCCGAACGGTGATAAAACTCTATTAATTAACTTTTATAACAATAACTTTAATGAGGATGTGAAGCAGGTTGTAGATACCCTGGAAAGGAATATCACTATTTTGCTAAATACCCTTAATGAATCACCAAAAATCTTCTGGGTGGGGGATTTTAATGCACATAGTTGTTCTTCCTCAAACAAAATAGGATGTGGCATGTTCAACGAGTCAGGGGAGCCCACTCCGCACTTTGTCCATGATCCCTTTGGTGATGCCTTGAATAGATTGTTCTTCATTCATGACATGGAAATTATGAATTCTGTAGACCCTAGCACTGGCACCCTACAAAACACATTTGGCCCCGCTGGCCGGGGTTTTACTATAAATTATATACTAATATCCTCGTCCCTTAAAACAATCGTTTCGAACACTGTAATCATGCCTTTTGGGTTCAGTGACCATGACGCTAAAATCAGTGATTAGGAATGGGGGGGAACTTGTGTAGAGCAGACAAGGCATGTCAGACCCGCGATAGCTAGGAAGAACGTGATCATCTTAAAATGGCTGACAAAACAAGAATTACTACAGACGTGGTTGGCAAAAGATATAATGACATCATGACCTGTCTGGCAGAAAATCCAGACTCAAGTCAGATTACTAAGGCCTTTGACCAGATACTGCTAGAGACTAAACAAGCCCTAACCAGGGTTAGCCCAACTTTAAATAAATCAGGTCCCAAATGGTTCGACCAGTCATGTACTAAGTCTCTATCTGCCCTACATCCTGCCCTTAAATCCACCCCTAGAGATGTGGAATTAGTCAAGACATTACGCCACTGCTACTCAGAGGCAAGGAAGCTGAGAATTAAAACTCTCAGGGAAGAGGCGTGGGAGCAGTTGCACCTAGCGGCCCTTACGAACAATGCCAGGGAATTCTGGAAAGTCATTAACGCTCCTTACCTTTAACCCCCAGAGGAGCCGAGCACAGACTGCCACGTAGATGAGGAAGCTTGGATTTCACATTTTTCTCCCATTTTTAACCCACCTGCGGAGGGATTGGTTAGCCAGCAGGCACTTAGTATCCTTCCAGCTAAGTCTCCCCTTGTTTTTAACTTACACAAAATTAGAGAGGCCCTCTCCCAGTGTTCGACCAATAGAACTCCTGGCCCGGACGGTACACCAATTGATTTTTTTATGGAGCAGTCAGATCTTTGGGGTCCGGTTCTGACTAATGTTATTAACACAATCGCAATTGTGGGCCCTCCGGACTCATGGAAGAGGTCGATTATAATTCCAATTCACAAGAAAGTAAATATCATGAGCCCAAAAACTACAGGCCCATATCCCTACTGGACAGCACTGCCAAGCTGATGGGCCGTGTCCTACTAAATAGGTTAGCGGAATGGGCCACCAACAATCAAGTTCTGATCCCAGTGCAGTACAGGTTTAAAAAGGGGAGCGGGACTCAGGATCAATGCCTTAATTTAAGCTTATTAATGGCCAAGTTTACCCAAGCAAAGCAGGGGAGGTTCTACCTGGCATTTATGGATCTGTCAGCAGCATTCGACTGCATTACCCATCACCATCTGTGGAACATAATGGCAGAAATGGGCATTGAGGAGGCGATAATTAATTTCATCAGACAGCTCTACTGTTCAACCTCGGCAAGTGTCCACTATGGGAAACAGGGTGAGTGCTCTAGGTCATTTCCAATTAATAGGGGAGTGCGCCAGGGATGTGTCCTCGCCCCATTCCTCTTTTCAATCTATACGAATGGGGTGGAATCACCCCTGTTGAACTCCACACAGGACGTCCCGATGATTAATAAACCGCGCACCCCAATACTGCTATATGCTGATGACGCGGTGCTAATCGCCCACACTGGTCAGGCCCTGCAACAGCTACTAGAAACCTACATTAAATACATGAGTAGCCTAGTCAAAAAGACTAATGAGGCGAAGCCTTTCGTCCTAATATCTGGGAGCAAACAAATGAGGGCCCCAAATTTTCATGTAGCAGGACGTCGAATGGCACACACAGACACATTTTCCTACCTTGGAATAACCTTCGACAGACAATTAACCTGGTCCCACATGATAACCAATAGGGGTCTAGTGCTTCAGAAGGGTATTATTGCCCTAAATACCTTTATTAAGAAACTGGGCGCCAAGCCCCTTGACATGGTCAAAAAGGTTTACTCCGCCAAGTCGAAATCAGTAGCAACCTATGGGGCTGGGATTTGGGGAATTGTTAACCCCCCATAACCTCCAGACCATCGAGGATTCTTTTTGGAAAAGGCATGTTGGCCTTCCCCCCAGCTGTTCTAATTTTATTTGCCATGCAGAATTAGACATTCCTTATATCACCGACACTATCAGGTTGGCACCAACACTTTTATGGCATTCGATCTGGAAGAGAGAATCTGTGAATATCACACAGAGGCTGATAGAAGACTGCCTCTCCCTTGACCACGTTCACAGGATCCCGTGGCTAACAAATATTAAAAATAGCCTCGTCTCCCTTGGCCTAGGACATCTGTTCACATCCTCATTAAACTGCACCACAGTATCAAAAAAGGATATCAAGATACTAAGGGGCATATTAGCAAGCCATTTATCGCCGCGTTATCGGCACTTTCGTGCCGCTAACGCTTTTTTTTTTTAACGCCCTATTACCAAGCTGTCGCTAACAGGTGTTAGCGACAGCTTTCCGGCGATAGCAGCCGGTTTGTTTATCGCCTTGTATGCCAGCGATAGTTATTGCTAATGACATGCAAAGTAGGCGTTCCTTCTCAAAATTTCTGGAAAGCTGTCGCTAACACCACATCGCACTATTAGCAATGATAGCCCGGACCCGCGTAGCGATTAAAAAAAGTCACGCTAAGGCCCTTTAGCTGCAGGAACTTAAGACCAGAAAAAAGCTGGTCTAAGAATGGTGATAAAGGGAGGTATATAAGGGAGACTAGCTCAGAGCCCCATCTGAAGACCCACTGACGCCATGGAGGTACTAATCATTCAGCTTGGAGCACCACGAAGGCAACAACCACCACCGCCATCACCACCTCCCCCAGGCTCACCACCGAGGCAGCGCCGAAGAAGACAGCGGGCCCTGCGCAGACGTCTCAGCCTCGCAGACCTAACGCCAGAGGATGTCATTGCCCACTACAGGCTCAAAAGGACATCCATCCAACACATCCTGAACCTGATAGCCACAGGCTGACGCCACCAACACAGCGGAGAACCAACATCCCTCCGCAGACAAAGCTGCTGGCTGTGCTGCACATGTTGGCCTCTGGGACCTTTCAATCAACAACGGCCAGAGTCGGCGGAGTTTCACAGGCAGCCTTTTCAATCTTCCTCCCGACTGTCTTGGATGGCATACTCAGCCTGATACCCCAGCACCTTCCCTTCCCCAACACTGTGCAGGAACAGATTGAGACCAAGCAAGGCTTTCACACCATAGCCGGATTCCCGCAATTGACTGCACACATGTCCTATTTGTGCCCCCTGCGGACAGCGCACACATATACCGCAACAGAAAGCACACCCATTCTATGAATGTGCAGGCAATAGTGGACCACCGGGGACTGTACACCAATGTCAGAGCCAAGTTCCCAGGGAGTGTGCATGATTCCTACATCTTCCGACAGTCCATCATAAACCAGCGCTTCCAGGATGGCACATATGGAAATGCAGTTCTTGTTGGTAAGTACTAACTGAACACACCACACGCCTCAACTCCACATTCATGCAACTCACAATTGTGAGAATGTACATGTTACAATCTCACATACAACATGTCAATCAACATGCCCACTTACCAGACACAACAACACAAGTAACTGTGGGAACTGTGGCTAGCTATGTAGACAAACCATCCCCAAAGGTCTAGCCCCTCCGCCACTCATTTGCAAATGCAGGAAGAGATGGGAACCAAGTATGTGCGACTGAGGGACTCGACCCATAAGGAAAGTATGTACACAAGGCCCAGTGTGTCGGTGTTGTGCTGTACAGTCGGGACTAAGCTGAGCGCAGACCTGCCCATGTGGGCATATAGTGTGTTTCCGTAGTCCAGCCTGATGGCAATGACTGTGTGGGTGACTGTCTTACCTGACAATGGGGGGATCCATGTGAAGGTTGCATGGAGGATGCAGAGGCAGTTGAAGCAGCTGCAGGCCACTGCGTAGACCTGTCGGTTCATGGAGAGGGAGGAGTCAAATACGGTGCCTAGGTACCTAGAGCTGGGGGGGGGCTGCCGAAGGCGTTGGCCCACCAGGTGATGTCACATGCTGATGGGTTGGTTACGAGGATTAGGACTCATGTCTCCTCTGCGTATAGCACCCCCCAGCTGTTGATCATCCATGTTGCAACTTACAGCAATCCTTCCTGGAAGCCCAGTTTGGTGTGTGGGCTTATTGTTGAGGGAGATCATGAGCTTGGTGTCCTTGTAGGTGGTGATGTTTAATGGTATCCTCAATGTTGCACCAGCTCTTCTCCATGTGTCAGCAGATGCATCTGCCAACTTTGAGGTTGTTGATGACCGAGGTGGCATTTATTGCACGCTGTATGTTGGAGTTGCATAGTGGGGCAAGTGTGTATGCGCAGTTGGAGATACATGTCTGTAAATCGCGGACTAGCGCTATTGGTGTCGACTGCAGCGTTGTGGGTGTTGCTGTTGATGGTGGTGTGTAGCATCTCCTCGGTGACTCAGCTCCACTAACTTTGTGTGGTTCCGGATGTGGTTTAGGGTGGCTTGGGGTTGACCGACGAGGAAGTGTATGCGTTTGTGGTCACTACATGTGCGTTTAGTGGGGTTGATGAAGTGGACGAAGTTTACACATGCGAAGAAGGTGTCAAAGGTGTGCCCTGCCTTGTGGCTCAGTGTGGTGAAGATTTGGGACAGTCTGATGTCAGCAAACATTTCCCAGAGTGTAATGGATTTTGAGTAGTCGTGGTATGTGAGTTGGAGGCTCCGCTCAGGAATGAGTACGTAGTCCAGGGAGTGGACGGCGTGGCGTCTGATGATGTTGATGGTGTGGGTTAAGCGTTCCTGCCCTCAGTGGGCCCTGCAGGCGAGGGGGCTGCTGATTGTTGCTTTGTGGCAGGTCTGGACATGAAACTGCATGTGTTTTGTGCAGTGGGGCAGGTCTGGCGGCATCAGCAGCAGCAGAACTGAACGTGAGCCGTGTCTGGTGTGGCCTATTGGCAGTTAAACGTTCTCATGGCGTTGACTGCGAGGAGGGCGGATGAGTGCTATCGCTAGATGGTAGGAGAGCCAGGGTGCCTGCTGGTGTTCGTGTTAGGCCTGCGGATATGCGCAGATGAACTTAGCATTGTTGCACAGTAGGAGTGCCAGTGATGCAACCGCGCAGCGCACACAATCAAATCGGCTCGGGGGAGGGAGGATCAACTGTGAGGTAATGTAATTAGCATTGATGCTGGTAAATAGTCAGAAGCGACACATGGCTAACATGAATTCCAAAATAGCACTAATCACACACCACAAAACTATCAACACTACCAACACAGCATGCATAACCACTAACGGACACATCACTCCATCACATGTTACAGGTGATCAAGGATATGCACTCTGCCCGTGGATGATGACACACCTCCGAAACCCCACCACCCAGGCCCAGAGGAAGTACAATGCGGCCCACAGACGCACCCAGTCCATTGTGGAGCGCACATTTGGCGGGCTAAAGTCACGTTTTCGTTGCCTGGTCATCACAGGTGGCAGACTGCTGTACAGCCCCGAAATGGTGAACAAAATTATCATAGCATGTTGTGTATTGCACAATATATTTGTGCGCACCAATGCCCCATGGATCCAAGTGCCTGCTGCACCGGACGATGACCAGGATGATGATGAAGATGAGGCAGGTGGAGCACCGCCCACAGTTAATGCAGCAGGAACTGCCCGAAGGAACCGAATAATAAACAATTTCTTCACCTCAGCACGTCACATTGTGACAGTCCTTATCAAATGTATATCAGTGCAAAATGACCCCAATCACGGTTTGTGCAATAAAAAACACAACACACATACCCTGTCTGCATGTTACTCTCCTGCATAAGTACATCACTCTGAAAAGTGTCCGTTGCACAATAAGTGCAAATAATATCACAATAGTCAATTCATGGTGGGTATGTCTCCTCAGTACAGAGATGCTTTTTAGTGTGTCAATTGTGCAAAAGTAGAGTTTTCATGGTGTAAATTGTGGTACCAAATTCAAATATTTTGCGTGTCATTTTGTATAAATCATGAACTATAGGGTGTCCTCTGTGCTAAATTCATAATTGTAGGGTGTCGTTTGTGGTAAATAATTTATTTGAGTGTGTCCGTTGTGTTAAATAATGAAATTTAGGGTGTGAAATGGGGTAAAAGATGAAAAATGGGTGTGAAATGGGGTAAAAGATGAAAAATGGGCATGAAATGGGGTAAAAGAAGAAAAACGGGTGTGAAATGGGGTAAAAGATGAAAATTGGGCGTGAAATGGGGTATAAGATGAAAAATGGGCGTGAAATGGGGTAAAAGATGAAAAATGGGCGTGAAATGGGCTAAAAGATGAAAAATGGGCGTGAAATGGGGTAAAAGATGAAAAATGGGCGTGAAATGGGGTAAAAGATGAAATATGGGTGTGAAATGAGGTAAAAGATGAAAAATGGGCGTGAAATGGGGTAAAAGATGCTATTTAGCGTGTCATCTGGGATGAAATATTATATTTAGGGTGTCATTTGTGTGCTAAACAAGCTTTTCATGTTGTTATTGGGCTCTGAAATGAATTTTGCTCCAAGACTGTACATCTGTGTATGAACTTGCTCTTAGCGTGAAGATCTGACCGCTAAATCGATAACGCAATGCTTTTTTTATACGCTCGATGGAAAATACATCGCTAAACACATTGGACAATACAAAATATTACTCATGAGCCTATTTGCGTGCAGATTTTCACCGCTTTGTCAAAAACGGGCCGCAAACACACAGGAAGTGATGTCTGCATGCTTCCTGTCTACTGGAGGAGTGTTATGCACTTTCACTTTCTCTTTTGAGCACATTGCTGGTGATTGGGGAGAGTGTTGGAGGTATTTTGTGGTGTGTGCTGCAGTTTTGAGATTTGGAAAGTCTTGCTGTGTCCTGTGTCCTGTTGATAGTGTCTGTGAAGTGTTGTGTACTGGTTTTTACGTGTTTTCTTGTCTCCTGTCCTCAATCTTGTTGGGTGTTTGTCTTGGGGTAGTTAACTTTCTTTGTTGTTGTTGGGGATATTATTGAGGGTTCATTTTTTTTTGCAGTGGGGTCACAGGTGTGCAGGGAGATGCCGGCTGTGGGCAGGGAGGGTAGGATGTCTGAGGGGGCATTGGGGGGCTTCCTGTGGATGGTCAAATTCTACCTGCCCTTGATGTTGGAGAGGGGAGGCCGTATCCTTGCAGGATACAATGTAAGTGTGCAGAAGCTGAAGTGGGAGCATGTGCGGGTGCAGATGCTCCGGTTCTTTAGAGTGGATTGTACCGTGCGCCAGTGGAAGCACCGCTGGCAGGATCAGCTGGCCCGTGAAGCTGACCTCCTGGACTACGCGGGAGTCATGACTGGCCTACAAGGTGGTAAGTACAAACTCCACATTTAATCGTGAATACTGTAACAAACAAAAATTATGCCGTGTGTGACACTGGTGTCAAAGTGAAAAAAGGTTGCTGAGTGAGGTGGGAGACGTAATGCGTTCACGCCTAATGTTGGCACATCTGAGACACAACGCTGCATCATATTGACAAGCATAGGGTGCTAGTTTGTGTCACTCACTGCGCTGGAGCAACACTTAGCACTGTAGTGCCAAAGCTGGCACACTTGTGCAAAAACTGCGTGCAGGATAAAGATTGTTTGTGTACAGGAAGGGTGACTATACATGAACAATCCAAGGCATTGTTTATGGGAGCTGTGTGCTGGCCAAAAGTTAGTGTAAAAATGCTGTCCTCATAAATTGTGGTACGTTAGCTACGCTGGCCTTGTACATAGTTACTGTGTGACCATGTATTTGATAGGAACAAATGCTCAAAGGAAATAGGACATCTCCAGATTGTCATACACCAACAACATCTGTGAAACTGCCTTGTGCGATCTGCAGCGATGCAAGCGTACACAGAGCATGTATAACATCATGTTGCATGTAGAAATGTGGCCTTGGGGATGTGTCACACAACTATTATGTGCATGTTAGCTAGCATTATTGTCTTGTTTGTCCCGACTCAGCATTCACAGGTCTGGTGTGAATGGCAGTCAAAGTGGACCCAATCATGTAGCCAACATGAAACGCAACACTACAGTTATGTATCATTTTCAGTTATGGTGATGATTTGTATGTAGAATATGACACATATGATTTAACGTCTGATACCAACACATATTTATTTTGTTGTCTCACAGATGGTCGGCCACCAATCACACATGGGGACATCGACAGCTTTGAGGACCCACACGCCACTGGTGAGTTTGGACATCATATATTGGCATAGTGCGGTGTCATGGATGTCTGGGTCAAATGATCAATGTTGTAGTATGCAGTATGGGTGTGTATCACATGTCCCTTGCCTACAGTGTGATGATGTATTGTGGAAGTCAGAAGTGTGTACAAATCGGTAAGTGAAGGTGGAGCAATGCATTTGTCTCACAGTTGTAACTTTGCCCATCCCCAGTCAGTGATACACATTGAAATTAAGGTGCATATTATCAAGCCCCTATCGCCAACACAACGTCACTTTCAGTGACGTTGTGTTGGCGATGGGGGCCTCGCATTATTACGAAGGCAGCGTTAAGCCACTTCACGTGTATTAACGCTTCCTTGTTAATAAGGCACCCTTTCACGCTGTGTTTAGCGTGAAAGGGGCGTGCAGTGGGTGTTGCGGTGGGCGTTCCACCGCAACACCCATTGTATTTGACGCTGCCACCTATTAACAAGGGCGGCGTTGATAGGTGGCAGAGCACAATTTAACACCAGTGAAATCCTGGTCTTAATTTTGCGAAACGAGGATGAATGCTTTTTTCTCATCGTTTTTGCTTTTTCCATGTGTGCTGCCTTGTGCAGCACACATGGAAAAAGCAAAATGACATGGTTTGTATATGTACAGGAAGGTGGCCCTTCCTGTACATACATAAACATCTTTTAATATTCCATATTGTAACTTTCCTGTGTGCTGCACGAAGCAGCACACATGAAAGTTACAACATTGTATTCTAGGATTGATTATGTGCAGGAAGGGGCACCTTCCTGTACATAAACAAACCTCCCCTGCACACACACACCCTTGAACTCTGGTGCAAGGGTGCCAGCGTTGGCGCTAAGTTGTGAAACTTAGCGCCATCGCAGGGGGAAACGCAAGTCTGTACCATATCCTTGATAATATGGTGCAGCCTTGCGTTTCCAAAGTGGCGGAGAGAGGCGTTAAGCCAAGAAGGCTAACGCCTCTCTCTGCCACTTCCTTGTCAATATGCCCCTGGGTCTATGGGTTCTGTCACCACAGCACATGCATGTGGATTACAGAGCGCACTGATAGGAGAGGAGACATGTAAGTGGGGTTGCTGATGACTGTCAGATGACATGGAATGCATGTACATCCTTGACTGAGATGACTGTGCAAGTGTGCCCGATGATGCACAAGGAGGCAGTGCTTTTCAGTCCGCAAGTGCTCAGACACAGTTCGGCACTGTGAATTTATAGGTATGTTGCATACCAGCTTCACAGAAGTGGCAGTGCATATCTTTGAGCCAAGCATATCAATGGCACGTTCCCCAAACACACAGCAAAGATGGCCCTATGAATCTCATTGGCATGTTTGGCCACTGCAATGGTGTTGTCAAGCTGTCTCCTTGGGGTCATTCCCTGATTGACTCTGGATCAGGTGTACGAACTCCTCTGTCCCAATTGGTGACATTACTCCGCACGCATTTACCACGCATGCTTTAGCTCTGCATTCATTGCTGTGCCATATATTTTACAATGCAGGGCTCTACAACGCTATCTGTGAGAAAGCATTACCATAACAACACTATAAGCATCATGACTCCAGGGGGCTGTTACAATGGGGAATGCATTGTGACAGTTTGCGTTGTAAAGGCCTGCGTATTTTGATTTACTACGGAGTGAGATTAGCGGATACAAGACATGTATGAGTGACAATTTAAAGGAAACGATGTTTCCCCCTCTCAGCGTCAACGCCTCACATATTGTGTAGTAGTGGTGGAGAGCGGGACAGCGCCTCATGTATAAGTCAGCGTTCAGCCACACAACGGGTTTACATGTGTGCTGCATGATGCAGCATAGTTGAAAGTGTGAGTAGGGCTGTCCCAGGATTGCTCCTGTGCAGGTAGGGTAACCTTCCAAAACATTAACAAGCCCCCCTGCACACAGACACCCTTGTACTCTTGTGCAAGAGTGCCTGTGTTGGCGCTGACTTGATGAACTGCACACAGTTGCTGGGGGACACACAGGGCTGCACATGAGCATTGTACATATGATGCAGCACTGTGTCACAGGAGAGGATGAGGGTGGTGCTACACACGGAGGGCCAATGCCTCCCTCCTCCGATTCCTTGTACATGTCACCCTCAGTCAGGGTATGTCATGGCACCATCATTTGACACTGTCATTCTCATTTGGTCGTGACAGTACATGTCCCATGCCATACACTGTCATGTCAGTCTCCCCAGCATGTAGTCACTGATCCAGGCTTCAACATTTCGTTGTCCAGGTCACTCTCTGACTTCACATAGTTACGCTGGAGTGTAGGCTCCCATGTTGAAGTGATCTTGTATTACAGATTTGAATGGAGAACATTGACATAGTCTAAAGGACTCAAAATTCCCATTGTTGATATTTTACAGACAACATGACGCCAGCCGAACAACATGCGTTCCAGGTGAGGAAGGACCGCTTCAAGCATGTCAAGAAGGTGGCAAAGGGGTACCGCAACATGGCAAAGAGGTACCAGGAGGAACGTAAAGCAGGTACATGGAAGGCGGTGCTCGAGCTTGCAACAACTGGCACACAGGCCATCCCAGGCCCCTCTGGCGTCAGTGGTGGGTCCCAGCCTGGACAGGTGTCCCATCCCCCTATGGCCACACCCCCCAAGGGACAGTCCTACCTGCACCTGCCGATCAGGTGGTGCCATTCACAGTGAGGGACAGGAGGATCCTGCATGACAACAATGTTTTGCTGGCAGAGATCAGGCGAGAAATGGCAAAGCTGACCAGACATATCACAGACATGAGAAAACACCTTGGACTGTCATGATGCCTGGACATGTTGGACCCCATCCCCCTCTTCTCCCTTCCCCCAATGTTTTAACTTGTGATATTAGGTAGTGTTAGGTTAGTTCTTTTAATTGTTAGGTAGTGTAGTTTTAGCGTAGATTATAGTTAGTGTTAGATTTCAAGGTAGTTTTTAGATATGTATTATTATGCAGTATTTGGGGATAAGTTTCCTTTTCCTTTGGGTGGGGGGTTGATGTCTTTGTTGTTAAAAAAAATTAAAAATTATATACAAAACAAATATATCTTTGTGTAGGTTACATGTGTAGTTAGTTTATGTATAGCTTAGATGTCTTTGTCCTGTCTCGTGGTGTGCCTTAAGGGTGGGAGGGGGGTTGATGTCTAAGATATGTTGTTGCGTGTTTAGGATTAGTTAGGGTAGATAGTTTAGGTAAGTACGAATTTTCTAGTTCGTTTAGGTTTTAGTAGTAGTTCTAGTGATCAGTGTTAGTTTAGGGTAGTTCATTCTTTTTACTGTTCTAATAAATGTTTACTATTTTGGATTTCGGCTTGCACTTATGTCAGGGATGATGTTGGGGAGTGTGGCTTATTCCCTTGTATGCAACTCATACCATCACTGGACAATCCATGGAATGTGTAGGTCTAATCATGACATGTTACTTAGCAGGATGTATTGTGTCAGGATACCTTAGATGTGAGCACAGTGAACTTGCATGGATGACAGGGTGGCAAGTAGGATTTACGGCCTAGTCTAGGGACAGTCGTTTGTGATGTTCTACATCTTAAGTGAGACTCACGGAGTTGGACAGCACATTGTTGCCCATTCACAACACAACCTAGGGACATGGCATTGAGAGGATATAGAATTTGCTACTGTTATCCATCATGGAGATGGATGTATGCGCCGGGTACCACAGATTCCGTCACACACCTGCATATCAGATGCTCCTGGCGCTGAGTCCATCTACATTGCACAGACCTTGGCACACTTGCTGCGTAGTGCCAGTGTGTCAGCTTCCTTAGAATAATATGTTCCTGTGCATGGACGTTCAATCTCCGGGCCATGCATGATTTAGTAAATTTGTGTGTCCATTGTGAACGGCACATGGCACAACAGTGTTCCTGATTCACAAAAGTCATCTGAGAGTAAGTAATGACTTTACATTTTACGGTATTCACAAATGGCATTTAGGAGTAGTACAGTTAGGTATACTGACTTCACTTCTCCTAAATGCCTTTCGTGACTCCCTTAATTTGTCAAGCTATGATTTTGTCCCAGCTAACGTTTTGGTGCGGGCACACTGTTCTGCTGCACACAAGGGCAGAAATGTTGCATTGCTCCCTGTAGTGACAGTGTCATAGCCACTTGTCCCAGCTGTTACTTCTGGCATTGGCTCATAGTGATGCCACCCTTGAAATGTTGGCCTTGCATCTGACTATATGCTAAGTGCAGTGCACCACACATCCCTAGACACATTGCCCGATACGCTCACAGTGGTCACAGCATGAGAGGGGTCCAAATTTGGTATGCATTGTTTGTCCACAGGAAGGGCCTGACTGACGCCTTGCACTTTGGGGTGAGTCCCTATTGGCAACTCTACTTCACTGAGGCAGACATTGTGGTTCCATATGTGTATGGTAGACATGTGCCCTTACGTGTCTTCATCAATGTGAATATGGTGTGCACCATCTTGGGATGTGACATGCAATGCGCACCATCACAACAGGCTTTGTCCACCCCGTAGAGTGTGAGTAGATATGCCAAGTGATAATTGTTTGCAATTGTTAAGGGGGACACTACTTGCGAAGCAAACACAAGGAGATGATGGACGGAGCGCTGGAACTTTTCAGACACTCACCCCCAGTCACAGATCTGGGTTGAATCCATCATCATTCTTTAGCTCACTTTGCCACCCCAGTTCAGACACAGCTATTTGCAAATCAGTCTTGACCCTGTGCCTCATGGGAACAGTCCAGCCCGAACTGCCAAGCCATGTCTTCCCTAGACCGGAAACAAGCATCCTGGGACCGGTTTCGGGCTACCAGCCCTCATCAGCCAGGCTAGCTTGAATCCAGTGGCAAAGTGAGCAAGGGACCCACGTCTGGGCATACCCTGCCAACTAAGGGCGAACAAAGCAAACACAAGGAGATGATGGACGGAGCGCTGAAACTTTTCAGACACTCACCCCCAGTCACAGATCTGGGTTGAATCCATCATCGTTCTTTAGCTCATTTTGCCACCCCAGTTCAGACACAGCTATATGCAAATCAGTCTTGACCCAGTGCCTCATGGGTCAAGACTGATTTGCTGAAAGCCCGAAACCGGTCCTAGGATGCTTGTTTCCAGTCCAGGGAGGATCTGGCTTGGCAGTTTGGGCTGGACTGTTCCCATTGGGCGCAGGGTCAAGACTGATTTGCATATGGCTGGGTCCAAACTGGAATGGCATGGTGAGCAAAAAAACGATGGATTTAGGCCCAGATCTTTGTACTGGGGTGAATGTATGACATTGTTCTGCATTCTGTCCATCAATTGTTGTTTTTGCATGGGACACTACTTGCGGCCTGCAACAGACTTGGACATTTTAGCACACATGCCTACTTCCTTAATGGACGTGGGGCTAGGTTGGGATATTGCTAGATTGTTGTTTTGGAGCAATGAGGGCACAGCTAGTTCACACATACCTGGTCATCTCACTGCCTATCTGGGTCAGGTAAAACATGTACATTGCTCATATTTCCCTTGGTGTACCTTCTGGTGGATTCACTGTCCATACACTTTTTACAGACTTCTATACTTGATTGGTCATAGACAACACACATCTGTGTGAGTTAAAGATTTTTATTTACATTACAAGGAGGAAGACTGGACCAGTGCTTGGCCATACAAGCACACATTGCATAGATGGCCGTTAGAGGGCCAGACAGAGTCCTTTAGTGGTAACAGGTCCAAGGGAAGAGGCAGAGTTCAGGCCGCAGGCTGATTGCAGTGTCATTGGTAAGAAAAATATAATATGGCAGTCCATGTGGAGGTCCAAGGTGAGTGTCGGGGGACAGTGGAAGACAGTGGAAGATGATGTTACGTGGCATGATACTAAGCCCAGAACCAAGAAGAAACAGGACTTTTGGCGTTGATGGATGCTACCGCTTTCTCCTTATCACAAATGCACTATCATCCTCCTCTTCGTCCTCTGACCTGTCATGTGCCTCACATGTGGGTGGTGGTATAGTGGGTGCAGCACTGTGAGGCACTGACACATCAGGGGGCAGAGCTGAGGATGTAGAAGCAGCAGCAGCATTCATCGGTGCTGGACCTTGGGGCAGCAATGCAGTGATGAGCAGCTGCAGGGCATGATAGATTCCAGCTACCTCGCGCTGGTGTGCAGCCCTGGCAGCCATTTCTTGTGCCTGCATTCGCTCCATGCTCTCCATTATCAGACGGATGTTGCCCAAATCCTAGCTGACATTGCTGGAGCCACTCTGACCAGACAGTTGGAGAGCATCAAGCGGGCTGTGGGTGTCTGTGATCTTCTGTATGTGGTCCCGGATGGGACTCAGACACCCACGTATGGCATCAAGTTTGGCCGCCAGCCTCTCAAACCCCCGGAATGTGCATGTGCATATAGGTGGACTTTACTGCACATGCACAACCTTGCGCACAACTCAGACACACGTGCACAATGTTGCAGGTGTGCTGACATTGGTGGTGGCATGCCTCTTCGTGCACATGATCAGTCACATTCACAGTGCAGCCTCATTTTGGCATCAGAGAGAGATGCGTCCTTGTGCAGACGATTTGTATATGTGTGGTGATGAGGCAAGGGGGCCATTTTGCCACCCTGCCGCATCTTAAGTTAATGTGCCACTTTGCCATTTGATGTGGCACTTATTTTGTGGTCTGATGTTGATCTTGGACTATATTGGGCTTACTTTTCTGTGCACATTTCCAAGTCTGTGTGCCCGCCAATATGTGTCTTGCAATGTATTGTTTGAGTAGGGTGATATGTGTCTATGCCACCATGGACAAGGGTATCCGGGACATGATCCACAGTAATTGTGGGTATGTACTGCAATATATTTAATTGTGCATGAGTGCCATTGGGCCCATCCACCCCCGTCCCCCCAGTCCCTGGTTGTTACTCACCCTGTTGTTGTTCTGTCTGGTCACGTTCAGCAGTATCCTGGCCCGCAACTCCGACCACCGTCGCATCACTGATGACTCGGGACACCTGCTCCTCCAACTCATCCAGCTCCTCCTGTGGCGCTGGACTCCCACCTCCAGTCTGCTTTGCTGCTTTCAGGTTGGCTGCTAGTTTCTCCTTGGTCTTGCGCTTAGTATCATGCCAGCGCTTCTTGCAGTCGTCCACTGTCCTCCTCCTCTCTCCGACGGCATTCACCTTGGACACAATGTCCTGCCATATTTCTTTTTTCTTGCCAATGTCACTGTGGAGGTGACAAACAGTTCTTGTTGGTGTTCAGTCACCTTCGCAATCAGGACCTGGTTTTCCTGCTGGCTGAACTTGGGATTCCTCTTCCTCTTGGCCTTCACATGGGTCTCTGGCTGGTCCTCCCGGGGATTTGTGGGGTTGTTTGTGGCCTATGCACTGGTCCCAGCTTCATCCATGGCTCCTCTGCTATTTTCCATTTGTTTTTTTCGTTTTTTCTGCTTGGCGGGCCTTTTATAGTGCATTTTCCCGCTGAACTTGAGAAATGCAGGCCTGGTGCCAATTAGCGATCCGATTCTGTCGCTAATTGGCCCATCGCCACTTTTTTTACGTTAGCGTGAGGCTTTTTATCGCCGTCACGCTAAATCTATCGCCGTCCATTTCCGACGGAAAGGGAAGCTATCGCCTGTTAGCGGCGTGTTGCTAATACGCCGCTAACACAGCGATAGATTCCGGCGTTCGACGGCGATAAAAAATCTCGCGCTAAACGCGGTTAGCGATAAATATTGCCATTTGTTGCTAATATCCCCCTATATTTCAACTGCAGTGCAGCTGAGCTACATAAGTTGAACAGTACAAAGGTGTCTGTGAAATTATACCTGGAAGGCCCAATAGACCAGGAAGGCGCAGCCCCTTATTTATCCTTTGTGACCAACCAACGCCATAGATTTATATTAGTGAGACTCAGAATGAATTGAATCCCCTGCATGTTTTCCTTTCCAGCTGGAATATACTCTATCTCTGACCTCCCCCCTTGCCAGTGCGATGGAATCTCCACACAATCAAATCTACATATCTTTTTCTTTTGTAAATCCTGGGATGTACTTCTTACAATCACTGCCTAACCAATTAGTTTGTTATTCTGTGGCCTCATTCTTACTTCTCCAATGGAAGACTAGACGATTATGTATTTAATTGTGCATGAGTGCCATTGGGCCCATCCACCCCCGTCCCCCGAGTCCCTGGTTGTTACTCACCCTGTTATTGTTCTGTCTGGTCACGTTCAGCAGTATCCTGGCCCGCAACTCTGACCGCCGTCGCATCACTGATGACTCGGGACACCTGCTCCTCCAACTCATCCAGCTCCTCCTGTGGCGCTGGACTCCCACCTCCAGTCTGCTTTGCTGCTTTCAGGTTGGCTGCTAGTTTCTCCTTGGTCTTGCGCTTAGTATCATGCCAGCGCTTCTTGCAGTCGTCCACTGTCCTCCTCCTCTCTCCGACGGCATTCACCTTGGACACAATGTCCTGCCATATTTCTTTTTTTCTTGCCAATGTCACTGTGGAGGTGACAAACAGTTCTTGTTGGTGTTCAGTCACCTTCGCAATCAGGACCTGGTTTTCCTGCTGGCTGAACTTGGGATTCCTCTTCCTCTTGGCCTTCACATGGGTCTCTGGCTGGTCCTCCCGGGATTTGTGGGGTTGTTTGTGGCCTATGCACTGGTCCCAGCTTCATCCATGGCTCCTCTGCTATTTTCCATTTGTTTTTTTCGTTTTTTCTGCTTGGCGGGCCTTTTATAGTGCATTTTCCCGCTGAACTTGAGAAATGCAGGCCTGGTGCCAATTAGCGATCCGATTCTGTCGCTAATTGGCCCATCGCCATCTTTTACGTTAGCGTGAGGCTTTTATCGCCGTCACGCTAAATCTATCGCCGTCCATTTCCGACGGAAAGGGAAGCTATCGCCTGTTAGCGGCGTGTTGCTAATACGCCGCTAACACAGCGATAGATTCCGGCGTTCGACGGCGATAAAAATCTCGCGCTAAACGCGGTTAGCGATAAATATTGCCATTTGTTGCTAATATCCCCCTATATTTCAACTGCAGTGCAGCTGAGCTACATAAGTTGAACAGTACAAAGGTGTCTGTGAAATTATACCTGGAAGGCCCAATAGACCAGGAAGGCGCAGCCCCTTATTTATCCTTTGTGACCAACCAACGCCATAGATTTATATTAGTGAGACTCAGAATGAATTGAATCCCCTGCATGTTTTCCTTTCCAGCTGGAATATACTCTATCTCTGACCTCCCCTTGCCAGTGCGATGGAATCTCCACACAATCAAATCTACATATTTTTTTCTTTTGTAAATCCTGGGATGTACTTCTTACAATCACTGCCTAACCAATTAGTTTGTTATTCTGTGGCCTCATTCTTACTTCTCCAATGGAAGACTAGACGATTATGTATTTAATTGTGCATGAGTGCCATTGGGCCCATCCACCCCCGTCCCCCCAGTCCCTGGTTGTTACTCACCCTGTTGTTGTTCTGTCTGGTCACGTTCAGCAGTATCCTGGCCCACAACTCCGACCACCATGGCATCACTGATGACTCGGGACACCTGCTCCTCCAACTCATCCAGCTCCTCCTGTGGCGCTGGACTCCCACCTCCAGTCTGCTTTGCTGCTTTCAGGTTGGCTGCTAGTTTCTCCTTGGTCTTGCGCTTAGTATCATGCCAGCGCTTCTTGCAGTCATCCACTGTCCTCCTCCTCTCTCCGACGGCATTCACCTTGGACACAATGTCCTGCCATATTTCTTTTTTTTTTGCCAATGTCACTGTGGAGGTGACAAACAGTTCTTGTTGGTGTTCAGTCACCTTCGCAATCAGGACCTGGTTTTCCTGCTGGCTGAACTTGGGATTCCTCTTCCTCTTGGCCTTCACATGGGTCTCTGGCTGGTCCTCCCGGGGATTTGTGGGGTTGTTTGTGGCCTATGCACTGGTCCCAGCTTCATCCATGGCTCCTCTGCTATTTTCCATTTGTTTTTTTCGTTTTTTCTGCTTGGCGGGCCTTTTATAGTGCATTTTCCCGCTGAACTTGAGAAATGCAGGCCTGGTGCCAATTAGCGATCCGATTCTGTCGCTTATTGGCCCATCGCCACTTTTTTTACGTTAGCGTGAGGCTTTTTATCGCCGTCACGCTAAATCTATCGCCGTCCATTTCCGACGGAAAGGGAAGCTATCGCCTGTTAGCGGCGTGTTGCTAATACGCCGCTAGCACAGCGATAGATTCCGGCGTTCGACGGCGATAAAAAATCTCGCGCTAAACGCGGTTAGCGATAAATATCGCCATTTGTTGCTAATATCCCCCTATATTTTAACTGCAGTGCAGCTGAGCTACATAAGTTGAACAGTACAAAGGTGTCTGTGAAATTATACCTGGAAGGCCCAATAGACCAGGAAGGCGCAGCCCCTTATTTATCCTTTGTGACCAACCAACGCCATAGATTTATATTAGTGAGACTCAGAATGAATTGAATCCCCTGCATGTTTTCCTTTCCAGCTGGAATATACTCTATCTCTGACCTCCACCCTTGCCAGTGCGATGGAATCTCCACACAATCAAATCTACATATCTTTTTCTTTTGTAAATCCTGGGATGTACTTCTTACAATCACTGCCTAACCAATTAGTTTGTTATTCTGTGGCCTCATTCTTACTTCTCTCATGGAAGACTAGATGATTATGTATTTAATTGTGCATGAGTGCCATTGGGCCCATCCACCCCCGTCCCCCCAGTCCCTGGTTGTTACTCACCCTGTTGTTGTTCTGTCTGGTCACGTTCAGCAGTATCCTGGCCCGCAACTCCGACCACCGTTGCATCACTGATGACTCGGGACACCTGCTCCTCCAACTCATCCAGCTCCTCCTGTGGCGCTGGACTCCCACCTCCAGTCTGCTTTGCTGCTTTCAGGTTGGCTGCTAGTTTCTCCTTGGTCTTGTGCTTAGTATCATGCCAGCGCTTCTTGCAGTCGTCCACTGTCCTCCTCCTCTCTCCGACGGCATTCACCTTGGACACAATGTCCTGCCATATTTCTTTTTTTCTTGCCAATGTCACTGTGGAGGTGACAAACAGTTCTTGTTGGTGTTCAGTCACCTTCGCAATCAGGACCTGGTTTTCCTGCTGGCTGAACTTGGGATTCCTCTTCCTCTTGGCCTTCACATGGGTCTCTGGCTGGTCCTCCCGGAGATTTGTGGGGTTGTTTGTGGCCTATGCACTGGTCCCAGCTTCATCCATGGCTCCTCTGCTATTTTCCATTTGTTTTTTTCGTTTTTTCTGCTTGGCGGGCCTTTTATAGTGCATTTTCCCGCTGAACTTGAGAAATGCAGGCCTGGTGCCAATAACCGATCCGATTCTGTCGCTAATTGGCCCATCGCCACTTTTTTTACGTTAGCGGGAGGCTTTTTATCGCCGTCACGCTAAATCTATCGCCGTCCATTTCTGCCTGTTAGCGGCGTGTTGCTAATACGCCGCTAACACAGCGATAGATTCCGGCGTTCGACGGCGATAAAAAATCTCGCGCTAAACGCGGTTAGCGATAAATATCGCCATTTGTTGCTAATATCCCCCTATATTTCAACTGCAGTGCAGCTGAGCTACATAAGTTGAACAGTACAAAGGTGTCTGTGAAATTATACCTGGAAGGCCCAATAGACCAGGAAGGCGCAGCTCCTTATTTATCCTTTGTGACCAACCAACGCCATAGATTTATATTAGTGAGACTCAGAATGAATTGAATCCCCTGCATGTTTTCCTTTCCAGCTGGAATATACTCTATCTCTGACCTCCCCCCTTGCCAGTGCGATGGAATCTCCACACAATCAAATCTACATATCTTTTTCTTTTGTAAATCCTGGGATGTACTTCTTACAATCACTGCCTAACCAATTAGTTTGTTATTCTGTGGCCTCATTCTTACTTCTCTCATGGAAGACTAGACGATTATGTAATCTTATCTAATGAACTGTGCTTTTATACACCACCATTTTTTTATGAAATCTGCACCTGTTTAAAGTCTATTTTATAATATGTACTTCTGTACTTTTATGATCTTAAATTTTAGGTATCGAATAAAGTGTTTTGACTGACTGACTAGTGACTGTATATGATACTGGCCACTAGACAGCCTCCTGGGGAAAGTGTGAATGACTCTCAAGAAGGAAGACTGCAGTTGGAAGAGATGTAACCTCTCCCTGGCAGGAAGGCCAAAACAGGGTGTGAGCTCAAAACACGATCTTCAAAGGGGAAACAGACTTTGAAGGGCAAATGGAAAGACTCACAGAAGAGGGACTGCTCTTTTGTTCTTGCAGACAGTTTGGCTTTGAGGACAGATAGGGGCAAGCTGTTGCCAAACCAGTTTTTTGTGGGCGTGTAGCCCCCAGGTAGCCACACCTTTGGGGTAGGCACAGAACTCTAACACACCAGGGGAAGGGTTCTGCCATTTTGGGCATAGCCCGAATGGTGCATTCTGGGCTAGGTAGATGGCACAGTTCACAGGAAGTTGTCACCAAGCAGAAGGGGGCCTGGTAACCCATTGGTTAATATTTGCTACATCTCCTGAACTCAGATCGCATCTGCACTGAAGAGAAGACTGAAGAAGGAATGCCCTGTTGTTTCCTTGACCCAGCAAAGAGAGGCTAAACCAAGACTGAACTGCACCTGCTGCTCTATGGGCTAGCAAAGAGAGAACTATAAACAAACACAATGCCTGGGTATGTCATAATTAGAGGGCTGAATTATTTCCCTCAAAGTAGATGTTCTCCTTACATATAGGCCCAATAATAGATGTTTGAGGGGTTGCCTCACCCATCGTGGCATGCTTCATCATCAGTGGCTCCCCACACTGAAGTGAAATGGTACTACACCAGTGGGCTCAACCAAACCTGGGAGTTCCTTGATATTAGGATACAGGACATTACAACAGGGTCCAGATAATCAGCAGAAAATATCTAAGGGTATATCCCAAAAATATTTCTTTATTGTGGGGTACCCTTGATATAATAAAAACACGGTTGGAGAACGAAATTAATGTTTTACTCAACCTTATAGGTTGCCGACATGGTAAGACCGATTTATTTGCCAAAAGATGGTCACTGGTCTTCTTCAGGGCCGACAGAACTCCCTACCTAGTCTTTGGGTATTAGTTATGCAACAGGAAAATGAGGCATAAGGCTCTCATACCTGTATGTTTTTTAACAGCAATAAGCTCTATAGGAATGAACACAGAACAATATTTACATGCAAGGAAAATTAAAAAACATTCTTTTTGCAGCAAAGAATAAGACAAGTAGTCTGATAAAAGTCTTGTCTCCCAGATACTGATATATAAACATTCTCAGCATATTCACGCCACTCGTAGGCACTGCAAATCTCTATAAAACATATGCGTGATCCAAACAATATAATAGTAGCTGTAAGATAAAAGCTATGTGAGTATGCATGCAAGTGATAATACTATTGGTTAATATAATTGCTGGCCAATTACCCTATTCAGGGGTGTATCTGGGCTTCATGGTTCAAAATATGGGGCGTTTCCCTGTAGTCACACACTACGTATATAGTAATGGTAAAATCAAATAACCCTTAAGTGCATGGTACTCAGTGTAACAAACTAAAGAGATTACACTGATAAAGTGTAATTAAACCATAGGTGAGATAAGCTCAAAAAATGATGAGTAAAATAAAAGCAAAGTGTCTGACTCAGGCATTAAGCACATCACTTAGTAATCATCACTTAAGAAAGTAAGAAACCTTCTCATCTAAATAGGCTCAAACTACAACCCCTCTGACACTTAAACACAAACGTGAACCTCACATTGATAGTGTGCTGAGAAAATAACAAGGGCAACTCACACCACAGTCAAATAGAAACCCAGACAATGATGCACTATTCACTATGTGCAGAGACCATAGAGTAGTGGGAGTAGCCCAGCACTAGAGTATAAGCCCCACAACTTTCAACTACAAAAATGGTCAAAATCACTTCCTTTGTCAAGAGGTAGATGCGGTGTATAATACCTATCTAGCCCCACTCTGCCCCACATCTCAGTGAGTATAACATTTTTTCGCATTGTGCTGTATATGTACGTCGTGGCGACGTAGCATGACGTAACTGCGAATCATGAGAAATGTAGTCTTTTGTCGTATTTCTTATGCACTGGTGGCAGGTGTGCCTGTATATCTATGGAGAAAAAGATCCTTCGTCTACATCCCAAGGAGGGGGCTGGTAATACTTCTCAGTCATATACTCCGAAAGAAAATCTTTAATCTGTAACGTTTGACAGGTACTGGCTACAATAGTTATTCAAAGATTATTCTTCATATTTATTAAAAGTCCAACTCATTAGTACAGTCAGATTTGTATTCAATGCTAAGGAAAGGTAAATTATGGAAAGTTACCTTTTTCATGCCTGAAGAGCCTGGAGGCTAATTTGCATTAGCTGTCCAGCAGCTACCCAGACAGTGCTTGGTTTTAATGAAGTGTGAAAACTGTTGTCATAGCAGGAACAATGGTTTTGGTGTGGGGAGGTGATTTTCTCCCCCTTACAGGAAAACCAGTATGGTGAACCCAGTAACTTCATTAACTTGTAAAGGAGCCTGCTCTTTCACAAGTATATGTAAGATGAGACCTGGAGAAGGCAGCCCTTTGTCCCCCCGTCAGGTTGGCACCAAATTCCGTGAAAGGGATGCCATCCCCAGAACTAGTTTTGAATGAGCACAAAGGAGGGGACTGCTCATTTCCCCGACAATACATGTGGGCAGGTACACAGGCTCTGTAAAAGGTAGAAAGTGTTTCTCCATCTCAGATTTTAGGAGTGAGTGGCAATGTGAGACTGTTTGCAGTAGGGCAAACAGGAAGTGCTGAAATCTGGCTAGGTTTGCCCCTGGGAACTTTTAACCCGCTTGTCAGGAAGGAGCCAAGAGTCAAACCCACCCACAAGTTAGTGTCAACAATAAATGTGGCATCCCTAGAACCTTTCCTCAGCACATTGGATCTGTGGAAGAAAAGACAAGGACTTGACCCTGCTTGCTCTAACCTGAGAGGAGCCCTGAAGGACCAGATCAGCTGCCTTTTACCCAGGACAAAGAAGTAGGCTCCAGGGGTCACTGGGCTGGCCTCCTGTGTGGCTGCAAGAACACAACAATCTGTAAAACCACTTGTTCCTGGAAGACTAGTTGCCCAGTTCTAACTGGACCTGCCCTGGATCCTGCAAATCCTAGGTCAGATCAAGCTCTTAAAGTTCTAAGAGTTTCCCCTAAAGTCTGGGAGTCTTAGGTGAAGAACTGAGGGGAAAAGAGATGGACCCCTGGAAAATTGAGACTTAGAATGTTTTTGGATTTACGGACCTCTGGAGAACCAGGACCAACCACCATGGTCAATCCAGCAAAGGCGCCACCTCGCTGGGCTGAAGAAACAAGTTCATCCCACTTGGAGCTTCTCTGCAGCAGCATATCCATTTCATCTGGACCTTGGTGAGATGGTATCCGACCTTGTGGAGCCTTGTTTGGATGCAACCTGCAGCATCGCCCTGCTAGAGGTGCCAAAGCTCAAAAAAAGAGACTAAATCTCAACATAGAAATTGGGACTAGGCGAAGGCGTCAAAAGTATCTGGCCGATATTAGACCTTTTCTGGGCACCAAATGTAACTTTTCCCGCTCAGAGCTTTGCCTACCAAAACCAACGGCTTCAGTGGGACCTTGCTCAATACCTATCCGACTTCGGCGAGACCTCCCCGGACACAGTTTGCTGCCTTGCCCCACTGAGTTATTATGACTACCATTTTGCAGTCTAAGTTAAAGGTAACATCTTTGGCTGGGCTATTCTGCTTGGTGTACCAGACCTCAGGATCCATCATAGTTGGCCTCAAAGCTCACCTAGGACCCGATTCTTCGTAACCATAGACTATCATTGGTGCTAAGCGCTTTTTGGTGCTATTTCCAATTAAAACTTTTAAAAATCATGTCTCTGATTCCCCTTATTGGTTTAATATTATGTTGATGTTATTTTATTTATTACAATGTATTCTATTTGTCTAATTCAGGTGGGTTTTTTATTGTCTGGTGTTTTGACTTTATTGCTGTTTTGGTATTTCATAAATACTTTACACATTGCCTTAAGCTAAGTTAAGCCTCTCCACTCTGTGCCATTGCTACCTGGGGATTGAGCTCACATTAATTTTGAGTCTTTTAGGGTTCACCCTGACAGAATAGTATTATTATTCCTTGAGGTGGGCAATTGCCCACCCCAAATAAAATTTCACTTTCTTACAGTCACAAAGTGTAACTCGCTCTGATTGGATGACTTAACAGTCATGTTTTCCTTAATGAAACAGGGCTGACAGAAAAAGTACTTATTTAAAATGTTTAAGAGTTGTGTCAAACAAAAGGTTTTTTTACATTCACAAAGGGGAGGTGGTCTCAAGGAGACTCCTTCCACATTGTAAATGGGTTACCACTCCTTAGAGGATCAGTAATCAATCAATGGTTTGTGGCTGAAATTATGATTGCAAACCATTGATACATAGTATTCCGAGTCACAGTTTGGAAGCAACGCCCTAAATATGCCCAATCTAAATTCTGATTTGGTATGCATTTCTAAACACATTTTGCAAATTGTTATGAACTTATCGGCTCGCAAAATGAGTTTAGTGCGTACTAACATTTTGTGATTGAAAACCCTAAGATTAGCAAATCGCAGGGTTTGTGACCACTAAATGGCTTCATACACCTAGCCCCTAAATGACAAAATGTCATGGGGTTGATGGACAGCTCTTCCAAGGAATGGCAAACCATGACAAACATATGAGTGCCAGCGCCTAAAATGGGCTGTCCCAAAGCCCACTCTCTCTGTACAATACTTACATATACATATGTTAAGTATTGGTAATACGAGTCCTCCAAGAAAGGTAAAGTTGTCTGTTCTGGGAATTTAAAAGCCTGAGCATTGCACTCTGATGTTCTTAGTCGTGACTGATTAAAAATGTACCTAGTGCTTCACCTTGCAGTCACAGCGCACCTAAACTGAGCATTATAGTATTAACTGCAAGGGTAAACCGCAGCATCCATTTTATCATGAAAGTAGTTTATGACAGCAGTCTAACCGCTAATGTCTACGCTCTCAGGAGACATTTATAGCTACTAATAAATCCTATAATGTGAAACAGCAGCCTATTTCAGGCAGGAGTCAGCCCCATGAGCTCTATCCACCCGCCAGAGCAATGAAATTACTTGATGTTAAAATCATGTTTTCTTCTTTATTATATTGTTATCGATTTGAAAACAGTTTGCACGTGGTCATTGACTACCAGCGAGGCGGTCTCCAAGAAAAGGAGTGGGGTGGAAACTAATATAGGAGTGCCAGTCTTAATAAATATAAAAAATAATACATCTCATAAACAACAGTTACCAAGCCCGAGAGACACATCATTCCTGCTGTAGAACAATTACCACTAAACGTCTTACTGGAGGTAGTTATAAAAGCACATAACCTGAGATAAAATAACTTGGGGCCAGATTTAGCCTCTGGTAGACAAGGTACCATCTATCAAGGTGGGAAAAGACGTAACGCCCATCACCCTAAAGGGCAGTAGTACATCCTATTTAGGAATGACCTACTGCCCAGTGGTCATCTCTGTTCATAGAAAGGAACCCATGGTACAAAAAGTTTGGTGGAAGGCTCCCATCTGTTTTGACCGCCATCCATCAAACCACTAGCATTTTTTGTTTTTCAAAAGCAAACTCCTTAAGTCGGAGTTTGTTATTGGAAAAAAAAAAACGAATGACCCACCTAAGACCCTGAGGGGGATATTCCCAAGAACGTGTGATAATTATTGCAAAATTAGCTTAACGCAACTTTGCACATCGCAGTCTATCGCGGGAAAATACCGCCGTGTTAACGTTGTATTCTCAGCCCGGCTGCCACATGCGATAGTCCCACGACAACGCGCAAAATGACCGTGTTAAAAATAACGCGACGCCGAAAAAACGCAAAACACGAACGCGAAAAAAGTTGCGATGTGGCCAACCGCGATAAAAAAAGCAGCGATGACCAGCGACAGGCCTGCAATTCCCACGCGTCATGCAGGAAAATGCACTACAAAAGCACCTAAAAACCCAAACAAAATAATTAAAACTGCGTAGCACCATGGAGGAAGCCGGAGCAAGTACAGAGGACGACCAGAACCCCACAAGCCCCTAGGAGGACCAGCCTGGGACCTCGGGGTCACGGAAGGGCAAGGAGAAGAAGACGAGGAAGACGAGGTTCAGTCCGCAGGAAAACAGGATCATCATCATGGAGGTGATAGAACACCACCAACAACTGTTCGTCACCACCAACGTGTCATGGGCAAATAAGAATGCAACATGGCAGTCCATCATGGACAAGGTGAATGCAGTCGGAGTGAGGAGGAGGACAATTGGAGAGGTCAAGAGGCGCTGGAATGATGCGAAGCGCAAAACCAAGAAGAAACTCGCTGACAACCATCAGGCAGCAATGCAGACTGGAGGTGGCAGTCCAGCCGAACACCAGGAGCTGGATGAGATGGAGGAAATGGTGGCCACAGCCATCAGTGGGGAGACGGTGGCAGGAGTTGGGGGTCCGGACACTGCTCGACATGACCTGACACAACAGCACCAGGGTGAGTACCGAACAGGGACTGGGGGGACGGGGGAGAAGGGCACAATGTCACACATGCACAATTAAGTAGAGCACACTGCACACCCACAATGACTCTGGATCATGTCCCTGAAACAGCAAGTAGGCCCCCGTGCACTATGGGCACAAAGGGGTCCCTCCCCACACAGCACCAATCTCACAACCAACCCATGCCCACGTGTCTAAACCAGCAAAGCTGCGTGTCTGTGAGCCACACTGACAATGCAAGTGACACCGCATGACTAACAGCATGGCTGCAGTCCAATCATCATGACATGGTGCACGCCATGACACTGAGGTGGCTGAGTGTGGAACACATCCGTAAAGGGGCAGGTCACACTCTGACACATCCACGTGCACAAACAACCCCTGACGTCAACAACACATCTGTGGATAAACCATGCCCAAGAGTCCAAAATACGAACCCGAGCAAAAATTAGCCAAGTCTGCAACATCTCAGCACTGTAGAAGCACAGAAGACAAAGGCACACCGCCTCAAAGGGCTAAGGGGCAGCAAAATCACAGCTGCAGGGGCGACTCTCACACAATGCAGCACACACACATAGCAATGACTGCACACCAACATTGACGACAATGTGGTACAAAGTGCAACACTTACACTACAGAACAGAGGACACAACTGGTCCCGCTTGTGCGTAGAAACTGGACAATCACATCTGGCATAGCAGGAAACTGTGAGATGATAATGTACGTGTACAACCTCACATCCGTGATGTAGTTCAAATGTCCACTGTCCCGCATCAAATAGTCAGCTCCTCCCAAACAGTCACAATGTACATTGTCATGCAGTCTGTATGTAAACTTGAAAAATGCGTCAACATACATGTCAACACAATGTTAAAATGCATCTCCCCTTCACAGTGCAGAGGGACAATCAACACCTCCTGCAGAGCAGACCAGACAACTCATCAGTGATGATGAAGAGGACCTCCACACCTTCGACACCGACGCCCTACAACAGCTCATGGACAGCTATGGCAACCCACCTCCAGGAGTAGGGCAGCCCAGCTGCATCGAGGAGACCCCACCCCCTGCACAGACCACACAGCAGGAAGCACCCACCACCACGGCTGGCTCCCAGCACCTCACCGAAGAACACATCGCATTCCAAGGACATGTGTTAGACTGCCAGAAGGAGGTGGCTGAACAGGTGCGGGTGGGGTTCAACCTCATGGCAGCCAAACTAGATGACATACGTGGATGTCTAAGTCCCATCAGGGACCACTTACACTCCCTAACGGACACCCACAGTACGCTCCATGATGTCCAACAATCCATGCCCGACATAGCTGGAGTCATGACTCTGAGAGAAGAATAACTGCCTAGTCAGAGTGGCCTCAGCGATGTCAGCCGAGAGTTGGCACAGATGCTGAGGATAATGGAGAACATGGAGAGGATGCATGCGGAAAGAATGTCTGCCACGGATGCACACCAGCGAAAAGTTGTTGGGATCTACCATGCCCTGCAGATCCTCATCATCGCATTGCTGCCACCAAGGCAGTCGCTGATGAATGCTGCTGGTGCCCCTACACACACATCTCCGGCCCCTGATGTGTCAGTGGCACACAGTGCTGCAGACCAAACATTAGCATCCACATGTCAGACAGATGACATAGAGGACGAAGATGCGGGTGATTCCACCTTTGTAGTAAGAAGGAGCCAGTAGCATTCTTCTCCGCCATATGCCCTGTTTCAGCTTGGTTCTGCCCTCTGCATCATGCCCTGTAACAACACCTCCCACTGTCCCCCGAAACACTCTGCGACACTCACCTTGGACCTCGACATGGACTGCCATATCTTGTTTGCTTACCAATTACACAGCAATCAGACTGCAGACTGTACTCTTCCTCCTCCTATGTACTTGTCAATCCCTAAATGACTCTGGCTGGCCCTCCACTGGGCTACAATGTAATGTGGGGTTTGCATGGCCATGTACTGCTCACACTCCGACACTCCACTGAATGTGAATAAATCATTCAAATACACACAGATGAGATGTGTCATGTCCATAATCTTTCAAGTATGAAAGTACGGATGAATGTAAGGACATTGACTGCCCAAAAAGGTACACACTGGGAAATTAAAGCAATGCGCATGTGTGACCGTGATACACATAGGAAGTGAGATGACTGGGAATGTGTGCACTAGCTGTGGCCTCATTGCTCTGAAACAGCAATCGTGCAATTTCTCAGCTTTGCCCCACGCAATGTTAGAAATAGGGGTTGGTATGAGATGTCAAAGTCGTTGGCAGGCCCAAAGTAGTGTCCACCATCACATTTGACAACAGAACATCTCTTCGCATACCTACTCACACACAACTGGGTGCATAGCCTGTAGTGATGGATCACATTGATACACATGGCAAGAATATGGACACCATACTCACATTGTTGAAGACACGTAAGAGCACAGGTCTATCAGCAACTATCCCAACCACTATGTCTGGCACACAGAGGTGGGGCTGGCAATAGGGACTCACCCCTAAGTGAAATGCGTCAGTCAGTCCCTCCCTGTGTTCGGACAATGCTCATTGAGGCACACAATTTGTCATTCCAATCAACACTCATTACAGTTGAACACTAGTAAAGTTGCGTAGACTTTATTGCCATGTGCGTGTCAGTACGGGCAAGACAAGGGCTACAACATGCAGAACAATGCATCAGACAAGAACAGGCAGCATTCAGACACGGTACAGTTCCACGTGACAGGCGTTGTGCATGCGCCCGGGATGTTCTGCCATTGCGTTGGTGGCTCTCGTAGAACTGGCACTCTTCTGACCTAAGGCAGTTATGTGGATGCTATGCCACAGCTCGGAGCAATGAGTTGTATGTGTGTTCAACGTTTGGACGTATGGGTTGTTGTGTACGTAAGTGTCAAGGGCATTCCATGCAAGAGTGCCTCAGCAATAACTTCTGTGTGTGGGGTGTGGATATGTTGGACTTTCATTTGCGCTGTGCGTAGTGTGGGAGTTGTCATCATCTGATATGGTATCTCTCTCAGGGGGTGCTTGCCGCATGCAAGACCAAGGTCGGAGGTGCAGATGTCCTTCCGCCTTATGTATTGAGACAAAGGAGCTTTCATCCCTAATGTTAGTCTGACTACTGCTTGCATTCTGGAAATGTGATGTGGTTTTTGCGCTGCAATTGAGGCTAGGCCTTAGGCTCATGGTGCACCAATGGCGATAAACACACAACAGTTGGCATGCATGAGCAAAGAGCCCGAGCGGCCTTGTGCTCCTTGTACAATCCCTTCGTGCGCGGGCGCCCTCCGGGTGCATGCAACATTGTCGATTGCGGGCCGTGTGGTGCAGACACTGCAACAGAGACACACGCATCAGTTGGTTTCCTGTCCATCCCAGAAATAAACCACGCCCAGAGCCCAGGGATGATGATTCACACCCCTACGCTGTACTTGCGTACGCCGGCCCAGTACACCCCTCTTACGCATTAAGGGGGGGACGACAAAGCTACATGTCCAAGGTCTTACCCACTGCCTGTGGTGACATGGTTGCGTCCGCTGTACACAGAACAAGACTCAATCAGACAGGGTCCATGAGTTGTGGTGCACTGAGTTAGTGGCACCTGAAGGGCTGAGCAGGGTATCAAGCTGATGATGGCATCCAAGACAGGTGTGAGCAACTCCGGTAGTCTGGCTGTAGGACTCTTCCGATTCTGGCAGTTGTTGGTTGGAGGTGGTCCTGGCGGTGGTGGCGTGTGCAGCCAGCGGTGATGCGTCGTCCGGGTAGGTCAGGACTCGATTTGAAGTGTGAGCCCTGGTTGACCGCAGTTGAGGCCGGAGGCAGTGGTCAGCGCAGGGTCACAGACACATGACGTTGATGACCCCCAGGCCATCGACTCAGAGGCCATCCAATAATCAATCAGACAGGGTCCCGGACTTGAGCTGCACAGAGTTAGTGGCCCCGGATGCATTGCGGCCGGCACAGGCACACCGCCACAGGACGGGGACTTGCGGTGCACTGAGGTAGGGCCACGAGAGCTGAGCGGGTCCTCGTAGATGTCGAAGGTGAATGTCGCGGAGTGTTCCGGGGGACAGTGGAAGGTGTTCTTCCAGGGCATGATGCAGAGGGCAAAACCAAGCAGAAACAGGCAATATGGAGGAGATGAATGCTACAGACTCATGTTTAACACCAAGTCAGTGCAGCCACATGATGATGGAGACAACCCCCAGGCCATTGACTGAGACGCCACCAAAGTTCAACCAGAGAGTGTCCATGAATTTCGTGGCACAGAGTTAGTGGCACCAGAGCTGAAAGGGGATGCAGTCTGCGATGAGGCCTGTACAATGGTATAAACTCTGCCATAAATAAATCAAGACTCAGTTCCAAATGTGTGACCTACTTGACCGCAATGTAGGCCGGAGGCAGCGATCAGCAGGGGCCCACAGCCATGTGTCGTAGGCTTGCGATGCACAGAGTTAGTGGCACCAGAGCTGAAAGGGGATGCAGTCTGCAATGAGGCCTGTACAATGGTATAAACTCTGTCATAAATAAATCAAGACTCAGTTCCAAATGTGTGACCTACTTGACCGCAGTGTAGGCCGGAGGCAGCGGTCAGCAGGGGCCCACAGCCATGTGTCATAGGCTTGCGATGCACAGAGTTAGTGGCACCAGAGCAGTTGTTGGTACTGTTCGATCACCTCCATGACGATGATCCTTTTTTACTCCGGACTGAATCGCGTCTTCCTCTTACTCCTCTCCTTGCGTACAGTGATATGCACTCGGCCATTGAATTATCAAGACTCAGTTCCAACTGTGTGGCCTACTGGCCCACGGTGTAGTCCGGAGGCAGCGGTGGAGTACGTCAATGAGAAAGAAGTGCTGGGGGCCTGTGTCGCAAGGACCGTGATGGGCTGGGGAGGCTGCCAAAGTCGTGGGACTCAGGCTTGGAGCTTGCACCGGCACCTGGTGGGCCCTCTTCGACACACGCCGGTGTCGGCAGGTGAGCAGTGAGGCCTGGTTGTGCAGGGGCGGCCAAGATGGGTCTGGGGACCAGCGGCCTGGGCTGCAGCAGGCGCACAGGATCGCAGGCACCGCCGCTCACGGCGTCGGCCTCGTGGTGGGCTGAGAGGCGCCGCCCTGGCAGACACGTTGGCCATTCCGGAAGAGAACCACGCCCATCGCTACGTGCTTTTTCTTCACACCCCTACGCTGGCCTGGCGTACGCCGGCCCAGCCCACTCCGCTCACGCTTACAGGAGGGGACGTAACAAGCTACATTTCCGAGATCTTCCCCACTGCCTGGGGTGACATGGTTGCGTCTACTGTCCTCTACACTCCAGATACCAGCAGTATTTGTCGACATGGACATGTCTGTGGTCTGCATACTGCAGTCTAGCCAGCACATCCACGCCACACTTGGCATTGTGCACATTCTCATTCATGGGTCACTTGCCTCCTTCGCACATGCCTGCTTCCCACCTCTCCCCACATTCTGCTATTGTGTGGCTGAGGTGCCATGCCGTTCATGGCTTGTGTACATGGCTGGCCCAGGTTACCACAGTAAGTTGTGCTGTTGTGTCTGGTACGTGGGCATGTTGTTTGGCATGTTGTATGTGGGTTTGTAACGTGTGCATTCCCAGAGTCGTGAGTTGCATGACTGTGTAGTTGAGGTGTGTGGTGTGTTCATTTGGTACTTACCAACGAGCAATGCATTTCCATAGGTGCCATCCTGAAAGCGCTGGTTGATGATGGACTGTCGGAAGATGAAGGAATCATGCACACTGCCTGGGTAGTTGGCGACGACATTGGTGAAGAGTCCCAGGTGGTCCACGATTGCCTGCACATTGATGGAATGTGTGTGCTTCCTGTTGCGGTAATTGTGTGCAGTGGCGGCAGGGGGCACGAGGAGTACATGTGTGCAGTCGATTGCCCCCAATACATGCGGGAAGCCAGCTATGGCGTAGAAGCCTTGCTTGGTCTCCAGCTGTTCCTGAGCAGTGTGTGGGTAGTAAAGGTGCTGGGGTACAAAGCTGTTGATGGCATCCGAGACAGGTGTGAGGAACTTGGATAGGGCTGGCTGTGAGACTCCTCCGACTCTGGCAGTTGTTGGTTGGAAGGTACCAGAGGCCAACAGGTGCAGCACAGCCAGCAGCTTTGTCTGCGGAGGGATGTTGGTTGTCCGCTGTGTTGGTACCGTCAGCCTGTGGGCAATGATGGTCAGGATGCGTAGGATGGTTGTCCTTTTGAGCCTGTGGTGGGCAATGACATCCTCTGGTGTTAAGTCTGTGAGGCTGGTTCATTTTCTGAAGGTCCGCTGTCTTTGTCTGCGCTACCTCTGTGGTAGTCCGGGGGTAGGGGTCGTGGGGGGGTCCGGGGGGGTGGCGGGCCTGGGTGTGGTGGCGGTGGGTGTTGTGGCCCTCTTGGGGCTCCGTGCTGCATGATCAGTAGCTCCATGGCATCTGTTGTTCTTCAGGTGTGGCTCTGGTCTGGGCTCCCTTTTGTGGTGCAGGCTGTCGTCCGACTTAACACCAGGTAAGAGCAGGTGTTAAATCCCTGCTGCTAACGCGCCTTATCGCGTGTTTTGGGTTCTTATCGCCGATCTGGCTGGTCATTGAGAATATTGCGAGGTGGTGTTCTCGCAGCTTTTTGCACAGGAACGCCTACTCTGCATCTCATTAGCGTTAGTTGCCGGTGTCATCCGTGGCGATGTTTTTTGCGGCTGCTATCGCAGGTAAACTGGCGGTATCGGCTGTTAGCACCAGCTTGTGAATGGGGCGATAACTCTATCGCCACTTTGGCTGCGATAAGGTGCCGCTAGCTCGCCGATAATTCCTTGAGAATAAGCCCCTAAGAGTTTTCCCCCAGGTAAGGGGAGTCTCGATGTTTTTTTCCCCCCTGGTTTTGACGGGCAGAAAAAAAGCCATCAGACCATCCACTCTAAAAAGAGTGGACGTTGTGATGGCTTTACTCTGTTGGCCCCTACTCTGTTGGACTGTTGAATGTAGCTGTCTGTCAAGGGCACCAACAGGGACTTTGTGGTTGGAAAGCTGACGGTCCACCTATCTCTATATGAGGCATGTAGATGGTCAGTTTGGTGGAAAGGATACTCCATAACTTTTACAATGGAGTACCCTGCCTGCCTTAATTCATGTAAGCTCTTCCGAGCTGTGAGTTAGGTGCGCTACAAATTTAAGGATCAAGCTATTGAGTTGGGTCTACAGATTCCCCTATCCTACCATCTTATCCTACAATAAACCCTGCTATCGGCACCCCTATCAACAAGATATGTGGCTTTGTTATTCATATGGCCCAGCATGTTTATTTATGTTTTTTAGGTCGAGCCTATACAGCGCTTGCGCTGTTCGGTGAACTGTTGTAGGTACTTTGTGGAGGTCTGACTCCTCCCACGCTTTGGATAAGCTTTCATATATGTCCTTAAAAAATTGTAGCTTGCAAATGGCTACTGGTGGGTGTATGTCCCGCCTTTTCTGGCAAGGTAACTCCCATGGAGTATTGCCGCGGGAACTAGCAGGGACGAGCACGATACTTGCGTGCTGATTACCAGGAAGCACTGCTGAGACTTTTTAACCCCTCCCAGCCTGGCACACACTGCAAATTCCTCCCCGTTTATAGCTTTTTTTTTTGGTTCACAAACGTTAACTTTATTGATTGTTTTATTTATTTTCAGCGCGCGCACACTACTGGTTTTAACTGGCGCCCAGTTCATGGGCCACGCGCATAGGTTTTATGTACACGACGTCGTGCTTGTACATTTACTAATCCTGTGGCCGCACTCGCGCTTTAGCTCTAAACATCGTAAGCTAAAGAGCGGGTGCCGCGGTGGCTTAAAAAGTAAAGAAATTGAAACAATATGGTTTTCTATTTCTTTACTTTTTAAGCAATCGTGGCCAGTCGCGGCCAGCAGGACTCGTGGGTGGGGGGTCAGGGGGTCGCACAGGGATGGGGTGGGGGGTTAATTTAATAAAATTTCAACAACAAAAAAAACTTACCTTCGCCTCCGGTCCCGGGCCCTTGCGTTGCGTCTCCTGCTCTCTCTCTGCTCACAGGAAGCAGAATCAGGCAGCCTCCCTCTCCTCCTCTAAGCCAATCACAACGCTGCAATGGCAGCGTTGTGATTGGCTAGGACGCCATCCTTACAGGCGTCTATGGGGAGGCCGTTTTCTCCATGCAGGCTGCACAGCAGCCTACATGGAGAAAACGGAGAGTGCTATAACTGGTTTGGTCGGCCCTGGGGCTGACCAAACAGTCAGCGCCCATAACATTGGGCTAGCCACTCCTCCCCGACCCGCCCATCTGCCCGCCCCCAACCAGGCATACCCTTCTTCTACTTTCTCCCAGTGCGAGAAGCAGAAATGGTATTTATTTTACGTTTCTGCTTCTCGCACTGCGAGAAAGCAGTGGGGCGACGCTCCGATGCCCAAGTGGAGGAGCCGCCCCTGGCACTCGGGCTTTAGCTTACGATATTCACAGCTAAAGCATGAGTGCCACAAAGGTCTTGCATTTGCGAGACTTTGAGGTATTAGCATCGTAAATGACAATACCTTTTATTTATCTGTTTAGAAAACCTGCAAGTGGTGCACACCGCTTGCAGGCTTTCAAAACACATAAATAAAAGGCATTGTCATTTACGATGCTAATACCTCAAAGTCTTGCAAATGGGAGGCCTATTGCATTACAAATACTTGTGATGTCTACGCCGAGGAAAGGGCTGCGAGGGCTGGAGACGAGTCACGCAGTGGCTGCACAGATTACAGGCCTCTGGCCTGCTTCCTTTATAGTCACGTTATATAATCCCTGCCATTTCTTTGTGAAGTGTCTGAGGCCAAAGGCAGGCAGGTCAATCAACCGGCGTGCTGTGAAATTCAAGACCAGGACCCGGAGGCATGACATGACAATGTGCCTCAAGAGACCTGTTGTGCTTTTAAGTAATTTGCCACCGAATTAATTAAATGTTTACCGAACTACAACACCGAAACAAATACAAATATAAACCTAATATGGAAGAAGGTTAGTCCGTCCGTCTCCTCGTTTATGCAAGCCCACAGTCATTATACCCGTGTAGCAAAGACATATTCTCCCTATTACAGTTCGATGAAATATAAAGCAGCAACCTAAATAATAAAAACCCGACCTAAACGCCTGAAATGTATATCCGCTCTACAGTGGATGAACGTCTTATTCGTCCGCTCTTGGCCACCACATGCCTCCCGTTTTCTGGTTTCTGGGTTTTAAGACATTGAGCTCAAAATTGCCAAAGCTCTTAATTGAGTCTTGGATCTGTTGAACTGAGCCGGTAAGGCTTGCTCTACGTGGTCGTTATGAGTTTTCAACTCATGCAGTATGACATACTGAAGTCACCTATATAAAGGTAGAGAAAGGACAGTAGTCTGCCTATAGCAATGTGGTCGCTGTAAAAAAATGTACCCATGGTCAACCAAGCGGTCAGCCTGCAGTGACTCAATAGTGGGCTGATGGAGACACTTGGGGTGTTCCCGTAATTTAGATTTATAGACTACATTATCAGATACTTGCAGCTAAGGAGACAAAACCAGTGAACCAGAAAGCGGCACACTTTAGCACAACCAATGGACAGCACCCCAAGGAAGGCCAGGTGCAAGGTGTTGCTCTAACGAGTAGAAGAGGTACTGGGACCGATAGATGTCTAAAAGGTTCTCCACCAGAGAAAGGGTAGTCCTACCTTCTCTAATTTTATACATATGCAGCAGTGAGAGACAAGCCCTGCTTGCACTGCAAGAGGTTCATGTAAGAATAGAAAAAAGGAGGCATCGCACTCTCATCTTGGACAGGCAACGGTCCGCAGAAGAGGTCTTTGGTAGAGTTGTTACAACTCTGATCTATGAAGTGACAGACAAATCATCTTAACTCAGAGCAGCCCACCTTCTTTGCAGCAGCTGGGTGGCTGTGTATTACCAGGTCAGGTTCTGGCTTTTGCAAATCACAACAGAGTAACTAGAATTCTTTACTTTGCCCATTCTTTCCTCAGTGCAAGTGCAGATAGATTCTACAGAAGCCAAATAGGAGCTCGAATACTGACTCAGTACTGGAGGTAAAACCAGTGCAGTGTGAGAGGCTGCTATGCTTAAAATTCAGATAGTGACCCAATAGACTTAAACCAAACAGTCTCTGGCTTTCATCACAGGAAACTGGGAGGGAGACAACAAAACCGTCTTGGATGTGTATTGTGTCCACGCACCCCAAATGGTCCTTTGTCCAAGCTATTGATGCTTTGCAGAACTTCCTGACCACGGCCCACAGGAATTGAGTAATGCACCCAGCTCTCCTCAGGGATTCAAATGACCGGGTATGTGTTATGGAGTCCAACATCATACATATTCACAGGGGCCGATTCCGATTCGGGCCGGAAAACGTACCGACCGACTCGGTACGGGAATTAAGTCCGACCGACACGTACCGGCGCTGCCCGAACCGGGCAGTACGATGAAATGCATGTGAATCACGACCGACTCGTACGGAACTCAAGCCGAACGACCGACCCGGACGGAAACAAGCTATCCGGCCGGGAAACCACGCAAATCGAACCGACCGACACGCACCAGGAATGAACCCGAACGAAACGTACCCGTGAACTCCGACCCGCGCAGTACGATGCAATGCGTGCAAAATCAGACCGATTCGCACGGAGCCCAAGCCGTACGACCGACACGCATACAAAAGCCAGCCGAACAAACACAATACTCCGCGACCGACGCGTACGCCGCACATGAAACCTAGCTGAAACACAGCGGGAACGACTCGGAGAAGCGCGCACGAGACAACTGCAGCGTCCTACTCAGTCAGAAGAACGTCTCCTACATGCACAAAAATTACAAAGGAAAAAATACAAAAAAAGAGGGCCAAACAAGCAATGACAAAGTCAATAAATACAGGGGGGGGAAAAAATGGAACAAGGACACACCCCCAACTCCGCCTATATAAAGGCCACACATCCCTACCATGATCCTTTGCAAATTCCACTGACCTGCCAGCACAGAACACCATCAGACAGCAACCACAGACACACTCACAGCTCATCCAACACACAAGCCACACACCATTAGCACCTCAACAAATAGCACCCTCACACACACCCAGCAAAACCTACACTCACACACCCTCACTTGCACACACACATATCAATCACCACCACCACCCATCACCATGCCCCCAAAGAAGAATCCAAAGTTCCTAGATAGTGAATTGGAAGTCCTGGTAGACGAGATCCTGAGGGTAGAGCCACAGTTGTTTGGCACATTGGTCCAACAGACCCCCATGGCGCAGAAAACCAAGATGTGGGAGAGGATCGTCGACAGGGTCAACGCACAATCACCATGTTTGCGCACAAAGGAAGACATCCAGAACAGGTGGTATGATGTGCGCAGGAGGGTCAGGGACCTACTGAAGAAGGATTACATCCTGAGCCAGCACACCGGCAGTGGCCCTCCTGCCAAACCAGTATACCTCAGGCCCTGGGAGGAGAAGGTGCGGGCCATCCTACCGCCAGTGAGCGTATATGGACTAACAAACATCCCAGAGCCTGGTGAGTACACAACAAATATGCACAATATGGTGTGACAATACACACACATCACTGTCAAGGGGATAGTCAAACCATGCACCCTTAGCAGATCCACAGCAACCAAAAGATAATCATCCCAAGATGTGAATGCCAGTCAGACAAACACAATACCTGCCATCTCATAGTGACATGTAACTGTGTCATGACATGTACAAACACAACAACAAATAGAGCAAGGCAGTGGCACAAATATAACCAACAAACACTGTCTGATATTTTGCCACCACTAGAACACCACCTCACAGGGAAGCTCACTGAAAGGAAGGAATCATGTGTATGCTGGTGAAGTCAGTGTAGCCAATAGCATGATGGGAGTTGTAGTCACAGATAATGGTCAGCCTCACATTTGGCCCATCAACACCACCCTGAACTATGCCCACAACACAGGGAGTGGAAAAGGACTGACAAGATGGCTGACACTGGGTACTGCTGTGGGGAGCACAAGGCCCTGCTGGGAACTGTGCAACAACCAACAGCAGAACACCACTGACTGACATCCTGAAAGCCAACTTGCACTCCCTGCAATGCAAGCACGTTCCATGGTGGGATACCTGGCTGGGTGAGAAGGAGGACTGACAGCACTGACCATAGTTACAAGCAGCTCTCCTCACACACCCCCTCAACACAAACTCCACATAACCCACCTGGGAGAATGCAATGCCTCACACTCTAAATGAAGATCCCACAAAGAACCACCACCCTGGGTAATGCTGTGTGAAGCACAGGGACACTCTTGGGACTTGTAGCCAAACAAACGCCAGGACAACACTGTCAGCCATCCTGTCAGCACAGGCACACTACCCCACAGGGAAGCAGAGTCAAAAGGAAGGAAGTATGGGCATGCTGGGAAGGGGGGTGCAGGCAATAGCATGATGGGAGTGGTAGTCACAGCTCAACATCCCCCACCCACATGGCCCAGCAAGCTCACACTGAAGCATGCACACCTCACAGGGAGTGAAAAGCCACCTCAAAGATGTCTGACACTGGCCTCAGCTGTGGGGAGCACAAGGCCTTGCTGGGAACTGGGCACCAACAAACAACAGGACCACACTGTCAGCCATCTTACCATTGCTGTCACACTCACACACAGTGAAGTCCACTCAAAAAAAGGAAGTATGGGCATGCTGGGAAGGGGGGTGCAGGCAATAGCATGATGGGAGTGGTAGTCACAGCTCAACATCCCCCACCCACATGGCCCAGCAAGCTCACACTGAAGCATGCACAACTCACAGGGAGTGGAAAGCCACCTCAAAGATGTCTGACACTGGCCTCACCTGTGGGGAGCACAAGGCCCTGCTGGGAACTGGGCACCAACAAACAACAGGACCACACTGTCAGCCATCTTACCATTGCTGTCACACTCACACACAGTGAAGTCCACTCAAAAGGAAGGAAGTATGGGCATGCTGGGAAGGGGGTGCAGGCAATAGCATGATGGGAGTTGTAGTCACAGCTCAACATCCCCCACCCACATGGCCCAGCAAGCTCACACTGAAGCATGCACACCTCACAGGGAGTGGAAAGCCACCTCAAAGATGTCTGACACTGGCCTCAGCTGTGGGGAGCACAAGGCCCTGCTGGGAACTGTGCAACAACAAACAGCAGGACACCACTGAATGACATCCTGAGAGTCAACCTGAACCCACTGCAAGGGTGGCATGCTTCATGGTGGGATAACTGGGCTAGGTGGAGAAGGAGGGCCGGATGTCCACCAAATACAACCAATGCTGACCATGCACACACCTCAACATTCACATTGAAATGCCTCAGGTTTGCAGGACAATGTGCTACACCAATATCAACCTCTTACTGTGACAACTTAGGACAATGCAATGTACAGGCCCGCATCCAGAGGTACAGTCACAACTGTCAGGTGTGTGAACCATTGATGCCTGTAGAAATATAACATACATTGTGTGTCTCTTCCAAAAACAGGTGATGATGGGGACACAGCAGCAGGCGAGGAGGAGTCCCTGTCCCAGGCTCCGGGGGACACTGAGCCCACTGGTGTGGAACAGCCTCTGCCCTCCTTGGATGACGAAGACCTACCTGGCCCCTCCAGCGTGAGTCATCATGCAGCACCAGCAGGACCAACATCTGCACCCCCTGCACCCACTGCTCCAACAACTGCCAACACACAGACCACCCCCGCCGACACGGACAGACCAAGGACCACCAATGACAACAGCACAGGGACCCTGGCCCAACGTCGAGGTACGGACAACGAGCCCAGTAACAACCCCCAAGGGGGTCTAGGGTCACCTGTGCGTAACACCGCAGGTCTCGCACGTGTCGCCAGGGGTGGTGGGAGGGGTGGTAGACATAGGTCGCTGTTTGCAGAGGGGTCTGGACTGCATGATGAACCCTAAATCCTCCCAGTCAATCAAAGGAAATGAATTTTTAAGCACTCACAGTTTTCAGATGGTAATTTATTGATAATTATTAATGGCATTAAGTTCGTGATCGTATTAGTTCAGTTGAAATCTCTTTTTAATGCATCATGGGAAACAGAGTCCGCTTGATTAGCATTAGGACGGGTTGGCGGGAAATGCAGAGGATTGGGCCTATCGGGTGAAAGCTTGTTAGTTGATAAGTGGAGGGAGAATGGGGCCACTATCACTGTTTGAAATGATGGCGAGGATGGAAGGTTTTTAACGTGCACGGCAGGTACGGGGATAATTGAGAAGCTTATCGTATTGATAAAAGACTGGGAGGATTTAGGGTTATCTTTTGTGTAATAGGAGAACGTAAAGATCAATGGACATGTAAAGTGTAAACGGGTAATAGAATGAAGATTTTTTGGTAAAAAGTTGGAGTTTAACACGCTATTTTGACAGTAACGTCAGGCATGTAGAGGGAAGAATTGATGAAAAAAGGTAAAGAGGTAGTAGAAAAACAAGTGATAGTTGCGCAGGGTTGATGGGGTGGGAAAGTGAAAAGTTCGGGACACGATTGGCCAGAGGGAGTGTTGGGCTATGTATACATTGTAAGGTGGGATATAATGTTTGCATAGGTTATTGTTATGGGGGATATACAATAATTTGGTATTCTGCCAGATTTGAGCATCAGCTCATGTTGTCAGATTAAGTAAAATGTGAAATTATGATCTGAATATCTAAATGATGATCTGAATATTAATTGGTAATTGTTTTTGTTTATAGTGACCCCTGACGAAGGGCGCTTCATAGCCCGAAATGCATTGGGTTTTTATTGAATAAACACTGCTTGTGATGAACTCTGCATCAATCGTATTCTTACAAGAGGTCCGGAGGGGCACAGTTTGAATATAAGAAATCTGGAAAAAGCAGTATTTTCCGCGTGTGGATGAACGTATGAAAAAATGATTAAATGAAATGAAACGACGTTAAAACATGAGTATAAATGATTGAAGATGAATACATGGATTATTAAGGAGGATCAATAAGATGGTACATTCACCACGATGGTGGCATTTAGCAGTGCGTCTGGTTGGGGCAAGAGATTGCCCCACTTCATGTTGTTTATATCGATTTCGGTGGCATTTGGGCATGCCATCAAACCATTCCGCACGCATACCTGGATAAATAGGATAAACTTGAAAAACTTTTTGAAGAAGGTGTGCATCCCACTCCCCTCACAGATAAGTATATGTGGCTGGCATATGTTCACCAGTGACAATCATGCTGACATATGCGAGTGACCTGTACAGGGACGCGTTGTACAGCAATGGACCGATCGGTGTGCCCGCACGGCCCATTGCATCGGTTGTGAGCGGGTACACGTTGTACAGCAATGGACCGATCGGTGTGCCCGCACGGCCCATTGCATCGCTTGTGAGCGGGTACGCGTTGTACAGCAATGGACCGATCGGTGTGCCCGCACGGCCCATTGCATCGGTTGTGAGCGGGTACGCGTTGTACAGCAATGGACCGATCGGTGTGCCCGCACAGCCCATTGCATCGGTTGTGAGCGGGTACGCGTTGTACAGCAATGGACCAATCGGTGTGCCCGCACGGCCCATTGCATCGGTAGTGAGCGGGTACACGTTGTACAGCAATGGATCGATCGGTGTGCCCGCACGGCCCATTGCATCGGTAGTGAGCGGGTACGCGTTGTATCCCGGAATACGCGTTGTACAGCAATGGACCGATCGGTGTGCCCGCTCGGCCCATTGCATCGGTTGTGAGCGGGTACACGTTGTATCCCGGAATACGCGTTGTACAGCAATGGACCGATTGGTGTGCCCGCACGGCCCATTGCATCGGTAGTGAGCGGGTTCGCGTTGTATCCCGGAATACGTGTTGTACAGCAATGGACCGATCGGTGTGCCCGCTCGGCCCATTGCATCGGTTGTGAGCGGGTACGCGTTGTACAGCAATGGACCGATCGGTGTGCCCGCACGGCCCATTGCATCGGTTGTGAGCGGGTACGCGTTGTACAGCAATGGACCGATCGGTGTGCCCGCACGGCCCATTGCATCGGTTGTGAGCGGGTACGCGTTGTACAGCAATGGACCGATCGGTGTGCCCGCACGGCCCATTGCATCGGTAGTGAGCGGGTACGCGTTGTACAGCAATGGACCGATCGGTGTGCCCGAACGGCCCATTGCATCGGTTGTGAGCGGGTACGCGTTGTACAGCAATGGACCGATCGGTGTGCCCGCACGGCCCATTGCATCGGTTGTGAGCGGGTACGCGTTGTACAGCAATGGACCGATCGGTGTGCCCGCACGGCCCATTGCATCGGTTGTGAGCGGGTACGCGTTGTACAGCAATGGACCGATCGATGTGCCCGCACGGCCCATTGCATCGGTTGTGAGCGGGTACACGTTGTATCCCGGAATACGCGTTGTACAGCAATGGACCGATCGGTGTGCCCGCACGGCCCATTGCATCGGTAGTGAGCGGGTACGCGTTGTATCCCGGAATACGTGTTGTACAGCAATGGACCGATCGGTGTGCCCGCTCGGCCCATTGCATCGGTTGTGAGCGGGTACGCGTTGTACAGCAATGGACCGATCGGTGTGCCCGCACGGCCCATTGCATCGGTTGTGAGCGGGTACGCGTTCTACAGCACCGGACCGATCGGTGTGCCCGCACGGCCCATTGCATCGGTTGTGAGCGGGTACGCGTTGTACAGCAATGGACCGATCGGTGTGCTCGCACGGCCCATTGCACCGGTAGTGAGCGGGTACGCGTTGTACAGCAATGGACCGATCGGTGTGCCCGAACGGCCCATTGCATCGGTTGTGAGCGGGTATGCGTTGTACAGCAATGGACCGATCGGTGTGCCCGCACGGCCCATTGCATCGGTTGTGAGCGGGTACGCGTTGTACAGCAATGGACCGATCGGTGTGCCCGCACGGCCCATTGCATCGGTTGTGAGCGGGTACGCGTTGTACAGCAATGGACCGATCGGTGTGCCCGCACGGCCCATTGCATCGGTTGTGAGCGGGTACGCATTGTACAGCAATGGACCGATCGGTGTGCCCGCACGGTCCATTGCATCGGTTGTGAGAGGGTACGCGTTGTACAGCAATGGACCGATCGGTGTGCCCGCACGGCCCATTGCTTCGGTAGTGAGCGGGTATGCGTTGTATCCCGGAATACGCGTTGTACAGCAATGGACCGAACGGTGTGCCCGCACGGCCCATTGCATCGGTTGTGAGCGGGCACGCGTTGTATCCCGGAATACGCGTTGTTCAACAATGGACTGATCGGTGCGCACGCATTGGCTGGGGCCTGGCATGGCAACGGACGCGTTTTCAAAGCCTCAACGAGTCTGATGCAGTGAATTCAGTTGGCCAGCCACAGCAATGTTGCAAATTCATGGGTGTCATGAAGTTGAACTTTTGAAGGATGCTGTGGGCGTGTATTAGTGGTGCAATTCCATGAATTGGCCAGATTCAGAAGATGCTAACGACTTGGACCTATCACTCTGGACACATGGGACAGTATCTGCCTCTGCAGCACACATATAATGCTGGCTGTTCCCCTGAGGGATCACTTGCCTGCACTACATGCTCAAGGACGACATCTGCCACCAACACTGCTGCTGTCTCTGCATCCTCTGGCTACTGCAATGGCACGTACTGTGGAGAGAGCCCCAGCCTTCAGCCTTGAGGAGAACCAGGCCCTGCTGGACAGCCTCCTTCCACAGTACAGCAAGCTGTATGGGAAACCAGGGAGCAGGTGAGTGTGCTGTCCACTGCCTTACTAATTGTGCATGTTGTCTGACTAGCAAGACTTACAGTGTGCACACCACTGGCTAGCATGCTCACTGAGTAGTTCTCCCCCAAAGTGTGTAGTCACATGCACTGAACAGGTACAGTGCAGTAACAGTGCATTCCAACAAGGTTTACTTCCCATGCAATGATACCATGTAGTAACTGCTGGCAAACTGTTTTTAGCCATCGTTGCACTGCCTGTGTACATCATATGCCCCTGTGATTGAGACATGTATATCCAACTGTGTGATGCACGGATATGTTGCATGTGTAGTAATGGCCTTTTCACTTTGTCATCCTCACAGGTTGATGCCCACCAGAAGCAGGAAATCTGGCTGACCATCGCCCGGGAAGTAAGATCCGTGGGGGTTTACAAGTGCCGGATCCGCAACTGCCAGAAGAGGTGGCAGGACCTTCGGGGCTGGACCCGGAGGATCGCAAGGGTCCAGCTGAAGCTGTCGCCTCCTCGCAGGAGGGGCGGACACCGGACCCTGACCCCCCACATGCTCCGGATCCTGGCGGTGGTCTTCCCTGACCTGGATGGGCAGCTGAAGGACAGACAGCAGCAAGGAGGGGGTGAGTCCATGACTGCACTGTGAACTTTGTCTGACATGCTATGTGCCCTCCTCTGGCCTGGTTAAACTTCCACAGTACATCAGTCTTGTGGTCCAGGACCCATGTCCCTCAATTGTGACATGCCCACTCCTCATCTGATACGCAGGTGTGGTCCTTACAATCAGGAAATTGTGTCACTTGGGTACTGTGTCCTTGCATTTTGCTTCGCTCAAGGTGGGGGACTGCATTTCTTCCCGTGACTTTGTGGTGTGCTTCATGGGTGGGTCAATTGCTCACACAATGCCTAAGTCCTGACATGTAATCTGGGTGTAACTTTGATATGTGGTCCACTTGCTGATCTGAATCACCACATGTCCCTGGGGTATTTGGCACACCCCCATGCTGCGGGTGGGAACAATGTTTGGGCCTCAGGAGTATGTATATCAAGTGTGTCACACATGCTTAGCCACCTGCCTACTGTCCAGGGCTCATCCCTCCTTCAAGTGGAGCAGGACAGTCATGCCTACTCCAGGGCATACAATACACTCTGTACTCCCACTCCCGTGTATCAGCTGACATGCTGTGATCAGTGAAATATTCCCTCAGGTGTCTGCCTCTGTGTCATTGTGCTGTGGCTTCGTTGTCAGGACTACTGGGATGTTAATCGGTTAGGGCTCAGCATGCCATCTGAGATGTGACCATGAGAGACGATACTTCTGTGACTTATAGGTGTTTGATCACTTGACTGTGCACACAGGTGTATGTGACTGTGAATTTCAGGCAGCTGTTTTTCATTCACAGCAGACTGTGAGGTGCTCAGGTTCAGAGGGTTGTGTTTCATGTCTCCCATATGTCCAATTGGTATGACGTGGACAAATACGAGTTCAGATGATGTGGTTTGTGGGGGATGGACATGTGCACTTGTCAGTTACATAACTTGCATTCACCATGTCCTAGGATTGTGACACAGTGCAGACTGTTGTTGGATGGCTGCCATGACCATGTGACTGGAGACAGTGATGTATGACTTTGCAGGCATGCCTGTGCCATGGCATTGAACTTCCTAAGAGTGATCCTGCAGGGGAGTGACATGTGCAACATGCACCCCATTGTGGCATTGACTATCCGGACATGGGTGCATCATGGTGTCTGGTGCTGGTATGCATCACATGCATTTCTAATTAGACTCTGGCCATCCCTTCATCCGGACACCTGTACTGACTCAGTGGCAAGAGATGTGATGTGTGCATGTTCACATACTTCACTGTGTTCTCTGCGATGTCCAACAACTGTGTAGGTAGTGCATGTGTCCACACTGGGGTATTACCATCAGACAGGCACCAGACCGATGGGTGCAAGGGCAGGAGGGGTGTGAGTTCCATGGTTGACCATCAGACTGACAATTGGCTTCTCCTAATCTGTGTGAGGACTATTGGCAATGCTCAACTAAGGATGCCAGGGCTTGCTCTGTAATGTGCTGTACTTACTGTGGTGTGTGCGGTCAGTGCAGGTGACTGATGTTTGTCTGTTTCCCTAATTGTTTGCAGATACTTCCACGGCCACAGGAGGGGACAGCTCCATGGACCAGGAGGAGTTGCAGAGCCAGACTGGGTCAACAGCCGACGAGTGGTCGGAGGGACCCAGTGGCACGGAGGGCGAGGGGAGCCACACAGAGGATTCCTCAGCACCATCCACCTCAGCTGAGGACCACAGCAGCTAGGAGGATGACTCTCTTGTGGAGGCGGGTGTCAGCAGCCACCACACCCCAACTAGTGTGGCTGGCCCGCCACCACCACCACCACCGCCCTCCCATTGGCTCCCATTCCAGAGGTCCGTGGAGGCTCCCGTGTTCGGGAGCGTGTCTCCTTCGTGCCAGGCACCGCACCCCCTGCCCCTGTGTCCCCTGCTGCCCTGAGTGAGGAGTCTGTGTACCTACTTCAGCAGTTCCATGTAGGGCAGACAGCAATGCTGAGTGTCCTCCATGCACACACCACTCTGTTGACACAGCTGGTGTCGTTCATGGAGGGCATCTCAATGGGTATGTCTGCCCTACAGAGGAGCAATAAGTCCATGGACTCCTCCCTGATGGCAGCAGTGTCCCTCCTCCAACAGTCCCTCACCCCTCCTACCTCTGCCCCATCCACACTTCCTGGCACCCTACCTGTCCCAAGCACATGCACACCTGCACGATCACCCCAACACACAGACACGAGCAGCACAGAAACACCCAAAACAAAGGCAAGACGTGCACACAAGCATCCTCAGGGGACTGATACCACACCCACAGGGGATGGGGAACAGACACACACACAGGCATCCACAGTCACTCCGCAGTCCTCCAAATCCTCTCCCTCCAAGACCCCTTCCCTTGCCTCACCTGCAACCCCACCTACACAGAAAATCTTCCTCTGTGACCTCGGCCTCTTCCCCTCAGATCCCGCTGACCCAGCATACAGGGGAAGAGGAAGTCCACCCACACAGAGGGAGTGCCCCTCGCCCCCGGACACCCTCCCCCAGGCGCAGACAGACGGGGCCCCCACCTGCAAGTCCCCCGGTCCCGGAAGAGCAAGATCCCGCCACCGCCCTGCAAGTCAAGCACACAGTCTCCTTCCTCCATCCCTCAGGCCCCCACAACACAGGTTCCCCCACCACACCCAGCCCCAGGTTCCCCCACCCACAGATACACCATCCCCAAAATGATCCGGCCTTCTCCGCCTCCCACTTGCTCTTCCAGCACCACACCCCCGCTGCACATGTTGGTGCCACTGGTGTGGAGACCGTGTCCTCCCCCTCTGTCCTGCCCACCTTACCTGAACCCCATTCTACTCCCCTGGAGATGGGCACTGCAGTGGAGTCCACTAACACCCCGTCTGACTTGGGCACTGCAGTGGGGAACCTGTCCTATCCATCTGGCCAGCCCACTGGAGTTGTGCCGGCACCCACACCATCCGGCTCATGCCCCCCAGTTGTGCTGGCACACACCATGTCAGACACCTCCACTGCAGTTGTCAGTGACTCTCCAGCACCAGCCACCCCTTCCCTGCCTCCTTCTGGTGAGCCCTGATCCTGTCCCTGCGGTGCCTGGCCTGCCCCCCCCGTATACCCCTCCGAGGGGAATGTCCCTGCTCCATATCAGTGCAGGCAAGCAGAGGGTGACATCTGCCACTGTCACCCTGTTTGGAATTGATTCATGGACTGGACATTGGCCTTTGTGTTTTTTCGTGACTTTAATTTTCAATATGACATATGCTGATTAAAGCTACTTTCAGTTCTCTAGTGGTTTTGCTTCAGATGTACATGATGTTGATGATGCTAACCTTGCCCTTGCTACAGTGATGTTGACTTTTTGATGTCAGGTAAATGAAGTGTTACTGTGCAGGACCACATGTGGTCCAGGGGGAATGTGTCCTATCCTGGTGTGTAGCCATGTCATCCTTTGTATCAATATGAGGGTGTCATGTTTTCCATATTTGAAAATGGGATTCTCTACCTGTTTTTTTCAATATCACATCTGTGGCTTACACCCCTGCACATCAAATGTGCTTGCCATTGTTCAATTGGTCTATTTCCCTGACCGTGTGACCATCTCCACTGGACATGCATGTTTGGGCATCAATGGGGAAGGACTCATCTGTGGTATCAGTGCAACTTGCTATACATGTGTATTTGATCGGTGCTGATGATTTGGGTGTCAATGCCATGACCAGGCTGAGGTGACGTGAGCCTTCATTTTGTGCTAATTGTTGACTGAGTGACCATGTGTTCTGCTGACATGATAGTGCCCTGCAGAGACAACGTATGGCACAGCTTTTCTTACACAGGAGTGGAGTCCCCTCATGGCAGTGTGTAATTCCGTGACATTGCCTGAGCCCAAGGTGTGTGTTGTGTGAGCATGTCTGTGTGTGTTCACTTCCATTTTGCTACGCAGGCTGGGGACCCTAGTGATGTTCCTGTTTGTGATGCTTGCTAAGTTGAGCAATGTTCCCCCCAGATCTTCTGTGTAGTGTGTGAGACATTCACAAGTCTTGTTGACTGGCCATGTGTGATGGGTATCTCCGCCTTAGTTCCCCCCACCACCCCTGGGATTGTCATGGGTGCATGTGCAATGTCACCAGTCCATGTGAGCTTCACTGCTGCACATTGTTGGAGATCAAGGTGTGTGGTGTTTAGTGTGCGCAAATGAGAGTTGTTGCACGGCTGGACCCCTACCTCCATGTTGGCCTTGGCTGACAGGCCGTGCTGTTTTATTTGTGCTTGTGTAGGTGTGATGGTAGTTAGTTGCTCAGGACACATGACTGTGGTTCACAGTGTGTACGACATCTACCTTTGTCATCACAGTGGGATTATCATGCAGGCCAGTGTCACCACAATGTGGGGTCCCTGGGGGTAGTGCTGTGGTGGGTCTGTCTCTTGCTGTGTTAGTTGCTGTTCCTACATGCTTGTGTGACATTTGTAATTTGGGCTCCCTCTCATCTAACAATGCCTGATTGCCCACATAGGGGAATCCGATCCATGAGTTACTTTTGTGTGGCACTGTGTTGACATCTGTGTAATGGGGATTCAGGCCTCCTCGTGTGTTGTGTGTGTGCCTGGGGTCACTGGCACACCACCCCCTCACCTGTGGTGTTTGATATGCAGTGTGAGTCTGCCTGTTTGTGTTTGTGCATTTGCACCACTGCATTGGCATATCTTTAGTGTGCCATTGGCTGTATGTTGTTTGGTGGCTTCCCCTGCTGTCCCTGGGACTCCTAGGTCATCAGTCAGCACAGTGATCATGGTTTGTATGTCCCATTGCTGCCATGGTATGGTATTTGTTCACCTGACATCTACAGTCTCCACAGGATATCTACATTAGTGTGTCCATTGGTGCAGATATGTGGATCTGCATTGTGATGGTCACTTCTGTCATTGTGTTATTTGTGAATGTTGACAATGTGAGCCCCCATGGGTGATGTTTGTCTGCACATGGCCAAAGCGATGTTTCATTTGCACTGCACTGTTTGCCTCACCCAATCTCTGTTGCTATGGGACACAAGCACTGCTGTGTTTGTTGTTGTGTGACCAGGAATCATCCATGCAGTTTGGCATTTGCAGCTTTTACCATGACTACACTTACATTTTGGTCACTGTGATGATGGGGTGTTCGACCCCATTACCACAATGTTCAAAATGTGCTTCAGCTATGGAACCCACACTTCCCTTTTGGTCACTGTGATGATGGGGCTTTAGACCCCATTGCCACAATGTTCAAAATGTGCTTCAGCTATGGAACCCACACTTCCCTTTTGGTCACTGTGATGATGGGGCTTTAGACCCCATTGCCACAATGTTCAAAATGTGCTTCAGCTATGGAACCCACACTTACCTTTTGGTCACTGTGATGATGGGGTGTTCGACCCCATTGCCACAGTGGTCATGGTCGGCTTGCATTGTGGAGGCCACACACATTTATGTGTGACACATGTGATAGGGGGTCACATTGTATGTTCAATGTCATGTTCAGTGTTGTAGGCATTTGACACTGACTACACACGCTTGTCATGTTGTTGGGGGGGTGTAATTTTCTGGCATTCCTTATGTTGGAGTATGCTGGTTGTGTCATGCATTACCCGTCCTATGAGTGGGGGTTGTGTGGGTGGTAGGCATCCAGGCCCCCATTAGTAGGGGTGGTGGTGGCAGGCATCTAGCCCCCCATGAGTAGGGGTGGTATTAGTGGTAGGCATCCATCCCCCTATGAGTGGGGATGGTAGTAGTGACAGGCATCCAAGCCCCCATGAGTAGGGGTGGTGGTAGTGCTAGGCATCCATCCCCCTATGAGTGGGGATGGTGGTAGTGACAGGCATCCAGGCCCCCATGAGTAGGGGTGGTGGTAGTGCTAGGCATCCATCCCCCTATGAGTGGGGATGGTGGTAGTGACAGGCATCCAGCCCCCCATTAGTAGGTGTGGTATTAGTGGTAGGCATCCATCCCCCATTAGTAGGGGTGGTGGTAGTGGTAGGCATCTAGCCCCCCATGAGTAGGGGTGGTGGTAGTGGCAGGCATCTAGCCCCCCATGAGTAGGGGTGGTGGTAGTGACAGGCATCCAGGCCCCCATGAGTAGGGGTGGTGGTAGTGCTAGGCATCCATCCCCCTATGAGTGGGGATGGTGGTAGTGACAGGCATCCAGCCCCCCATTAGTAGGTGTGGTATTAGTGGTAGGCATCCATCCCCCTATGAGTGGGGATGGTAGTAGTGACAGGCATCCAGGCCCCCATGAGTAGGGGTGGTGGTAGTGGTGGGCATCCAGGCCCCCATTAGTAGGGGTGGTGGTAGTGGCAGGCATCTAGCCCCCATGAGTAGGGGTGGTGGTAGTGGCAGGCATCTAGCCCCCCATGAGTAGGGATGGTGGTAGTGGCAGGCATCTGGCCCCCCATGAGTAGGGGTGGTGGTAGTGGTAGGCATCTAGCCCCCCATGAGTAGGGGTGGTGGTAGTGGCAGGCATCTAGCCCCCCATGAGTAGGGGTGGTGGTAGTGGCAGGCATCTAGACCCCCATGAGTAGGGGTGGTGGTAGTGGAAGGCATCTATCCCCCATGAGTAGGGGTGGTGGTAGTGGTAGGCATCCATCCCCCTATGAGTGGGGATGGTGGTAGTGACAGGCATCCAGCCCCCATTAGTAGGTGTGGTATTAGTGGTAGGCATCCAGGCCCCCATTAGTAGGGGTGGTGGTAGTGGCAGGCATCCAGCCCCCATTAGTAGGGGTGGTGGTAGTGACAGGCATCCAGGCCCCCTGAGTAGGGGTGGTGGTAGTGGCAGGCATCCAGCCCCCATTAGTAAGGGTGGTGGTAGTGACAGGCATCCAGGCCTCCCTGAGTAGGGGTGGTGGTAGTGGCAGGCATCCAGGCCCCCCTGAGTAGGGGTGGTGGTAGTGGTAGGCATCCATCCCCCTATGGGTGTGTATGGCATTGGTGATGGCCATCCCGCCCCTATGGTTCTGCTGTTGCTGGTGTACGTCATTTGTGCATCCCTATGTGTGTGTGACATATTTCGGGTACGTGTCGTTTGTTTGTGTTGTGGGTGTTTGACTTACCGTCTGCGCCGTACGCGTCCGTGCCGGTCCCGGTAATAGATGTAGAGTATATGTAGGACCTGCGCGATGGGATTCATGGTTGGGTCGTCTCGTTCGGGTTTCTCGTGTCTTCGACTCGTACTCGTCGCAGGCTTGTTCGTCTCGTAGCCGTGGATCGTCTTGTGGTGCAAAACGGAGCTTATTTGCGGCTCGCCCGGATGCTCAAACGTGCCGGACGTAGCGACGGGTTCGGCGCGTACGGAAGGCGCATCGTACTCGTCCGGCCGGAAGGTGCTGTGTATTTGCTTCCGTGCGACTCGATTCGGCGTTTACGGATCTGGCTCGGGCGGGGAACAGGAGCTGATATGGGTAAGTACGGCTCGCTCGGAATCTGGGCTGTTATGCGCATCGTACTTGTTCGTTCGGACGAGTGTTCGAATCGGTCGGGAAACACGCATTCGGCTGGGTTTTTTTCCGGACGAATACTGTTAGGTGCGCTTCCGGCCGAGATCGGAATCGACCCCTGAGTGTTATGCGTCACTGATGAAGCAGGCAAGGACACTTCCATAAAAGGGACATTTCGTCAGTAGGAAAGCAGCTTGTAGCCCTCAGGCACCTCACAGTTGGCAGTCATTATTCCCTTGTAAAAGGACACCTGGCATATTCGGGCACAACCTCCAATTTACTGGCACTATCAATATTTATTGACAAATCGCTCATCTCATCGAAGGTGTTTTTTTTGTTGTTTCGTCGACTTCAAAGCCGCCTTCGATCGGGTCCCCAGGGCAGCACTTTGGGCAAAATTAACAAAATGGGGAATCCCGGCCAAACTACTGGAGGCCATTGTTCAACTGCACACCGACACTTGGATACAAGTCAAGCTTGGCACTGGCACACACCTGTCCCGAAAAATCTTAACAACAAGAGGAGTGAAACGGGTGTGTGCTTGCCCCATTGCTCTTTAACATGTTTATTGCCGATCTCTCAGCAGAACTGGATGAGATAAACAACCATTCCCCAAAGATTGGCGGTGTGCAGTTGAGTAATCTTCTGTACGCCGATGACCTTGTTCTTCTTAGTCAAACCCGAGTAGGGCTGCAACGATTGTTAAATAAATTATATAGTTACACCACTACAAACAGCCTAGAGGTTAATCTAAAGAAAACACAAGTAGTCATATTCGGCCGAAAACATTACGGAGGTGGCGGCTGGATGTACAACGACTCCAGCCTTGTCGTAGGAAAATCTTACAAATACCTGGGGGTCAACTTCGACTCAAGGGGCACCTTCGCCAAACATTGTAGTGACATTTCAATGAAAGCCACAGCTCTCCGACTGAATTTTTCAAAACTCTCTAAAAAACTGATGGGTCCGAGTCTAACCCCAATGATGGAAGTTATGAAAGCCAAAGTCGGTCCTACGCTGTCATACGGCATTGAAATCTTTAGGGGAAAAATTAGCACAACACTAAATCAACATGTGACCAAGATCTATAAAAGTGTTTTTCGCATGCCAAAATCCGCCTCCGCCGCACAGATTCGATTAGAATTGGGCCTTTTAAACTATGAAATTTCCAGCTTAGGTGCCTATTTAAACCTGTGCCACAAGCTAAGGCAGGCAGAAGGTGGGTCCCTTGAGTCAATGTTGTGGTCGGACATTAATTCTAATAATCCAAGTGGGACCTACAGCAAGCTCTTCCATGACTGTGTACAGCAATTTTCAGCAAGTGACCTTTGGAACCTAAACCCCAGTCAAACGGCCTTTAAAATTAGCATCAAGAAGCGCACTCGCATGCTGTCCCATATCACAGACAAAGCTGTTCTCGCCAAACGTAAGCATGCATGGGCAGTAATTAATTCCTACCAGTTGGCTACACCGTCATCATATCTGCCCTGCACATATTCTTTGTATCTAAAATTGCGTTTCATGGCACTAAGACTGGGGGAATGGCATCTGCTGAAACATTTACCCATCTGGCGTCGCACGTCAGACAACCAACAGTACAGGGGTTGTGGAGACTCGGTGGAATCTATGGAGCATGTTGTATGCCTCTGCCCTGCACTGCTGACTCAGCGCAGATCAAAATTGAGGCCAGAATGGAACAGATTGGGAGTTCGGTCCTGCAGACAGGCAATCATCGCGGCTTTGAACCCGGAGAACACAGTTCTAAATATAAGCTTCACTATTTTTATTCATTACGTATATCGCAAATTTAATCGACAAATTGTAGGCCCGGTAGCAACTGTAAAAGGGCCACAGGTGACTAAAACAAAACTGTAGATTTACAAAGCCCAACTTTGGTTTCTTCTGTGTTCCCCGTGCCTGTAACACTAGGGTATGTGAACCCGATGATCCTTTATGGACATTGACATTTGACAGTCATTTCAATGAATTGGTCACACTCTCCGCGTCCTCTTGTAACTCCCGGTCCCTTTTTCCTCAGACTTTGACAGTAACGCTCACTTTTTCTTTGTTTGTTTACATTATTAATCCTTTTAAAAATACTTTGCTGTTGCCTAGTTTTAAAATTTCGTATCTTTATACCACTTTGGTCATTTTAATCATCTATTTTGTATATGTATGGCACGCATGTCCAGCTTTTATGATTATATTTTAATCAAATAAAGTTTCTTATACACCTGGCATATTATTACTGGGACAAACACCAGAGAGTGCTCAAAGAAAAGAGGAGAATCCCAGTTATAGGAGATTGGTTAGAGTTTACCCATTAGACCAGTAGGCTGCTTTCCAGAGATGCAGATAAAAGGAATGTTCTCCTGCAGTTACTTCTGAAAGGCCACCAACCATCGGCTTGCCATTGGACTGTGGAGATGGCAGTAGCCACCAGCCAGTATATGTAGGGTTATGTTTCAGGTGTTCTTCCAGTCTAGCAGTCTAGAATTCTGCTATAGGGAACAACAATGGAAATGATGTCGTTTTCTTCTCGTTGTAAATCCAAAATAGGCGTACACAGCCAGGTAAGGCATCAACAGAAAGCAACAGGGGTCAGTGAAAGAGATCGGTTCCAACTCTTAGTTATTTGTGAGGTTTTTCAATAGCACAGCTTGCCTTTGTGAGACTGATGTAACACACTCTATGAAGGTGACGAAAGAGGAAAGAACAAAAATGATATTGAATGGAGACAGTAAGTGGTAGAATGAATGAATGTTTAGATGGTAGAGGAGATCCCAGGAGCCTAGGGGGCTCTTGTATAGTTTTGCAAGCACCCTGCCGGATTGGTGAAGGCCCTTGCAACCTCAAACCCCCCACCCCCCCTTACCCTACCAGTGCAGCTGATGTTGCTTCATTACTGTTGAATACCGAGTAGTCTGTCATATTTTTGGGGGCTCTTTAGTTTCATTTTTTGCTCTTTGACAACATACCACCAAAGCGAGGCTTTGTGGCTGAAAAGCAAAAAAAAAAAACCTGACACTGAGTTTTCTTTCTGCTTGTCATGTATATTCTTCAATTTTCCTTCTTGCGACTATTATGCATTGGATAGTGGTCCTAGGAGAGAACATTTATTGCCAGTTGCCCCGCCTTAAATATGGAGGGGCTACCACCACTGTGCCCCTGGGTCTTCAGGTCAATGGTTTCTGATGGCAGAGCCAGCTGAAGCACTACCATTGGAAATCCAGCTGTTTCTAAATGGGACAGGAGAACAGCAAGTTTGTCAGAAGGAAGCCAAGATAGTTTATGTCAGCACTTTTGCCTCGCCAAATTCTAAATGACCCCCAGTGTACCTGGTAAAGGACAGAAGGCTCACATTAAAAACAAGCATTTGCAATGCCATAGGTCGCGCATTTGCCAGGGTTTCAGCTATTGCCATTGTAAATGACAATGCCTTTTATTTTTGTGTTGGTTTTTAAAACAGATCAATAAAGGCATTGTCATTTTCAATGCCAATAGCTTAAACTCTCGCAAATGCGAGACCTATTGCATTGCAAATGCTTGTCTTTGAAGTGCCATTTTCATAATATGTTTATTTTTGTGTGGAGAATGTAATAAAAATTGGTTTACAAGAAAAGATTTTACCCTGAAGTCTGCAGATTGGGTACACCTTTAGCACCCACATGTACCCACTGATCTATCTTGATCAAGTGAAGACGGTGCATTTTAAAAAGCCTCTGTGGGGATAGCTAGCAAATGGAATGCTTTCTAGCTATGCATTCTACCAAAACTACTCTCCACAGCTTTTGTGAGACCAGAGAGAGGCACCCTGAGCTCTTGGCACGCTAACAGGACAATTCATTTATGGAAGAAGTAGGAAGATCCCTCTGAAAAAACTTAGCAATAGATAAACGTAAGTGAGACGAAAAGGACAGGTGGGGCCCTTCTTAGTTACAGAAAAGTGTCACCAGCCAGCGGGCGTGAGACGAGATATGTGGGATCCATTTCAAGTTCTCGAAGTTCCTGCTATGGGATAGCTTTGGACGTCAATTCGAGGTAGCAGCTGCTACCTTTGACTGGCCTTTTGGTACGCCCTCCACTGTCCCTAATACTACTGGCTTTAATGCTCATGGAGGCAGTGGCAGGAACACAAAATAACACTGAGCCCTTCCACTAACTCCACATCAGCAAAGGGGGGTGGGGGGAGGGGGAGGGCTAAGGGTGGGTCAAGTAGTCATCCCAGTATTGTCCGCTGAGGTCAAAGTGTATGTGATGTCACTTTCACTATGTATGGGATTGTAAAGAATTGAGGCTCACAGGTATATTAGGTGACAAAATGTAATCATTTCTGTACATGCCTATAGTTTAATGTGCTATCAAAGATGGGTATTGATTGTTACATGTGATGCCTCAACCCAAGTGACGAATAATGAAAGCAAAACGTTCTTTACTTGTTCATCCATTTATAAGTGGTGTTGTGGTTCTAAGATAATCCATTGGTTTAATGCTCCTGCTCTATATGTATGTTTAGTGTCTGTGTAATGTGCTTGTCTTTTGCAAAGTTGTCTTTACCTGCTCATCTATTTAACAACAGTGTTGTGTTTGTAAGATAGACCATTGGGTTAATGCTCCTGCTATATAGCGTTGTGTAATGTGCTTGCCACTGATATAAATTCAGCTCGCTCAAGTTATCCTTTCATCGTTTTGAAGTTGGAAAAATGGATCCTTATGCTATGTAATACCTTTGAATTTGAATCTTTTTAATGTCCTTAAATGCTCCTCCAAGTCAGAATCTACTGTGGTGAGAGGAAACAGCAAATTCCCTCTAAATTCTAAATGACCACCATAGTATATTTTCCAAGAAATATCACAAAGGCTTGTTCTGTTTCTTACTGCAACATATGTATCGTTTGCAAATACAATTAAATTGCAGACATTTTATTCCATAAGAATCCAGACACTGTGTCCAAAGAGGGCCTATAATTGTCCAGTCAAATTGTGGTCAGGTGGTCTGTCAGGCTGGGGTCCTCGGAGTGGGTAACTGGAGAGGCGACCGAGCGCTCTAAGATAAGAGAAAGCTCAGGTTCCCTATCAATTAGCAGACAAGGTATACAGCCTGCAGCAGAAAGTGGGGGTCACTTAAGTCCATGACACTCTGGGGCCGATTCCGATCTCGGCCGGTAGTGCTCCGAATCGGATTCGGATTCACCGGATCCGATTCGGAGCCCTGTTTCCTGACCGAATCGTACGCGGGTCCAACCGCGGCGAGTACGATGCAAGCACCCGCGAAATCGCCCGACCGACTCGAACAGCGGCTTCAACACGCTCCGACCCGACTCGCATGGACCACGACTCGCACCGCGCTATGGAGACGTTTCCCGGCCGGGTAAGTACGATGCGCGCCGCGAGCGAATCCGACCGACTCGCGCCGTCCGGCTCTAAAAAGCTGTCGGAGCCGGACTTTGGGGGTCCGCGTCGGACCCCCTGTACGCGTAGGCGCGCGAGTCGCACACAGGGGGACCCATGGGTCCCCCTACCTGTGCATGTGCGCCGCGATGCGCATGGACGCGTACACGCTGTAGGGCGCCCTTGTCCGCCTCGCACCCATTGAGTCAATGGGAGCCCGCGTACGCGTTGTACGACAGGCTCCCATTGACTTCAATGGGAGTCCGACCGACTTCGAGTCCGATGGCATCCGTGCGCATCGTACTCGTTCGGTCGGACTGCTAGGGTCCGATTCGGTCGGAATTCTCTCCGGGTCCGGCTCGGTCGGAGAGATTTCCGGCCGGAATCGGAATCGGCCCCTAAGTGTTGATGTGGGATAGTGAGCCAAGACTTAGCGCAAAGTCTATGTACAGGGCAACAGACAAACTGAAGCAACAATAATTGTTAATATGTATTCAATGGTTGTGTGTACACAACACTTTTAATAATAGCTCAGACATATAAAATATGTTACCATGGTCTTCAAACTGTGGGACGGGCCTGAATTGATCTCAGTGAAGGGGCCAGGCTCTGGCCAAGAGAAGCATGTAGTATGCCCGTATGGAACAGAGACAGACATTATGCTAAAAACAGGGCCACTCAGTAATGGACCATCAGTAGCATATTTTGTCATTAATGTCCAGTGTTGGAGTAGACAGGTGTCAAAGTGTGGGGTGTGGGGGTCTCGAAAAAACCCTTAAAGTCACTCCCAGCCATTTCTGGTAAAGGATTATGCTGGGGATACTTTTCAGTTTTTACGACACCGGGCTGCCAATATCATGTTGCCAATCAGTTATTTGATTGCTTTTTCAAAAGGGATATATGAACATAACTGCAATGTTTGAATTGCTAAAGATATTCAGAGCTGCCAAATTTAAAGAATAATTGTGAAAAGATATGTTTGCCTTTCTGGGTAGCATAATGAACTTTTTTCACACAGGGCGGGAGATGCGGCATTAAGAAGTTAAAAAGTTTGTAAAAAGTTTGAAGACCCTCAATAAATAGGTTAAATGTGTGCCAAAACATACTACTACACATTACTCAACACAATATAGAACTATGAGCGGGCGAACCAGCTGAGAAAGAGATTTCCTAGTGAGATCACTGGACACAATCAGAAAAGAGGGCAATACAATGCAACATTAAAACAAGGGCCCCTGGCTAAACACTCTGGGGCATATTTACGTTCCCTGGCGCATCCCTGCAAATCAGCAGGGATGGGCCAGGGAAGATGCGTCACGCAAGTTTGCCCTTGCGCCACCGCCGATGCGCCGCATTTACAATGCGGCGCGCCGTGGCGCACGGATGGGCAGATGCGTGTCGCATCCCCCGACGGAAAGGCGGCGCATTGCTGGAGTCGCGTCGCAAGCGCGACGCGGCTCCAGGAAGGCTCGGGGGTGCCCTATGCCTAACATGCTGCGTCAATCCTTACGCCTGCTTCAAGCAGGCGCAGGGTTTTGACGCAGTATGGGCGTAAAAGTGACTCAGTGAAATCTTGTAGATTTCACTGCATCACTTTTACGAGGCGTACCTGCGAGGGAACGCCCACCCTGCGCCGGAATGCCCACATGAAACCTGACGCAGGTTTCATGTGGCGCAGGGGTTTACAACGTGACGCATCTCCCTAGATGCGTCACGTTGTAACATTGTGCAACGTGGCACATGTTTTGCGTCGCCGCTGCGTCACATAAGTGACGCAACGGCGGCGCAAAAGTGGCACAAAGGGCTCGTAAATCTGCCCCTCTATATTATGAGTGCTGCAAAGCACTAATGTTCGCACAGCTTTAAAGGGTTCCTTCCAAAACAGGCTACTTTGTTCCCCTTAAATTACTTTACAAGGTGTTTGCACCTTTTTTTTTTTTGTATAGTAATTTTTTATTAAATTTTCAGAAAAAGAGAACATATAATAATCAAATGAACACATTATGAATAAAGTACAATGATTAATTTAAAGAGAGAAATGTGAACAGTAGAGGAAAAAGACAGAGGAGGAAAGGAAGAGATATGGAGGGGAAAAGGAGAAGAAAAGAAGAGAGAGAGTTAGAGATAGGAAGAAATAAGAAATTAAGATGCAGGTGCATGAGTAGCAAGATAGGAAGTAAAGGGTAGCCAAAGTAGGTCGGATTTAATTTTCTGAGAAAGCGTAAGAGAGGAAACAGTAGTAATTCTGTGTTCATCGCAAACAAAGTTCCACCAAGTTAATAATGATAATTTAGAGTTATCTTTCCAACAAGACATAATCACTTTAAAAGCTATAGCAACAAATAAGTCAAACAACAAAGTAATATGATTAGAAACATCAAAATCAGGTGAGGAGGAACCCAGAAAAACATTTTGCATTGATAATGGAATATTACATTTGAATATTATCATACATTTGGACCAAATAGACTGCCAGAACTTTAAAACATTCGAACATTCATAAAGTTGATGAAGTAAAGTCCCAGTAGATTCAGAACAAGACCAACAAAGGGACGAGGAGGTAGGGGAAAACTTGGAGATATGAACAGGGGTAATAATAGCTCTACTATAAATGAAGTAAAGGGATTGAGTGATACGTGCGGCAACAGAAGTTTTAAAAAGCTTGAGCCATAATTTATCCCAAGAAGAAATAGGGAGTGACATAGATAAGTCTGTTTCCCAGAGTAATTCGACAGAGGATTTAGGACGTTCAGAAACATGAGATAACAACAACTTATAAATAAAAGCAGCTTTAGGCCTATGCTTTCGAGAAACACTATATAACGGTGATGGTGAAGTAATTAATGAAGAGGCTAAAGGGTAATTGTTGGAAGATAAGGAAGACTGCAACGCCGTTGATATTAAAAGATATTCATTAAAAAATGAATCAGGTAAATTATATTGTAACTGTAAATCCTGGAAGGGAATAACAGAATTATGTTGAATTAATTGATGAATAAAAATAATTCCCTTCTCCTTCCAATGCTTGTAGTAAAATGATTTACGTTTATATTTGATAAATTTATTGTACCAAATAGTGGAGGACAAAAACATTGATATGAGTCTAAACCATCAGAAAAAATATTATATAATAATTGTCGGGAGTATTTTAAAATAGGATTATCTGATAGGAAGGAGCAATTAGACATATATATTAAATCTCGAAAAGAAAAGTCTTTTAATAGGGAACGCTCAAAAACAATCCAACGGGGGATAGGGATATCCGCAAAATCATAAGTTAAGGCAAAAAATTGACGAATTAAAAATGCAGAATGATAAGATTTAAAATCTGGAAAACGAACACCTCCTTCTATTTTGGGACGTTTGAGTTTACTGAGGGCAATGCGGGGGTGTTTATTATTCCATAAAAACTTTGTACAAATAGAATTCATCTGTGAGAAATACGAAGCAGGTATTCGAAAAGGTAACATGGAAAGAGTATATAGGACATGTGGCACAATCATCATTTTGATAGTATCTAATCTACCCCACCATGTCAAATAAAGGGGGACCAAGAAAGAAGGAGTGATTGTATTTTGGTAATTAGAACATTAAACGTATAACTAATGGTGTTAGAAATTGTGGAGGAAAACAAAATACCAAGGTATTTAATTTTTGTGGGACACCAAGTAAAATTAGTATTATTAAACATATATTGATAGCAAAGAGAGTTTAAGGGTAAGACTTCTGTTTTAGAAAAGTTCAACTTATATCCAGAGATACTAGAATATAACCGAACTTCATCCAAAAAGGGGGGGAGGGAGGAATTAGGATCAGACATATAAACCAGGATATCATCAGCGTAGGCTGATAATTTTGTTTCCATAGAATTATGTGAAAAACCAGAGATACCTGAATTAATTCGAATACGCTCAAGGAAAGGTTCCAGACATAGTACAAATAACAGGGGTGATAAGGGACAACCTTGGCGTGTGCCTCTATGTAATGGAAAAGACTTAGAAAAATGGTTATTCACAAAAATACTAGCACGGGGGAAAGAATATAACAATTTAACATAAGAAATAAATTTTGGACCAAAACCAAACCATTTGAGTGTATTGATCATAAATTGCCAGTTTATGCGGTCGAAGGCCTTTTCAGCATCCAGAGACAGTGCTGCAAGAGGGTATTTGTACTTTTTTCCGAGGGAGATAACATTAGCAAACATGCGAGCATTGTCAGAAGCCAATCTGCCCTTAATAAAACCAGTTTGATCTGTTTTAACCAATAGTGGGATGATACTCTCAAGGCGAGTGGCGAGGATTTTAGCGAATATCTTACAATCATAATTGATTAATGAAATGGGGCGATAGTTTTTACACAGGGAATGATCCTTATCAGGTTTGGGAATGAGGACAATCAAAGCCTCCATAAACGAGCCAGATGCTTTGGAGTCAACAATGAATGAGTTAAAAGGGCCAAAAGTTTGGGCGCAAAAATAGAGGAAAAAGTAGAAAAAAATTCAACAGAAAGACCATCAGGACCAGGGGCTTTTGATCTTTTTAAGGATTTAATGGCTTCCAGTATCTCTTGAATAGTAACCTCATTTTCTAATAAATCAAAGATATCAGGAAGCGAAGGAGGTTTAGGGAGGCCAGAAAAAAAGGTGTGCACATTTTGAGCAGAAGGATTCGTATCGTCAGAATATAATGATTGATAATAATCATGAAATACAGATGCAATATCTTCATCAGAGGATGCCAAGTTATTAGTTGATTCATTTAGAATAGGACCTATATTTTTACGTTCAGATTTAATTTTTAAGTAGTTGGCCAACATCTTACCAGCTTTATTTTGACCAACGTGGTATTTAGACTTAATTTTAAGGAGAACATTGCATGCATCAATCGTGGCAAGTTTGTTAAGAGCAGATTTGGCTTTAATCAGTTCATGAAGAGCGGAGGGAGATTTAGAAGTAAAGTAATTATGTTCCAACAGTTTAAGTTGCTGTAATAAATTGGCATACTTGGCTTTAGCAGTTTTCTTCTTTTTGCTGAGTATGAAATAGCAAAGGCACGGAAGGAAGCCTTAAAGGCATCCCAGTTATTAGTAATGGAGGTGTGCAAAGGGTTGTTGATAGTAAAAAATTCATTAATAAAGGTAGTAGCTTTAATAACAAAAGTATTGTCAGTCAGCAAAAAATTGTTAAATTTCCAACGTCCAAATTTTGGAGGAGTCATGGAGAGGTCAAGGGAGGAAAAAACGGGGGCATGATCAGAAATAAAAATAGATCCAATCTCAGAGGATTGAATGGATGGAAGTAGGGGCTTACTAACCAAAATATAATCAATTCTAGAACGAGTGTGGTGAACGTTAGAAACAAAAGTAAACTCAAGAGTATCAGGGTTACAAGTCCTCCAAACATCATATAATGAACGAGAGGCAATGGCAGATTGAAATGATTTATGAGTTTTATCAGGATTAAATTTGCATTTGGATTGTCTATCCGAAAATGGATCTAACCATTGATTAAAGTCCCCAGCAACAATAATATTTGGACCATCAATAGAGGATAGTAATATCTTAATGTTATTCCAAAAGTCTGGGTCTGGCTTAACAGGGCCGTAGATATTCAATAAAACAAGTTCTTTATTTTGTATAACAACCTTCGCCATTACCCAACGTCCATCAGTATCACATTGCGTCGATAAAATTTGCACATGAATCGATTTATGAAATAGAATAGCTACACCACCTTTCCGATTAGAAGCTGGAGAGTAAACAACTTGACCCACCCATTGTCTTTTCAATTTAAGTGATTCAACATCATTGCAATGCGTTTCTTGAATAAAAGAGACATGAGAATTCAACTTAGACAAATGTGAGAGTACCTTTTGCCTTTTGACAGGGTTTCCCAGACCACGAACATTCCACGTGACAACATTACACATAATGGAGGGAAGGGAGGGCAAGACATGAATGGAGATGATACACTTCAGGAGAACAACTGGAAGTAAAGAAACACCATTTAGTAGAAGAATACAGAAAACAAAATGTACAACAACATTTAACGATAATAGGCATAAGCATTAAGCAATAGATTAAAGAAAAGTAAGCACTAAAAAAATATAATGAAAGACACTTATATATACAAAAAATCGATAATAAGACTGCACCAAGACAAAAAAGTAAAAAAACAATAAGATGCTAGAGGAAGAGAAAAAGAGGTAGAAGAGAAAAGAACAGAAGAAAGAAGAAAGTAAGCAGATCAAGGAAAAGAATCCAGATCTGAAGATAAACAAGCAACAAGAAAATTGGGACATGGTGACGACGAAAGCAGAGACAGCGATACGAGTAGATAGAAAATAATAATAAGCCTCAGAAGTAAAAGAATGAGCAGTAGTAATAGGAAATTAAGAGTAACGGCAGAGAGAAAGAAAAAAGAGAAAAAGAACAATATCTTCAAGGAGGAACAAGCATGAGGAAGAAAATAGGATAAATATAGGCGCAACATCAACCATTAACTATTAGAACAGAGAGAATATAAAACATTAATTTTCCATATTTCGAGGAGAAATATTATTGAGATAGAGTCTCAGTTTGGCAGGATCATCAAAAGAACGTGACCTTCCTTCGTGAGTAACTTTGCAGAGACATGGGTGAAGAATACCATATTGAATGTTTAAGTGTCTCATCTGGGGACGGAGAGCCAGGAATTCCTTACGGCGTGCATTTGTTGCATTTGAAACATCTTGAGAAATGAATATATTATGACCTGACCATGTGAGGTTTCGTTTGGATTTAACCGCTTTCAAGACATGCATCAATTCAGTGAACTCTAAGAAAAGCATGATGATACCTCGAGGTTTGTTAGAGTTAGGTTGAAGACGACCTAAACGATGCGCCCGTTGTATGTTAAGGGGTGATGAAGGTTGAAGGTCTAAAAGGTCCGTCAGGAACTTTTTCAGAAAGGATAACATGTCTGGACCTTCAATATTTTCTGGTAGGCCATAAAGGCGAAGGTTATTCCTTCGATTACGATTTTCCAAGTCTTCGGTGTGTATTTTAAGATTGTGGATTTCTTGCTCCAAAAGAGGGATTTTAGTAGAAATATCTTGGAGGTCCCCAACACGTTGCTCAAGTTCCAAAACCTTGCCCTCCATGATAATCCAACGGTCTTCAATTTGTTTCAGTTTTTCATTAGTGGTGACCATGAAGGGTTGAAGGCCACGTACCTCCTCCAAAATTGAGTCCAGTACAGGATTTTGTGAAGTATGAATGGGGGAAGGAGGGTCATTCTTATGTCTCTTAGGTTTAGCGCCTGAGGAGGATGATCTAGAGGAAATGTGAGGATCATTCGCCATCTTGGACTGTGAAAGAGACCGACGAGTAGTGCTTAAGAGTATACGCATGCGACCCATTCACCGCAGGAAAGGAAACAGGAATCGTGACCATCCACGGGTAAGCACAATTGATGGAATGAGAGGAAGCACTGTAATATATCGCTGAGAGAAAAAAAAAGAGTCGCCGTCACAATACAGCAATACGATAGGCACTGTGCAAATACTGTGTGAAGATGCGAAAAATGCGCCTATTTAGACATCAAAAAAGTGGAAATAGCACATTCATCGCACAACAGCATCAACAAGGAGCTCATTCTTCACGCCTGCTCCCGGCAATTGCCTCAACCTTGGTAGAAGTAAGCTGAATTTATTATATATTCCTTCCCCCTCTTTTAAAAGGCTGCCACCGTGGTGGTGAGAAACAACATGAAAGAAGAAATGGAAAAATCTTCTCTGTTATCCTAGTTTACATCTCTTTTAGTGATGTTCATAGCGAGAAAGAGAAGGAATAGCCTTTATCAAAAAAAAAGAACTCTGTTATTCCCATTTGGACTCCTCTTATAGTAGTAGGAAATGAAAATATGGGCATTATTCATTTTAGAGGAAGTAATTCCACCTTAAGAGACATACCAGCAGTCCGTGAGGAAAAACGGCATTTGGAGCGAAGCACAGAGTTAAAACGCGGGCGCCGCGATTCAAAATGGCGGACGCCCGCGATTCTGTGAGGAAAATACTGCCGTTGCAGGTTCAGGCTCCACGATACATCCGAGGGCAGGAAATACCGGCTATTAGGTGCGCCACGGGTTCAGGAGACCAGGGCCGCCGTTTCCGCCCGCGAATTCGGACACCTTGAGGCAGAAATATGCAGGAAATCTCCGCGTCCTAGCGGAGCTCACATAACGTCCGCCATCTTGCTGTCGCGTCCAAGCCACGCCCCCGTGTTTGCACCTTTAAATGTTCAAAAACATTGGTACGGCAACGAAAGGAAAATACAATAGCAACAACATGTGGGTACCAGGTTAGGAAAGTGGAGTATTATGTAGTGAGATTGGTTAGGCTTCACTATGCAATACTCTCACAATACCCCAAAATAAGTCCTTTGGATTCACACTAATAAATCCCTAGCTCAGTCCTGGTAGTGTGGCACAGAGCAGTCATGCTTTACTAGAGGAACATGTGTTAAGCATTTCAGAGTAACAACATCAGACGATAAGTAATTGACATGACTCGAAAGAAATCTGACACCCCTTTTTAAAAATAAAGCAGATTTTTATATAAATTTAGACACCAAAACAAAGACAATTGAATGAGTATAACCACAGTTATGGATTTTAGAAGGGAAAATAACCCATTTACTTTTGGGCGAACCCTCTGTGGGCCCGATGGCCAGTGATTCTTTGGTTCCGGGAGTGTGTTTTACCTGTGGCCTGTGGGGGTCTAGTGTCTCTAGTCCGAGCGAGTCCTGGAGTTGCCTTTGGCTCTCAGAGGGGTTCCTCTTTCCTGGGAACTAGTGTCTGGTTCCGGACAAGTCACAGCTGTGCAGAGTATTGCACCTTTGCTTTGTGCAGGTCCTGAAGTCGCAGACTCAGGTCTCTCCTTTGTCCTTGATTGCAAGTCGAATCAGATCTGAGGTTTTGGTGCCAGAGGTGTCCATTAAATTCTACATGGGTGTTAAGGGTGTGGGTGCAAATAGCCAATGGGCTACTAGTTTCAGCGGTTAATCTGCCCCTGAGGTGACCACATCAGGGTGTGTGCGCCACCTTTTTTACACAGAACCCTCAATTCTTTTAAAAATGGCAGAAACCTTCCTTGACTGTACATACCATGCAGCCCTGGGGTGGGGCTAGCCTTCTGGGGGTTGGTACCCCCTGATTATCTAATTTTCCAACTTGGGGTCAGGGGGTTGGCTGTTTCCTCCTCTGGGGCTGCCTGGATGCATATCAGAGGCGATGTACGCTTTGAAGCTCACCACCTTGATGTGCCACTTTTCCAGCCATACTGTCAGGGAGGGATGTGTCACCTTTTTCATGGCCAGACCTTTGTCTCTGACTCCTGGGAGTGTTCACACCCCCTGGCAAGGGGTCAGATTCCTATCTTGGCTGCAGCAGCTGTAGAATGTCAGCCAGAGCACATGAAAAGCTGGGACAACCAGGTGGCCAGCCTCTAAGGTAGCCACCTGGGTACGTGTCACATTAAATCCACCTTTAGAAAAAGGCAGGGTTTGATGAGACACGTTGTTTGATACCAAACACGGCATATTTCAGTGGGACCATAATGGAGCTGGGAACCTCGGGGTCCATGTTAGTCCATGGCCCCCTGAGCACTTTTAGTATCCCCTAATGGAAGGAGGCTACTATAGGGACATATAAGTTTGCACTTATATGTCCACACCTTTAATATAATGCACCCTGTCTCCTGGGCTCAGGAGGCCTACCTTAGGGGTGACTGATATATATTAAAAATAGTGCTGTGACCTTCCCACTCATGGTGAGGGCAGAGTATAGTTGGAGCAGTTTGTACTGTTCCTGCAGTCTGCAACGGCAGGCCTGCTGTCATCTGTTTACTTAGGCCATTCAGGGTGGCACAATCAGTGCTTTAGCCCCTGGTTACCCCTTCAACTCTCGTGCTCTGGGTACTGCTGATACCATTTACCATAGATTTATCAGGTGGTTAAAGCCCTTGCCAATTTGGGTTACAAATTCACATACATAATTTATAGGGAGAGAGCACTGGGGCCTGGTTAGCAGGCTCCAGTGCACTTTCAGAGTCAAAAATCATCTGCATTGCTGTCCAAATGGGGCAAAAAGTATGGGGGGGCCTGCAAAAAGCCTGTTTGCTTATAGACAGCAAGGCAGGAGGACAGTGTTTCAGGGTTCATACAAGATCAAGGCATCAAGAAGAAATTGATCAACATAATGAACATTTGTGCTAAGGGGGATGTGCTCATCAAGCTGAGTCACCACCATTGTACAAATGCAGAGTCAATCTGTTGGGCAGGTCATCTCCTTCACTGGATAAAGATCCGATATGCCAAGTCAGAGGGAGGCACTCTGCAGAGCCAAAGCATAGTCCCAAGAACCAAACCATGAGATGCAGCATAACAGCAAATCACCAGGAACCACGAGAAGCAGCACTACAGAGGAATTCCAGGAACTGCACCGCAAGGGTGGGGCAAAGAAGCAGAGTCCCAGGGGCCTAAACATGAGATCCAGTGCAACAGCAAAGCACCTGGAACCGCGAGAAGCAGCACTACGGAGGAATTTAAGGAACTGGACTGCAAGGATAGGGCATAGAAGTAGAGTTCCCGAAACCAAAGCATGAGATGCAGCACAACAGCAAAACACTTGTAACCACGAGAATCAACCCTACAGAGGAATTCCAGGGACTAGACCGCAGGAATAGGACACGGAGACCTCGTCCCAGGAACCAAACTTCAAGGAAAAGCAATGAAGAATGAGAGCCAGGAACCGGACAACAAGAAGGAATCCAGCAAACAAAGCACAAGGCATCAAGGAGGATGTGAGTCTCTGACACATGATGAATTGAAAACCAATTGAAGAGCATCAGTCAGCATCAGTCAGCACAGGTCAACTTACAATAGTGAACAATATCAGTAGCAAGGCTTAAAGTAGCAAAGCCAGTGCTGCTCTTGTCCTGAAGTAGACCACTAAACATGGCACACTCTGTGCCATGCCCCAGGCTCCACACCAAACAAACCATCATGCTCCAAGAAGGCGAAGAATCAATGGGGATTGTAGGCCATGAGTAAGGTCAGCAGTAGTCTGAGTTCTGGCAAGAATATTGGGATTCCTCTGAAAAACATTGAAATGTAAATTTATGTTTCATATTCAATACCATTTTTATAAGCTCTTCAATCGCACAAAAAAAGTGTTACTCAATTCAAAGAATTCAGATCACCATTCTCTGTGTTCTTCAACCATTAAATCTTTCATACGCAAAAGCACACATTTTTCTGTGGTGACCTATTACTCATCTATGGTAAAATCAGTGTCATGTGTTTCCGAATCTTATGTGTTAGAATAACACCATACCTGTGTTGATGAAGTCTCCACATTATGTTACAGTGCTCCTTCAATTGCAATTCAATGTTCAGTGATTTTTTATGCATTTCATATTTTCGCGTATTATTACCAATGTGCAGAATGTGGATATACTTTCAAATTTACGTGTGGATACTCACATGATGCTAGTGCACACATTTCCTATTACATGTAGAAGTGTGTTTTTCTGGCTCTTGCTAACTAGGCCTAAATTGAGGTCTAGACACCATCTTGTTCAAAAATGGATGTCTCCTCCTACTTGCAAACTGCTCATTATTTCTGCAGTACACATTCAACCAGAGTCATTTCCACTGATGTTGTTCTTTCTGCTCTCGATGAGAACTTTCCATCACATACACACAAATTGTTCTTTTCCTGAGGACCTTCTGCTAGCTCTCTGTACCCTATTTATTTACAATAGTTCGCTGTTGTTCATGTAATTAGTTTGTTTTGCCATCCCAGATGACATTAGCATTGAGTGGGCAGAATCACGATTCGTGTAGTAGGATATTGTTTAGATGCTAAAGCAATGTGGAGTTTCATAAAGTTGTGATCTGATTTGGAAAGGATGTGATAATTTTTCTCACACCATGATGAAGTAGCAATTTCAATATTGGTCTGTGAGTAGATTTCCTATATAAACCCTTAAATTTGAATTTGAGTAAGATGACTTTCCTATGCTACTAGGGATGCTATCCATTTCCCTATTGATTTTACTGCTCACTTAGAATTATTCTCGTTTGCACTTTATTCTCTAATGCCCTTTTGCTGAATGCCTTTACAGCAATGGCTTTCTGTACCACACTTGTGAATTTATTTTTATGATAAATCCTTTAAATCTGTTCTTGATCTAGAACTCAATAATGGATTTGGCCGTTTCTTAATTGACTGATTTGTGATATATTGTGGGGTGCCTTATCTCCGGGACACATTGCCTCATGAAATGAAAACTTTGCTAGTAATCATGAAGGAGTGTTTCATTTCTATTAAGGACACAAGGGCGAGAATTATGCTAAAACTTTCTGTTATTTTCTTTTTAGCAGCTTTAACTAACATGTCAAAAAAGCTATCTTTCCCATGATGTACATGGTAAAGGTCAAAACAAAATCCACCAATAAACAGTCCAGGATGTCCACAAAGGCGGGCTCCCCCTGGAAGACTTCCTTTTTCTCGTCTGCAACCAGATAATCCACAAATTTCCATTACTCTGTTTTGGAATTATCAGAACCTGAAAGCCAGAGGATGAACGAATGAATCTGAACTCAGCAATCCAATGCAACTAGAAGCACAGATGTATCAGATTATTCATGTACCAACAAACTGTAAATATTCTAAGGAAAAAAGAGACCATGACAATATATGTACAAAGGAATATGCACAACTGTCATCACATTTACTGCTAGAGAAAAAAGCAAGTGATACTTATACCATACAACTGACTGAGGCAAAGCAGGGCCTTCAATTTGCAATCTCCCTGGATTGGGACAAGGGTCTCAGGAACCTTGGGCGGGAATAATCCTTGCCTCTGTGTCCTTGATAGAATTGAAACTTTCCTTCATAATTACTAGAAAAGTTTTCATTCTGTGTCAGGACCAGAGGCGAGGATTATGCTCGTTCAAAGCTTGTCCACCACCGTTGATGCCATATCATCAATTGGTTTAACATAGAATCTTTTGAATATAGAGTCTGAGGACCAGTCTGCTGTGTTTATAATGTCCTCCAGACAAGCACAGAGAGCGAAAGCTTTAGAAGCCATCGCTCCCCTAACAGAATGGGTGCCAAACTGCGAGACATCAATGCCTGCCTCTTACAAGACCCACCTGATCCAGTGGGCTGAGGTGGGAGGAGTACCCACTTTTAAAGGTTTCCTCAGAGAGATCAACAATTGACGTTCCCCTGGAGAAAGAAACTACTCTGTCATGCTCTCGTACTCCTTGAGACAACGGACCACACACAACTTAGGAAACTTATCGAAGGCCGATAGGACACCACTTTGGAGTTGGACTTGATCCTACGAATGATATGGAAGGTTACCCCTTGCGGAGTAAAGACCCTTCCCGAAATATCCAAAGCTCGTACATCAGACACCCTCCGACATGACACCAGGCACAGTAGTATGGCTAGTTTCGGCAACAGATCCTTGCGAGAAAAATATTTATTGGGCTGCCTAGAGCAGAATAATCGAAGGACCTTATTAACGTCCCATAAGGTTGAGTATCTAGGTTCTGGAGGAAGCGTCAAATGAATTCCCAGCACTAACTTACAGACCAACTAGTATTCGCCCACAGGAGCACCTTGAATGGGCACATGCCCAGTCGAAATAGCTGATCTATAGGAGTTGATGGTACGATATGCCAACCCTTAAGACGCTAAAGAGACCAAAAAGTTCATGATGGCAACCACTTCACACCCCAAGGGATCCTGGCCGTTCCATACACACCAACTAACCCATCTGGCCCATGCCGATCTATAGAGTTTGCTTGTACTGTCTGCCCATGCTGCTACCAGTAATTCCTCAGCTTCGTTCGATAGGCCTGGGATTCTCCAGCAATGCCAGAAATCCACCATGCCATGAGAGACACGCAACCTTGCAAGACCAGAGGGTGGGAATTGCCTTGTGGAACCCACAGAATAATCGTATCGAGGGGTAGAAGGATTGGAGAATCCCAGGAAAGTTCCAGTGGAACTGGAAACCACACATGAGATCTCCAATAGGTAAGTAGTCTAAATATCGAGTTTTAAATATCGAAATACAGAAATATCGAGTTCAATATATCGATTGTATTAAATATCGATGTTCTGTATATCGATGCTAAAAATATCGTTTTTAAGTCTTGTCAAAAATATCGAAGTATGTAATATCGAGTGTTAAAATATCGTTAAGTTTGTTTGTAGTAGTATATTATTTAAATATAGTAAAAAAAAAAAAAAAAATGGTATTATATTTTTTAGGAGTGGGATGTTGGGTTTATAGGGGATAAGGGTGGGGAGTGTATTAAAAAAATGTGTGAAAATATTATATAAATTAATAAATTATAAATTTTTAATTGTAAATTAAATTTCGAATTTTGATATATATTTTTAGGAGCGGGATGTTGGGTTTATAGGGGATAAGGGTGGGGAGTGTATTAAAAAAATGTTTAAAAATATTATATGAATTGATAAATTATACATTTTTAATTGTAAATTAAATTTCGAATTTTGATATATATTTTTAGGAGCGGGATGTTGGGTTTATAGGGGATAAGGGGGGAGTGTTTTAAAATAATGTTTAAAAATATATTTAAAAATTTAAAATTATAAAATTTAAATTCACATTTAAATTTCAAATTCTGAAATATATTTTTGAGGAGTGGGATGTTTGGTTTATAGGGGATGAGGGTGGGAGTGTTTTAAAATAATGTTTAAAAAATATATAGAAACATTTATAATTATAAATTTTAATTTCATTTTGAATTTTGAAATATATTATTAGTATTAGTAGTTGGGTTTATATGGGATAAGGGTGGGGAGTGTTTTAAAAATATGTGTAAAAATGTAATAAAAAGTGTTACATTATAAAAATTAATTTCCAATTTAAAATCGGAATTTTAAATATATTTTTAGGAGCGGGATGTAGGGTTAATAGGGGATAAGGGTGGGGAGTGTTTTAAAAAAATTTATTTTTTTAAAAAATTTGTAAAAAATTAAAAGTTTTAAAATATAAATTTCAACATTTACAATTATTTTCTATTTTTAGATTATTTTTATTTTGAGAGTAGTTTTGTGTTTATAGGGGATAATGGTGGGGAGTGTTTAAAAATAATGTAAATTCAATTTTTTTAAAAGATAAATTGGGAGAAAAAAAAATTGAAAGTATAATAATTAATTTTTCAAAAATATTACTTGGGGGCTCATTACGATGGCGGGCGGAAGCACAACCGCCGTGCTGGCAGATGCAAAAACCACCAGTTACCGCCGGCACGCAGGAGTCCACACGCCCGCCCAATTACGATGCGAAAAGTAGGCCAAACACCGCCGGCAAGCCAGCAACACCGTCCGCCATCAAAGTGCGCCCGTACACGTAGCGGCGCAGCCCAACTGACACACACCGTCCGACAAAACACGTCCCGCCCGGCGCATAAATTACGATGCCGCAAACAAACGGCTCCCACGGCCAAGAGATACCGTACGACAAACCGAAGCGGTAACACGGACGCCGAGCACGGACAACGAAGAAGCGGCTCCCCCGAGCATGAATCCAGCACTGCAGGCCCTCCCCATGCTCTTGCTGATGCACCACCAAGGACGCAACGTACTGCGGAGACGCAGGTAGGCACACACACAACAAGTGCACGCAAACAGCGCACACAGTGCAAGGGCGGAAAAAGCGGACAACCCCCCACCAGCGCGTGTACACTACACATCCACCATTGCATCCACATATGACACACAGGCCAAATCGTAACATCGCGTAACACATGTGTACACACCACCTGGGACTAGGAACCAACCACCCCGTCACGGCCCCAAAGCGGCGATGACGCCGCCAAACATGCGCACAACGCAGAGGCCAACCGCAGCGCCATGCATGCGTCGCACACAGACACAGGGACACAACCAAGCAGCACACACATCAGCCCCACCCCGAACGCACATGACACGTGACAGGCCTGCCACAGACATGTCCCCAACGCCCAATTCACGGACAACACCCAACGCCACACAACCGACGCACACATGTCAGTGAAGTCACGCAACAGCAGGACACACCCCAGTGTAGCAAACATGGCGTAGCACACAGCGGCGGCAACACCAACTAGGAGAAGCAGGGCCCCTTCGGGAAGAGGAACGCCAGTACCACACTGAAACACCCATACCACCCTGCACATATGAACAAGACATATAAAACGGAACACCAAAGAGCCCGGGGACCGACAACAGGTGGCCCAAGAATAACATTCACACACAAGGCCCAACGCAGAGCGGAAAGGCAGCCTGCCGCCCACACAAGGGAGAGCAGACAGCACTGAATGACCTTCCATTCCAACTCCGAAACCACAGCCCTACGACAGAAGCCGGTGAATACAGCCATTGTCCAAGAATAGACCAACACAGGCTTGCCGAGGAGACCGACCACAGGGCAGATAGCGCATATCACAGAAGCACACAACGGACGGGGAAGAAAGAAGAAAACACTCCCCCATGTCGGCCACATGCAAGTTAATTGGAAGGAGTCACACATCACTGACCTTGAACTGTCTGAGAAGCATGTGGGAAGAGGGCCCGTGTCCTCCAAACAAGCCAACAGAACACAAGTCCTGTCTCCCTACGACTACACAGAGCTCACAGCAACCTCGGAGCGTGCACATTGCAGACTGCACACACAGCCGGAGCACGCCACCACAATGCACCGCTGCGAAATGGCAACCGCAACACACCTACCCAACTACGCCGAACAGCTCAAGCTGTACAAAACCAACCTGTTTCATACATTGGGATGCGATCTCCTGTCCCTGCTGAACGTAAGTTACCGACTGACTTACCGCATCACATTGTTCAGCTGCGTCATGCCCGTCTTCTACTGTCGGAGGTGTCCCTACCAGCATCCCGTGGAGATATGCCTCTCCAACCCGGCATGTCTGAAGGCGGACCTGCTACCACTACTCCTCCCTCTGGACGCACACGACAGGGCCTGCTCTGCCTATGGGGGCATGGCGTATGTGGCCAACATCACACCCGCACTGAAATGGGACCACTGTGCCTCCACACGACGGATCATCGAGAACAGCTACATCGAATGTCACCCAGCATGCCCCATCATGGTCCTCCAAGGGACAACTTACGAACAACACCTTGACAGCCATCATCCGCTACATTGGCTGGCAAACATGTACACCACCAATGACATGGAAGCCCTGCTGGACGGCATCGCATACCTGACAACCTGTAAATTCGTCGGACCACAACGCAGGTTCCCCGATTGACCTATGATGTCCAACCCCGCACCCATGCTTAGCTTCCGCACGGACTGGCCAGTCACCACCACAACAGCCATACCAAACGACCGGCAACTGTAACCACACCATCAACGACATCGCCATGACATCGGATATGACCGGGACATGCACACTGTTCCCCATCACATCCAGGAACACCGCATGCATCGTGGGAGGCAGTGGCATGGGCTCTGTGTATCGCACCCACATGGACGGAACTGCACGAACAACCAGGACACGACATGGATCCAGCGCCCATGGACACACACACCGCTCAGTGGACATGAATAGGTTGCCTGGAGTCTGTGGGTGCTGCACCCCTCCCACCCCCGCCCCGGGAATCCCATACCAGGACCTTTGCATGGACGACAAGTGCATACAACAACAACACGACCCCAGTGACTGTGACATGTCCAGTAACCACCACAGTGCAACAACAAGTGGCACGCCGCTGCATGCACGCAAGCACATGCCCTGATGTCATCTCACATGCACGCGTGCATGAGGAACAACCGCAGCAAACCTGTCACATGGAACTGAGATGGACTGTGCCCATGATGCCAAGCGGTCTGGTAGGCTACATGTATACCGTCTGTGTCAAAGTCCGCAGCTCCGCAGCTATACGTAAATGTACATTAGCACAGCCTTGGCCAAGCAGATGTCACTCTGAAGCCCACATCCCACATGCAACAGCCAATCACATGTAACCCCACACCCTATCCCATTTGCAATCATGCTCAGTATATCCTCAACATGTATTCCGCTGCCAGTAGTGTCCACTATACTGCATCACAGAGGACAGAAGACTCAATATAATGTTTGAAACCAAAACTGTCTCCGCTGACTCATTTCACATGTACGAATGAGAGAGGATGAGAGTATGTGAAGTACACGGCAGTCGTGACATGACCATGTAGTCCACTGGTATTGGATGTCAACGCAAATGAGTAGCACAACTGTGGAAGACACACATGTGTCGTGTGAAGTCGTATGGACGCAGTGCTCAGGTGGGTGGGTGTGACGGGTAGATGCGCACATGCCAAGTTGGAGCACGCCGTGTTGGGAGGGGTCATGAACAGTACACCACCGCTTCCCTGGGCATTGTGAGAGGACACCTGTCGGGGGGAGTGAACACGTGTGTGCACAGCAGCCGGGCACACGTACAAAGCGGTACCAGGCGCACCTCAGCCCACCCTCCGTGGACAAGCTGGATCCTGTTGTGTGCCCGCCATGCCCCTTGACAAGGCACACACAGCCCCAGTCGACCAGGTGTAACCCCAACATAGTCAATCCGCACAGGCGATACAGGGCACGGGATGGCAGTGGAGCATGGTGTGTGAGAGGTCTCCTCGCGCTCCTCCTGGTCATATCACGCAGGCAATAGAACCTCAACGTCTAGCATGGCACAAGTCAAATGGAAGTGTAGGGGGGACGCACCACAGCACGAGCAGCACTGACGTCACGGGAGGTGGCTCGCACCATCCCATCCATTGCCCATCATACCAACCACGCCACATGCCATTGCGACTAAGTGCAAGCGCGTGCGCCACCACCCCCGAGCCCTCCCCAGAGAGGCCAAAGAGTGAATGTGTGGGCCATCAGTCACAGACGGACGCGGCATGGCCGCAAGGGCAGCCACAGCCACTGGGTGTCGCAGGTGGCGGATCCGGAAGGCGAAGACTGTGATGCATAGTCCATGCAGGCCGGGTCTCCATTTGGGGCACCACACAGGTGGACGGCGTCCCGCAACACATCATACCCTGAGACAGCCCACTCATGCAACTGGACCCACACATACACTCCTTGCCCTCTCTGGTGCGAGCTTGGGGCTGCCTGTGCAAGCGCTAGCCTCGCAGGTGAGCATGCATATTGGGGGAGCGAGGGGAGGACATGAGGGCTGGGGCGAAGATGACTGTATCACTGTCAGTTAGTACAAGGGATGACCCAGATGTGGAAAGGAAGAGACGTGTCCCGTGTGTACTGCAACTAGTCGCCAATCCAACTACCCCCCCATGTCCGGAATGCAAGCCCGCACCTAGGCCCGCCCATCCGCCACATCGAACATACCACCAGCACGACAACCTTCCCATTCGAAACACTGACTGGGGGTGGCGACCAGTGTACAATCATGTGTAGCCTACCCACGCGTACATGTGGGCCCTCCATGATCCATGTCACCTGCGGCAAAGTCATGACATGCGCAATGAGGGAAGTGAGGAGAGCTGTCCGCCCCACGCGCAGAAGGTGCATCAGCTCCACAGACCCAGCAGCGAGTCCAGCAGGGGTCACATGTGCAGGGGCAGCTGTGCCTGGTGTGAAGGCACATGCATATAGACAGCACATCGACCAATGTGTAGTCTGCCCACATCTACAGTCCATCATCATGCGGACATAGGAATTGAACACAGGGCAACACATCTTCAGTTGGTGCACCCACCGTGACCAACAATGCGCAATCATCGACGTACCCGCCCTGTGCATGGCCCCCCACCCAACGGAGGCACATCCAGTGCCACCATCCCACACACACAAGCCTTCCACGGAACATGCTGTGTCCAATGGTCAGTACAGAGTCAGCGCCCATCTGGTGGATCCTGAACAGGAGACACATGCACACACATGCCAGCTCCCACTATGTACGTCTGCCACCTGGCACGTGCAATGTAACCTCTCACCTGTGACATGTGACTGCAAGCACACAGCCGTCTTGGCATGGGGCTGTCAATGTGGACACCTGTCAATGTTTCGGGAGGTGTGATCCGTACAGTGCTGTACATAGGGTGCAGTGCTGACACCTACTACTGTCTCATATCCCCTCGTGCCACAGGTCCCACTTGTTTTGGCCGCTCAGCCTGTGCCCACATCGTCGTCGTCGTGTGCCATACTCATCCAGCCGCGGAAGCAGTTCCATGCTCAGCAGACATTCATGTTGCCGTGGCGTTGCCGCTTGACGGATATGCAGTCAGTCCCCATCAGCACGCCCCGCAAGTCATTGGGGCCTAGATCCCCATGTGCATGCACATGGCAGTGGTTTGTATCACTAGCCATTGCCATTGTTGGGAGACCTGTGTAAGTGTATTGTGGCCGTGCCGTCCCAGCTTGACAGCTGGGCTGTGGCTCACGTGCTTGCTCAGTCATGTCAGTGATGTGTATGCGAAATTGCTATGTGTCGTGTTGCTTTGACATGTGTCCTCTGCCATTGTCCCTAGGCGGAGACCGAACATTGACCGCCCATACCAATTGCTGGCGGACATGGACGATACAGAGGTTATTAGGAAGTTTCGGCTGGACAGGCCAACCCTGCATCGACTGTGTGCCATGTTAGAACCCCATCTCCGTCCCCGCAGGGTGTATCCGACTGCTGTCACCCCCACGGCTAAGGTGATGGCCGCCATGCATTTCTTCGCCACTGGGTCATTCCAGCACACAGTGGGCATTGGAGGAGGGATGTCCCAGCCCATGTTCAGCAAGGTGCTGAGGGATGTACTGGCAGCCATGATGCTGTACCGAAACAGGTACATCCGCTTCCCCAGGGCTCGTGAATTGGCGGCAGTGAAGGGTGCATTCTATGCCCTTGGCAGAATCCCACACGTCGTTGGAGCCATTGACTGCACACATGTCGGCCTTGTTCCACCACAGGCCACTGAGCACCTGTACCGCAACAGGAAGCACACGCACTCCCTGAATGTGCAAGTGGTGTGCCTTGCGGACATGGTGATCACCCACGTGTGTGCAAAGTTCCCAGGCTCGGCCCATGACGCACACATAATGCGCAACAGCATCTTGCCACGACTGATGTCCAATATGCAACAGGATCGTGCCTGTATTGTCGGTGAGTATGTGGAGTGGTGTAGCGTGCTGGTTGTGCGATGCTGTCCCCTGTCCAGTTGGAATAGCAACGGTTCTCTGTGTCCCTCACACCCAGGTGACTCTGCGTACCCGAATGGGGCATGGCTGCTCAGTCCATTGAGGAATCCTCGCACCCCAGCAGACGATCGCTACAATGAGGCACATGGGAGGACCAGACGTGTGGTCGAGCGTACCTTTGGCCTCCTCAAGTCCAGGTTCAGGTGCCTGGACCGCACCGAGGGTGCGCTGGCGTACTCCCCACAGAAGGTGTGCCGGATAGTGGTGGCGTGCTGCATGCTGCACAATCTGGCCATTCGGAAGCAGATCCCCCTCATCGTGGATGACGGAGATCAACCAGGGCCCCAGCCCGCAGACCAGGACAGCTCGAGTGAGGAGGACAGCGGAGAGGAGGAAGCTGGTAATGTGCGGCAGCAGCTCATCGCCCGCTACTTCACTTGACGGTGAGTGTCCATGTACGACGGCTGATGTGGCTGTATCTGTGCAGGTGTGTGTGTGCTGTGTCAGGGTGGCCGTTTGTTCACTGCGTGCTGTGTGTCAACGCTCCATGGCCAGGGTAGTATGCCACTGTTGGTGGCTGTGGCATTGTGCCCTATTGCTCTGTGCGATGTGTGTACATTGCTTGTAGTTGTTGACATGTACTGTGTGATGGGTGTGTGACACACTCATTGAATGTGCTCCTGTTCTGTCTCCCACCCCTAGGTCCCTACAGGCCCTCCGGATTCAATTGCCATGCCACGCATCAGGTGCCTTTCCGCCCAAGGTGGCCGTTGTATTCCGTACAAATAAAACACAGGGCACAAACAGCAGTTAGTGTAAAAGGTGCATTTATTTCAAACTGTGACATGTGATTGTGTGTAAGGTGATGACAAAAGTGGTGCGTGCAGTGACAATGAGCTGTCGGTCATGGCTGCGTGATGCACAGGGTGTACCCACTGGTTCTATGTCCATAGTCCAACACACACATGCCATCCAGATGGCTGTGTGGAGTGGGATCGTAGTCGAAGTCAATGCAGTGGCTGGTCAAGGAAGGCTGGCGGAAGGCTGGCTGGCTGCCTCACTTGCGTTTGGAGCGTGCGAAGTCCTCCCGGGAGATCTGTTTACACTTCGGACGGCCCCTTCCACGTTTGCGAGGGGGGGTGCCTGCTTGCGACATGCTGGTGGTTGAGGTGTGCTCACTGGCTGTGGACGCAGGGGAACTGGACACTGCTGCTCCACCCTGCGCCCCGGCAGGTGGTGGCGGAGGGGAGCTGCTGTCCCTGGCTGTGACCTCACCGCCACCACCAGCTGGCCCATGAGGTCCACGAGTTGGCCCATACGGGCGTCCATGGACCTCAGCACCCCCAGCACCTCACGCGTGTCTGAAGCAGACCGGACCCATTGTCCTTGGGCCTCTTCATAGGCCCCAAGGACTCTGGCCATTTGAGGCAGGGCATGGCTCCCAGGGGAGGCTGGCGTTTCCCTGACCCTGCTCCTCCTACCAGTCCTGCTGCCACCGGCCTGCCCACTAGCCACATTGCTCACCACGGTCCTCGCTGTGGCTCCCAGGGTGGATCCAGTCGGCCGGGCCACCACCTGCGCTGGGGCTGGTGCCAGCGAAGACGTGGTGGTGGTGGCGGCGGTGGTGGTCGGTGCGGCGATGGTGGCGGTTGCGGCAGTGGTAGTGGCCACAATGACCGTGGGTGTGGCCGCAACGACAGTGGCAGCAGGGGGCTGGGAATGTTCAGCAGCCCTGGATGATGGGTTGGTGGGTAGGAGGGGTCCTGGGGAGCGGCTGGGCCCTGCCACACCAGATGGGCCTGCTTGGTGGTCCGTGTCCGAAGAGGAGGACAGATCCTCCAGATCCGTGTGTCCTCGTTGGGGGCTTGTAGGCTGGCTGTGCTGGCTGCTGGCTCCATCCCCAGCATCCAGCAGTTCGTCACCTGTGGAGAGAATGAGATTTGTTATTGTGTTGCACCTGGCGAAGTATGTATTTGTCGTCTGACATTAACAGTTCATGCAATCTCGTACATGGGTTTCCCGGAGGCGTGTGTGTGACTGTAGCATCTGTAGTTGTGTGTGCTTGGCAATGGGACTGTGTGCTGTGCACATGTGGCATGGGACGGATTGGCCATGCCGATGGGTGTGTTGCTGTGCCCCTACTTATTGTGACTCTGGTGTATGCGGGCTCCTGGCCCATCCTGGGTCTGGTTTGTACTTTGCTTTTGGTGTTCAGATGGGACGCTTAGGAACGCATATGGCAACATGGGGGCCATGCCCCAGATTCGCATTTGGGTGGGAATATGCTTTTGGCGTTCAAATGGAGCAGCTTAGGAACGCATATGGCAACATGGGGGCCATGCCCCAGATTCGCATTTGGGAGGGAATATGCTTTTGGGGTACATGCTGTGAGCCATGGGTGCCGAACGTGACATGTGTTGTGGCAGCATGACAGTGCATGGTTTGAGGTGTGTGCATGCTTGACATGGCCTGCATATTTGCTGTCTGTTGTGATTACTGGACATGGCATTGGACGCATCGTTATGAGTGAGTGATGGTTGTGTGCCAGCCAACGTATTGCAGTTGTCCCATCTCCTTGGTGTGCGTGCTGCCCTGTGCCATGTGCATCACTGCAGTGCTCGGGGGGGTGTGGCCCATGTTGTGTGTTGTTGCTCACAGTGTGTCGTGCGCTTCATTGACTTCTGGCACATGGTTGGTCATGGGCATGTATCTTAGCGTGACTGCTGTATGTGTGGCAGCTGTGCGGATGACATGCCTTTCATGAGACTGGGGCTGACGGATGGGATGGATGGTATGTTGTATGTGCATGGTGTGTCTGTGTGTTTGATGGGTTCAGTGGTGTTCGTGTGCATTTATGTTGTTCCGCTCTGTTGCGTCTAGTGTTGTTTGTCTTACATAGGCGTAGTTGTGGGGTGTGTGGTTGACAGGCAGTAGGGGCTACATGGACAGGACTTCAATGGTGTTTCGGTTGTGTGTGATGAGTTGCACAGTGGCTGCCGTGTGGTACTATGTTCAGTGTGGCTTGTGCATGCAGACGTGGCTCCTTGGGTGTTGCTGTGTCTGTGATGGGTCATGTGGGGTGTGAGTCTGTTGTTCATGTCCGTGTGCACATTGTTCACTTGTTCGTGACGGTGGGCGGTGCTGCGTGTTCGTGTGCTACGTGACATGTCCCATGTGTTGGTCGTGTTCCGGTCCTCATGCCTCCAGTAATCCAGCCCTGTCCAGTTTCCCACCTGCAAGTTGTTCGTGCGTGCACTGTACTGGATGCCACATGGCTCTAAGCGGGGGTGCTCCATGTTGCAGGTCTGTGGGGGTGGGGGGGTGTTGTGGGTCGTGGGGGTGGCTGGACACCCACTGACACCGATTGCTGTGGACCGTGATGTCTGCCTTTCGGCTGTCGTTGTGCACTGCGGTGGCTGACACGTGGCTGTGGGGTGTGGGGGATGCTCCTCCTTGCTGTGCTGTGGGACTAGGGGCCTGGTGTGTGTTGTACTTGGGCTGTCCACCGTCCCACCCACTGCACTTTGTGTTCCTGCCACTTACCTGTTACTTGTCGGTTAGTGCAGCTGTGGCGGACACATGGGTGTGGTGGGTGCTCGTTGTGGCGCTTCTGGCATATTTGGGGACCTGTTGGTGGTTACGTGGCTGGCTGAGTGTACACATGTCCCCACGTATCTTACAGTTGTTCGGTTTGGGCTGTGTGTGGTGGTGTCTGTTGCATGTGTGTGTGATGTGTTGTGTATTGTGTGCTGGACATGGGGGTGTTTGTCCCTGGGAGCTGTGGTATGGTGGTAGTGCATGTGAGTACATAGCGGTGTGCTGGTATACATTAGTTTGTACTTACCAGCCTCCACTCCCCCTGCTAATCCGGCGAGGATCTCCGGATGTATTACGACTCGCACCTTCTCCTCCCACGCTTTGAAGGTCTTGAAGAGCGCGGGATTCCCTCCGCCAGTGACGGCAGCCAGCTCTCTGTTTTTGCCCTCCTTCTTCTTGACCAAGCTCTTGACGTCATTCCAACGTTTGTTAATTTCTCCTCTGTTCCTGGGCAGGGTCCCGACTGCATTGACCTGGTCTACGATCCGGTTCCACATTCTGTTTCTGGTGGCTAGTGGTGTGTGCTGGACCATGTTCCCATAGATTTGTGGGTACACCTTGATGATCTCGTCGACCATGACCGTCAGCTCAATGGGCGTGAACTTGGGCATTCTTTGTGGTGCCATGGTGTTTGTGGTGCTGGTGCGGTGTGTGTTGTGTAATGTGCAGGGGGTTTGTGGTGCAGGTGTTTGGTGGTGGTGGTGGTGGTGGTTGTGATGTGTGCGTTTCTGTGGTGTGCTGCTGTCCTTGCTGTGTCACTGTGTCCTCTCCTCTCCTCTCTGGTTTGCAATGTAGCAAGGGGTTGTGGTCTGTGGGAGTGCTGCTTTTGTACTTACCTATGTGGGTGTGTCCTCATGGTCTGTTGTTTTCAGGTGTGTTGTGTCTGGGGTTCTGGCCTTTGTATTTTTTGTTTGTCCGGGGGGTGTTTTCGGGATGTGTACTGTGCTTGTGTATTTGTGCGTGCCTTGCTGTGTGGACTTGTTGGCCATGTTGTGTGCTATTGGTTTTGTGAGCGGATGGTTTCTGTGCAGGTACGTGGGCGCCATGGCTTCTGCCGTGTCGATTCTCATCGGCGTTGTTTGCGCTGGCGGGCGGTATATTTGTGGTTTTCCCGCGCTCATGGCGGTGCGATCGTAATTTCACGTGCGGTGTGTCGGCCGTGAGGGCGGGCGGTTTTGTGTTGTCGTGCGTGTTTCCGTCCGTGGCGGGCGGTTTGACTCCGACTCGGACGTTGGCGGGCGGTATTTTGTGTGATTTTTCCGCCGATGGCGGTTTTCGGTTTGTGTCATCGTAATGGCGTGGTCGGTGTTCAGACGGTGTGTGCGGGCGGATTTTTGCCGCTTCCATGCCTGGCGGATATTTTTACGCCGGGTATCGTAATGGGCCCCTTGGTATTGTGATGTACATTTTCTAGTTGTTAAATAAGGTTAGTGGTTTTAAATTAAGAATTAAAATCTAACATATGTTTAAAGTCCAGTATGTTCCCTAATTTAATAGTGTTTGGAGTGGTAATAGTAAATTAATTAAGTTTAGTGTCCAACACCTACCCTAATTTAATAGTGACTGGAGTGGGAATAGTAAATTAATTGAGTTTAGTGTCCAGCACCTACCCCAATTTAATACTGACTGGAGTGGGAATAGTAAATTAATTAAGTTTAGTGTCCAGCACCTACCCCAATTTTATACTGACTGGAGTGGGAATAGTAAATTAATTAAGTTTAGTGTCCAGCACCTACCCTAATTTAATACTGACTGGAGTGGGAATAGTGAATTAATTAAGTTTAGTGTCCAACACCTACCACAATTTAATACTGACAGGAGTGGGAATAGTAAATTAATTAAGTTTAGTGTCCAGCACCTACCCCAATTTAATAGTGACTGGAGTGGGAATAGTAAATTAATTAAGTTTAGTGTCCAGCACCTACCCTAATTTAATAGTGACTGGAGTGGGAATAGAAAATTAATTGAGTTTAGTGTCCAGCACCTACCCCAATTTAATACTGACTGGAGTGGGAATGGTAAATTAATTAAGTTTAGTGTCCAGCACCTACCCTAATTTAATACTGAGTGTAGTGGGAATAGTAAATTAATTAAGTTTAGTGTCCAGCACCTATTCTAATTTAATACTGACTGGAGTGGGAATAGTAAATTAATTGAGTTTAGTGTCCAGCACCTACCCCAATTTAATATTGACTGTAGTGGGAATAGTAAATTAATTAAGTTTAGTGTCCAGCACCTGCCCCAATTTAATACTGACTCGAGTGGGAATAGTAAATTAATTGAGTTTAGTGTCCAGCACCTACCCCAATTTAATACTGACTGGAATGGGAATAGTAAATTAATTAAGTTTAGTGTCCAGCACCTACCCCAATTTAATACTGACTGTAGTGGGAATAGTAAATTAATTAAGTTTAGTGTCCAGCACCTACCCCAATTTAATACTGACTGGAGTGGGAATAGTAAATTAATTTAGTTTAGTGTCCAGCACCTACCCTAATTTAATACTGACTGGAGTGGGAATAGTAAATTAATTAAGTTTAGTGTCCAGCACCTACCCCAATTTAATACTGACTGGAGTGGGAATAGTAAATTAATTAAGTTTAGTGTCCAGCACCTACTCCAATTCAATACTGACTGGAGTGGCAATAGTAAATTAATTAAGTTAAGTGTCCAGCATTTACCTCAAATTAATACTGACTGGAGTGGGATAGTAAGTTAATTAAGTTTAGTGTTTAGCATGTATATTGTATTTATTTAAAGTGGAGTTGGAAAAGAAAATTAGCAAAAATGTAACTTAAGAAAATTTGTAATAATATTAAAGCAGTTTAAAGTAGAATAAACATATAAATAAAATATAGTTGTGTAGAAAGATAATACATTTTGTATATATATATATATATTATAACTTATTATTTAATACAGTATAATTAATATGATTATATTTATTATGAAACATTGAATTTAATACACATGAGATGGTAGACAATAAATTAGACATTTGTATTTCTTTAACATTTATTTTCAAAAAATGTAGTATGTAAATGTAAAGACAATGTTGTATTACATATAAAAAATATATAAATATAAGAAATAATATTTATTTGTGAAACAATAAAACAGTTTGTTTATTGGTAGTTTTTGGTGCAGTAATGATTTATTTTTATTGTATTACATTAATAAATTTATTTACATATTTATATATAATTTGGGAATATTAGATAATGTCTTGTTACAAATATTTGGATACATTTGGAATAATAATATACTTATTAAACAATTGTAAATCATTGTTTGGTATTATTAACATTTTTAAGTTTGTTACATATATTGGTAATATTTCAATACAATGAAAGTTTCAACATTTTTTAATACAGTTGAGTAAAATAAACATAGTTTTATTGATATACAAAAAGATTATACATTTTAATTATTAATATTATATATTAGATATTAATATTAATAATTATTACATGGTTTTCATATTGTACATTTTTTAAAGAAAGTATACATTTTTTAATACATAACAAAAATTTGTACAATTTGTAATATATTGTTTATTGTAATTTGTGATTTTATGGAATTATAATATTAAATATTATATGTGTTATAATATTTATAATGATAATTTTACATTGTTTACAAATAATATAATGCATTTCAAATAAACATTAGCAATTTGTAGTATTTAATTAAATACAATAAAAAAAATTGTAAGTGATTATAACATTTTAAAAAATAAATTGGTTTTATTTAATATGTTTAAAGCTGCCATATTTGTTTGGGTCTTGTATTTTGAAACCGCTCGCTGTTGTTTTGGGTCATTTGGAAGGGGAGAAGCTCGCGGTTGGAAGCTGCTTCACGTCCAGCAAGGTAAGGTTAATTTTCGCTATTTTAACTATGTTTTTAATGTATTTTGAAGGTAGTTGTAATGTATTTAGTGTGTTCTGAGTTAGGTTTGTGATGTTAGGACATTTTTTATGTGTTAGTTAGGTATCGACTGTTTATCTAGTTTTACGTTATTGAGGCCTAGTTAGAAATGTTAATGTAGAGTGGTATATGTGTTTCTATTGTGTTTATAATGTTGGTAATAATGTTATTATGTATATAATGTGTACTTTTGTGTGGGTGGGAATGTTTGTGTTTTTGTTTGTAGGTTTTACTTGAAAAAAGTTGCCGGTGCCGGAAAAAAGCGTTTTTTTTATTAAGGAAGTGTATATTAGTTTTAGTAACTAATAATTATTTACACTTTCTTCATTTTTCGGGTTTCATGGAGCGTTTCTTTTTTTAAACTATTTTTTGGGTTTTTTGATGGTTTTCGGATTATGGATTTATCTACGGAGGATTTATTTTTGGTACAGTTGTATTGTTTCATTTTTTTGGGGGAAACTTTTTATGGATTTGGAATTATCAACTACATGGATTAATGTAGAAGATGTGGAATTTTGAGTCTACAACAACGAAAACGGTAAGTTTTTAAATTATTTTTAATTGTGGGAGGGAAATAATGTTATATTTTATTGTTGTTTTTTTATTTACTCGCAGACTTAATTAATATGTCTATATATTTTCTTATTTATCAATACAAATATATTAGACATATTAATTATTTTTGTGAGGAAATAAAAATGTTTTGTTTATGTTGCTGTAAAATAAATGATAAGTATTATGCATTTAGTTTGTTTGGAGATTTTACAGTAGGCTTTTTGCTATCATTCCTAAGTATTCTAGGCCTCTTGTAGTAGGGTATAGTTTAACTTGCTGTTGAAGGTATTGGTACATTTGCTTAGTTTGTTTAGATTGTTTAGGTTTTATTTGTGTGACAGATTGCTCTATTCTGAGTTCCTGATAGCTCTGTTCTTTTTGTAAGGAGGTTATTAGTTTGTGTAGTGTAAGTGTGCCTCGTCCTGTTGTTGATTGGAAGGCATTATGCCATCCTTCAACAGCGTTATTGGTTTTGGCTTGTTGGTTAAGTGTAGAAAGATAAACATTCCACCAGGGAATTTGAAATTTGGGTTGTCTCCTATGGCCTGATCTATGAAGTCTTCCCACCCAGTTGTCTTCGAAGTAGTCTAGGAGTGGACTCAATTTTTGCTCATGTTGTTGATAAAAAGTGCTTTCTAGCAAAAGGTTGTAAGGTTCAGCAACATCAGTTACTGGCACGTAGGCTAATGCAATAGGTTTTTTAATCTGGTATGCAAATTTAGTGTTTGTTGCATACTCTACACTTAGGGGCCTATTACCATGGTGGGCGGATCACCACCGCCGGCCCGGCAGTGGCGACCCGCCCGCCAAATGTCCCTGGTTCTCCCCCTGCCATATTAGTATGGCGGGGGGCACCGCAGCGGACGGAAAGACCGTCTGCCGCTTTTCCGCCGGTCGAATTGTCGACCGGGCGGAAAAGGGACACAATATGGTGGCGGTGTCTGCAAGACACCGCCATTCATATTATGATGAGAGCAGAAAGTGTCCTTTCCATGGCGGCGATGCCGCCATGGAAAGGCATGCGGTCCCTGATGTTGGGGGCCCGTTGCGGGCCCTCAGGGTGTTGGGGAGGTGGGGGGTGCACATGGGGGGTACCTATAGTACCCCCCCTCATTGCAATGCACTACGTGGCAGGCACCACATGGTGCCTGCCATGTTGTGCATGGCGATGCTGTGCACAATCCTTTTACACTGCGGGCGTGGCTGCAGGCAGCAGATCCACCCGCAATGTAAAAGGCCCAGGATGCGCCCACCAGTGTGGCGGGCGCAGCATAATTTGCATTGCGGGACCGCCGCAACATCGGCGGTCGGTCCCGTGCTCCGTTGCGGTGGCGGGCGGACTTTGACTTTGTCCGCCCGCCATCGTAATGGACCCCTTAGTGTAGATTTTTGTAAGTGTCTCCATAGGCACTGATTGAAATGGTAGTAACATCCTTGGATTGATGTATGTGGGTATGTTTTAAGTATAGCGTTTATCATAGCTTGTTCAAAATCTATAATTATTTTCTCAGGAAAATAAATATTTGTCTCTTGCTTTATTTTATTTAGGATTTCTATATATGTTGAATTTTGCTTATTGGGATGCAAGGCGGAAATAAAGGGAATGTTAGTGTTTTGATGTAGGCCATGGATAGTATATAGTTGGAAGAATGGTTTGGGACAGATTTTGAAGGTCCCATCCATCATCCATGTTTGAGCTTGTTGAAGTTTTATTAAATTGTTTGCAGTAGCAAACATAATTATTCTCTTTTCTTTGCTTTTATTATCATAGAGAATAAAGGGTTCCTCATTGTAAGTAATAGCTAATTCTGGGGGAATTACCACCTCTTCAAAGGTTTTAGGGGTAGGTGTGGTACTGGTTGTAGCCTTTTTAGTGCGAGCTATTGTTCTTTTTAATGAAGCAATGGACGGCATTTGTCCAGTTGCTTCTTTGGGTACCGTAGGCAGCAGTTCTTTAAGGATTGTACTGGTAGGTAATTGTGAGCTTGTGCTAGCCTCTTTAATATTATCAAGTGCATTCCTAACTTCAATTTCTGTAATATTAGGAGGATGATTATGTTCCCTTGTGTACATTACAGTTGTTTCCCTGGTAGTTGCACGACCATAACATTTATTAGAGTAATATTTAGAACATTTCCAATTGACTTTTAGGCCAGTTTGTTTTTCCTGGGTGTAGACATACCCCATATAACATAATAACATTTTGCCTTTTTGAGATGTTATAAATTGTGCGCCTTCTGTCATTTTGATGTGGTAAAATCTATAACAAATGCATATAAAAATTATTAAAAATAATATTATATTTGTTAATGATTATATAAATACATTTTTTCACAATATACTTACAAAGGGCATCTTTAGGATGGCGGGCGGACTTTGTCCGCCCGCCATCCTGACGGAGAAAGGGACCGCCCACCATAAGTGCGGCGGTCCAGTGGGGGGTGATTATGATGCGCCCGCCACACTGGCGGGCGCATCCTGCATTCTTAACATTGCGGCGGGCAGTGCTTTCAGCACCACCCGCCGCAATGCCAAAAAGGCATGTTGTGCATTTGCATGCAGAACGTGGCAGGCACCGCGCGGTGCCTGCCATGTTGTGCATGCAAATGCAGGGGGGTACCATAAGTACCCCCCATGTGCACCACCCACCCCCAACTTCCTGGGGGCCCGCTATTGGCCCCCAATAGAAAAGACCACATGCCTTTCCGTGGCGGAAAGGTACATCCCTGCATGTATCGTAATATGGATGGCGGTGTCTAACAGACACCGCCACCATATTAAAACCTTTTCCGCCCATACTAATATGGTGGGGGGAAATGGGTGGCAGGCGGTGAGAAATAGCGGGCGGATTGCCACCGCCATACGGGCGGTGGCGATCCGCCCGTTATCATAATGGGCCCCAAAGTTTACTTTTGGATGTTTATAAATGGTGGCTTGAATTTTTTCTTGGTTGAAGCTTTCAAAGTGGTTGGTTTTCCTGTAAAAAATTATTTATTTGAAATATTTTGTACATGGGGTGAGTTGGGTGTTTGGGATGGACTTTGGGTTTGGATGGATGTTTTACAGGTTTTTAAATGCGGTTTGAACAATACTTACTTTATTGGGTAGATGGTTTTAGAATGTTGTTTGTTATTTTACTGTTGTATTTGGATTTCTCTGTAGTGGAAATATAAATAGACAAAATATATATATTAGTCATTTGAGTACGAAAGTGAATATTATTGAAATATTAGTTTAACTGTTATTTTATAAATGTTAATTTACTTACTTTTAGGAAATAGATACAGGTTTTGGTTTGATGAGGTTTTTGCTTCTGGCAGCAATCCAGCAGAGTTTCACCTTCTTTGTTCTTTTTAGTGTGATGTGTAAAATAAAAGTAAGATTTGTTGGTTTATATAGGGTTTATGTAATTGTTTGTTTAATTTTATTGGTTGGTTTTAATATTGTGTCTTTTTATTGGTTAATTTATTAATGTTTTAATTGTTTTGGAAGTAGGTTTCCTTATGTGGAAAACGCTAATTAAGAGTCAGTTATTTTGTTTTTTGTTTCTCTTTACGTTTAGATTTATTGTATTGTGTGTTATAATATATGTGAAATATTAAAAAGTGAATTTATATGATGTAAGTTTATATTTATAATTGTTGTTTATGGTGTGTTTATTAATTTAATTTTTACTTATGTGTTCATACTTTGAGAAAAAATGTGTTTAATTTTATTTGATATGCAATGTATGTTTATGTGTTTATTTATATTTATTGTGTTTTATTTTGTGTATTTTCTCTATTTTCTCTATTTTAGCATTGTCGATAATTATAAAAACGATATTTTTGCTGTTGATATGTGTGTTATCGATATTTTGGACATTTTGTATGTATTTAAACATTGTTCGATATTTTAGATAACTATATAAATGCGTACGATATTTTTGATGTCGATAATTTTTTATGACGATATTGTGGTTTCGATAATAGTGTATGTTTTTAAGTAAGTATATAATGTCGATATTATTGTCAACGATATTTTTGTGTCGATAAAAATGTAGGTAGATAATGTGTCTTGCGATATTATGTCAGTGATTCCTCCAATAAGGTGTGACCATCACTAACTTCGCTTGCTGCCTGCGGACCTGCGCTGTGAGTCTCATTATCATTGTGAATGGTGGGAAAGCATATCTGGTCTCCCGGGACCAATCCTGGAGGAAGGCGTCCGTTGCAGTTGCGAGAGGGTCCGGCTTCCAACTGAAGAAACTGGGTAGCTGATGGTCCAGCTGCGTCGCAAAAAAGTCTGTGGAGAAGGTTCCCATAGGGCAGGTGTCTCCAACGAGTAACTTGTGAGCTACTGGTAGCTCTTCAGCTACCTATAAGTAGCTCTCCCAAGTACAAACCAACCTCCTAAACCAGAAGCATTTGCTAGGCTGAATTTTATATGTAAACAAAAATTGAAAAGCATGATGAGAATGTAAGTATTTTCAGAACTCATAAACTGATGTTTTTAGAAAAATGGTTGAATTTCCAAAATATATTTAAAGCTGATATTTGAGTGACAAATCATGCGGCGTTGGGGAGACTTCTTACTTATAATATTACCTTGGTCCCAGGGGTATTGCAGCTATGGTTATTATGTATTATGAACGTAGATGCATTCCACATTGACCAAGCCTTTTTTTTAATTACTGCTAGCAACTATGCCTGATGAAGTGAGGTGATCACTGCTGGTAGTCTTGCATATGGTGTCCACTATTTCAATTTGTCCGATGTGGTCGCTATTGCAACACTAATAATATTGGTAGCTTGGGATGATTTTCATTGAATGTAAGTAGCTCTCAATACAGAAAAGGTTGGTGATGCCTGCCATAGGGCATTTAGCCTCTGGAAGAGTGGGGTGCAGTTGCCACAAACTCATGTCCAACCACATCCTGAAGCACCAACCTGCTATCACATTGGAGGCTTCTGGAGGTACTCTGCCTTCACCAAGATGTTGTGGAATAGGCAGAAAGTCCAAAAATCCTTGGCCAAATCCACCAAACCTTGGATCTGGTCCCCTCAAGATGGTTCATATAGTGTACTGAGGATACATTGTCCATCTTTAGGAGGACACTGCATGTAACCTTGTCTTTCTTCCAACATTGAATGGCAGAGGTCCCCGCCATCAGTTCTCGGCAGTTGATGTGAAGGTGACTCATCTGTGGACCATTTTCCTCCAGTACAGGAGTTGCCACATTGAGCTCCCCACCCAGACCTGCTGACATCTGATTCTATCACGAAGTCTGGGTCTGAGCTGAAGATGGCCTGCCCATTCCATGCCTCCATATGGTCAAGCCAGCATCTCATCTCCACCCTCACCTCCTTCGTTAGGGGTACTTGGTCCGAGTATTGCAGACCCCGATGAAGGTGGAACGCTTTGAGGTGTTGCAAGGCTCTGTAATGGAGAGCCCCAGGAAGATCGCCTGTATTGATGACGACAGAAGGCCTAACTTTCTAGCTACCTGTCTTAATAAAGTAGTGGTACGTGCCAGCATCCGTTTCAGCTCTTTGTGGCTCTTGACCACTTTTTGGGAAGGAAGGCTCAAAGTTCGCGCTACTGAGTCTATGACGAACCCGAGGAAGGTCGTCTGTTTGGACGGTACCAGCAGAGACTTCTTATCGTTGATCAGAAAGCCTAGGTCCTGCAGCAGATTGTCCGCCAACTATAACTGCTGTGACAGTCTAGATGGACACTGATCCAAAAGGAGGAGGTCGTCGATATAAATGATGAGGCAGAAGCCTCTCGCCTATAAGGTATCCACTACCATCTTGAGGACTTTGGTGAAACACCAGGGAGCCGAGGACAGACCAAAAGGAAGGGTGGTAAACTCGTACACTTGGGGGCCGATTCCGATCTCGGTCGGAGGCGCACCCAATACCATTCGGTCGGGAAAAAAGCCATGCGAATGCCTGTTTCCCGACCGATCCGTACAGCATACCGAACGAGTAAGTACGATGCGCACAACAGCACAGAATCCGGCCGAGTCGTACTCACCCAATCCAGGTCCTGTTCTCCGACCGAGGCGAATCCGGAAACGCTGAATCGAGTCGCACGGAAGGGAAAATGCAGCCCCGTCCGGCCGAACAAGTACGATGCGCTTTCCGTACGCGCCGAACCCGTCGCTACGCACGGCACGTCAAAGCATCCGGGAGAGGCGCACATAAGCTCCGATTCGCGCCACAACACGATCCACGGCTACGAGGCGAACACGCCAGCGACGAGGACGACGCGAAGCGACGAGAAAGACGAACGACACGAACCAACCATGAATCCCTTCGTCCCGATCATACCAATATTCTACATTTACTACCGGAACAGGCACGGACGTGTACGGCGCAGAAGGTAAGTCAGACACCAACCACAAAACACATACAACACGTACACGACACATCACACACACACAGAGGGATGTAGAATTTACTTACACCAGCAACAGCAGCACCATAGGGGCGGGATGCCCATCACCAATGCCACATATGCACACAGGGGCCTGAATGCGCACCACCACCCCTACCCAGGGGGGGCCGGATGCCAACCACCACTACCACCCTTAGCCAGGGGGGTGCCAGATGCCCACTACCACCCTTACCCAGGGGGGCTGGATGCCTACCACTACTACCACCCTTAGCCAGGGGGGTGCCAGATGCCTACCACTACTACCACCCTTACCCAGGGGGGGCTGGATGCCTACCACTACTACCACCCTTAGCCAGGGGGGTGCCAGATGCCCACCACCACTACCACCCTTACCCAGGGGGGCTGGATGCCTACAACTACTACCACCCTTAGCCATGGGGGTGCCAGATGCCTACCACTACTCCCACCCTTATCCAGGGGGCTGGATGCCTACCACTACTACCACCCTTAGCCAGGGGGGCTGGTGCCTACCACTACTACCACCCTTAGCCAGGGGGGTGCCAGATGCCTACCACTACTACCACCCTTAGCCAGGGGGGCTGGATGCCTACCACTACTACCACCCTTATCCAGGGGGGTGCCAGATGCCTACCACTACTACCACCCTTACCCAGGGGGGCTGGATGCCTACCACTACTACCACCCTTAGCCAGGGGGTGCCAGATGCCCACCACCACTACCACCCTTACCCAGGGGGCTGGATGCCTATCACTACTACCACCCTTAGCCATGGGGGTGCCAGATGCCTACCACTACTACCACCCTTACCCAGGGGGCTGGATGCCTACCACTACTACCACCCTTAGCCAGGGGGCTGGATGCCTACCACTACTACCACCCTTAGCCAGGGGGTGCCAGATGCCCACCACCACTACCACCCTTACCCAGGGGGGCTGGATGCCTACCACTACTACCACCCTTAGCCATGGGGGTGCCAGATGCCTACCACTACTACCACCCTTACCCAGGGGGGCTGGATGCCTACCACTACTACCACCCTTAGCCAGGGGGCTGGATGCCTACCACTACTACCACCCTTAGCCAGGGGGTGCCAGATGCCTACCACTACTACCACCCTTACCCAGGGGGGGCTGGATGCCTACCACTACTACCACCCTTATCCAGGGGGGTGCCAGATGGCCACCACCACTACCACCCTTACCCAGGGGTGGCTGGATGCCTACCACTACTACCACCCTTACCCAGGGGGTGGCAGATGCCTACCACTACTACCACCCTTACCCAGGGGGGGCTGGATGCCTACCACTACTACCACCCTTAGCCATGGGGGTGCCAGATGCCTACCACTACTACCACCCTAAGCCAGGGGGGCTGGAGGCCTACCACTACTACCACCCTAAGCCAGGGGGCTGGATGCCTACCACTACTACCACCCTTAGCCAGGGGGGTGACAGATGCCCACCACCACTACCACCCTTACCCAGGGGGGCTTGATGCCTACCACTACTACCACCCTTAGCCATGGGGGTGCCAGATGCCTACCACTACTACCACCCTTAGCCAGGGGGCTGGATGCCTACCACTACTACCACCCTTAGCCAGGGGGGTGCCAGATGCCTACCACTACTACCACCCTTACCCCAGGGGGCTGGATGCCTGTCACTACTACCACCTCTACCCATGGGGGCTGGATGCCTACCACCAACACCACCCCCACTCATAGGATGGACAATGCATGACACAACCAGCACACCACAACCTAGGGAATGCAAGAAAAAGACATCCCCCCAACACCATGACAAGCGTGTGTAGACTGTGTCAAATGCCTACAACACTGAACATGACTTTGAACATACAATGTGACCCCCTATCACATGTGCCACACATATATGTGTGTGGCCCCCACAATGCAAGCAGGCCATGACCATTGTGGCAATGGGGTCCAAACCCCCATCATCACAGTGACCAAAATGTAAGTGTGGGGTCCATAGCTGAAGCACATTTTGAACAGTGTGGCAACGGGGTCCAAACCCCCATCATCACAGTGACCAAAATGTAAGGGTGGGGTCCATAGCTGAAGCACATTTTGAATAGTGTGGCAATGGGGTCCAAACCCCCATCATCACAGTGACCAAAATGTAAGTGTGGGGTCCATAGCTGAAGCACATTTTGAACATTGTGGCAAATGGGGTCCAAACCCCCATCATCACAGTGACCAAAATGTAAGTGTGGGGTCCATAGCTGAAGCACATTTTGAACAGTGTGGCAATGGGGTCCAAACCCCCATCATCACAGTGACCAAAAGGTAAGTGTGGGGTCCATAGCTGAAGCACATTTTGAACAGTGTGGCAATGGGGTCCAAACCCCCATCATCACAGTGACCAAAATGTAAGTGTGGGGTCCATAGCTGAAGCACATTTTGAACATTGTGGCAATGGGGTCCAAACCCCCATCATCACAGTGACCAAAATGTAATTGTTGACAAAGAAAAAGCTGCAACTGCCAAACTGCATGGATGATTCCTGGTCACAGAACATAAAACACATCAGTGGCAAAGTAGTGCATGTGTCCCATTGCAACATAAATTGGGGGAGGCAAATACTGCAGTGCAAATAAGACATACCTTTGGCCATGTGCAGACAAACAACACCCATGGGGGCTGACACTGTCAACATTCATCAATGACACAATGACAGAAGTGACCATCAGAATGCAGACCCACATATTTGCACCAATGGGCACACAAATGCAGATACCCTGTGGAGACTGTAGATGTGAGGTGAACAGATACCATACCATGGCAGCAATGGGACACACAAACCATGATCATTGTGCTGACCGATGACCTAGGAGTCCCAGGGACAGCAGGGGAAACCCACCAAACTACATACAGCCAATAGCACACCCAAGATATGCCAATACAGTGGTGCAGATGCACAAACACAAACAGGCAGACCCACACTGCACATCATACACAACAGGTGAGGGGGTGCCAGTGTCCCCAGGCAACCACACAACACATGAGGAGACCTGAATACCAATCATACAGATGTGCATACAGTGCCACACAAAGGTAACTCATGGATCCAAATCCCCTATGTGGGCAAGCAGGCATTGTCAGATGAGAGGGAGCACAAATCACACATGTCACACAGGCACGTAGGAACAGCAACTGACACAGCAAGACACAGACACACCACAGCACTACCCCCAGGGCCCCCACAATGTGGTGGCCCTGGGCTGCATTACAATCCCACTGTGATGACAAAGCTAAATGTCGTTCACACTGTGAACCACAGTCATGTGTCCTGAGCAACAAACTACCATCACACCTACACAAGCACAAATCAATCAGCACGGCCAGTAAGCCAAGGCCAACATGGAGGCAGGGGCCTAGCCGGGCAACAACTCTCATCTGCACACACTCAACACCACACCCCTCGACCTCCAACAATGTGCAGCAGTGAAGCACACATGCACTGGTGACATTGCACATGCACCCATGACTATTCCAGGGTGGTGGGTGGGAACCAAGGTGCAGAAACACATCACACATGGCCACTCAACAAGACTCCTGAATGTCTGACACACTGCACACTACGCTGTACATGGACATGACGGCAATACCACACCAACCAATGGGATCCCAGCCACAGTCACACACCAATGAAGAAGCCAAGGTCACCCACAAAGAACACACATAGACAACAACCAACATTGCAGCCCGGACCCTGAGGAGTGACAGCAGTCACACACACAACGTGTCACAGTCACTGAAAGATAACACAAACTGGAAATCACATGACAGGGGCAAACAACAAGTGCCAAGGGGAAACCTGACTGTGACCCATCTGCGTCTGCACACAAACTCAGCCCTGACAGCAAACACACCTATGGGTGACACCCTGATGACCAGTAATGTGCCATGCACCCACATCACAGAGAACCCAGGGAGAAGACTTTGGGGGAACATAGGTCAACTCAGCAAGCATCACAAACAGGTACAACACTAGGGCACACAGCATGCACAGCTAAACGGAAGTGAACGCACAGACATGCTCATACAACACACACCTTGGGCGCAGGCAATGTCACAGGAGTACACACTGCCATGAGGGGACTCCACTCCTGTGTGAGGAAAGCTGTGCCATATGTTGCCTCAGTAGGGCCCCATCATGTCAGCTGAGCACTTGGTCACACAATCAACAATTAGCACCAAATGAAGGCTCCTGTCACATCAGCCTGGTCATGGAAGTGCCAACGAAATCATCAGCACAGATCCAACACACTTGTATAGCAATGTTGCACTGACAACACAGATGAGTCCTTCCCCATTGATGCCCAAACCTGCATGTCCAGTGGAGATGGCCACACGGTCAGGGAAGTAGACGAATTGAACAATGGCAGGCACAACAGATGTGCAGGGGTGGAAGCCACAGATGTGAAATTGCTAATGTAAGTAGGAAATCCCATTGCCAAATACTGAACACATGACACCCTCAGATGCTGCTATGGATGACATGGATACACCACAGGATAGGACACATTCCCCCTGGACCACATGGGTTCCTGCACAGTAACACTTCATTATCATGAGACCAAATATCACCATCACTGCAGCAAGGGCATGGTTAGCATCATCAACAACATGTACATCAGAAGCATAAGCACTAGAGAACAGAAAGTTGCTTTATTCAGCATATGTGTGTATTGAAAACTGAAAGTCCAGAAAAACACAAAGGCCAATGGCCAGTCCATTGTCAAAGTCCAAACAGGGTGACAGTGGCAGATGTCACCCTACGCATGCCTGCACTGCACAAAACCAGGGACAATCCACTAGGAGGGGCAACCGGGGGCAGGCCAGGCACCGCAGGGACAGGATCAGGGCCCACCAGGAGGAAGCAGGGAAGGGGTGGTGGGTGCTGGAGAGCCACTGACAACTGCAGTGGAGGTGTCTGACATGGTGTGTGCCGGCACAACTGGGGGCATGACTCAGATGTTGTGGGTGCCGGCACGACTGCAGTGGACCCTGCAGATGGAGTGGACAGGTCCGCCACTGCAGTGCCCAAGTCAGACAGGGTGGTAGTGGACTCCACTGCAGTGCCTACAACCAGGGGAGGAGAATGGGGAACAGGCAAGGTGGGCTGGACAGAGGGGGAGGACACCCTCACCACATCAGTGGCACAGACAAGTGCAGCGGGGGGTGTGGTGCCGGGAGAGCAAGTGGCAGGGGAGAAGGCCGGATCCTCTTGGGGATGGTATATCTGTGGGTGGGGGAACCTGGGGCAGGGTGTGGTGGGGGCACCTGTGGAGTGGGGGCCTGAGGGATGGAGGAAGGAGACCTGGTACCTGAGCTGCAGGGCGGCGGCGGGGTCTTGCTCTTACGACTCCGGGGGGACTTGCGGGTGGGGGCCTCAGTCTGTCTGCGCCTGGGGGAGGGTGTCCGGGGGCGAGGGGCACTCTGCTCCGTGTGGGTGGGCTTCCTCTTCCCCCTGAATGCTGTATCAGCTGGATCGGAGGGGAAGAGGCCGAGGTCACTGAGGAAGAGCCGTTGGGTCTTTGGGGTTGCAGGTGAGGCAAGGAGGGGGCTTTGGAGGGAGAGGCAACTGAGGACTGCGCAGTGCTCGTGGATGCGTGTGTGTGTTCCAGGGCCCCATCCCCTGTGAGTCTGGTTTCAGTCCCTTGACTGTGCGTGCGTGTGCGTTTTGTTTGTGGCGTGTGTGTCTGTGTGCTGGACGTGTGTGTGCTGGTGTGTGCCTGTGCCGGTGTGTGTGTGCTTGGGACGGGTAAGGTGCTGGGGAGTGTGGATGGAGCAGAGGCAGGAGGGGTGAGGGGTGAGGGACTGTCTGAGGACGGACACTGCTGCCGTCAGGGAGGAGTCCATGGACCTATTGCCCCTCTGTAGGTCAGACATGCCCGATGAGATGCCCTCCATGAACGACACCAGCTGAGTCAACAGAGCGGTGTGCGCATGGAGGACACTCAGCATGGCTGTCTGCCCTACATGGAGCTGGCGAAGGAGGTACACAGACTCCTCACTCAGGGCAGCAGGGGACACAGGGGCAGGGGGTGCGGTGCCTGGCCCAAAGGAGACACGCTCCAGAACATGGGAGCCTCCACAGACCTGGGGAATGTGAGCCGATGGGAGGGCGGTGGTGGTGCTGGTGGTGGCGGGGACAGCAACACTAGCTGGGGTGTGGTGGCTGTTGACACCCGCCTCCATAAGGGAGTCATCCTCCGAGTTGCTCTGGTCCTCAGCTGAGGTGGATGGTGCTGAGGACTCCTCGGTGTGGCTCCCCTCGCCCTCCGTGCCACTGGGTCCCTCCGACCACTCCTCGGCTGCTGACCCAGTCTGGCTCTCCGGCTCCTCCTGGTCCATGGAGCTGTCCCCTTCCGTGGCCTTGGATGTATCTGCAAACAATGGGGAAACAGACAGACATCAGTCACCTGCACCAAACGCACACACCACTGTGAGCACAGCACATTACAGAGCAAGCCCTGGCATCATTAGTTGAACATTGCTAAAAGTGCCCTAACTGAACAGGAGAAGCCAATTGTCAGTCTGATGCCAACCATGGCACTCACATCCCACATGGCCTTGCACCCATCTGTCTGGTGTCTGTTGGATAGCAACACCCCAGTGTGGACACATGCACCACCTACACAGTAGTTGGACAGTGCAGAGGACACGGTGTAGCATGTGGACATGCACACATCACAACTCTTGCCACTGAGTCAGTACAGGTTTCCGGATGAAAGGGATGCCCAGAGTCAAATAGGAAATGCATGTGATGCATACCAGCGACAGACACCATGATGCACCCATGTCCTGATAGCCATCGCCACAATGGTGTGCATGTAGCACATGTCACTCCCCTGCAGGATCACCAATAAGTAGACACATGCCATGGCGGAGGCATGACTGCTAATTCATACATCACTGTCTCAGTGATGTATGACTTGGCAGCCAGACAACAACACTCTGCACTGTGTCACAATAGTAGGTCATGGGGAATGCAAGTCCTGGAGCTGCACAAAGTGCACATGTACATCCCCCACACAACACATCATCTTAACCCTCATCTGTCCAGGTCATACCGATTGGACTTATGGGAGACCTGTGACACTACCCTCTGAACCTGAGCCCCTCACAATCTGCTGTGAATGGGAAACAGCTGCCTGAACTTCACATTCGCATACCCCAGTCTGCACGGGCAGCTGATCAAACACCTATGTGACACACAAGTATCGTCTCCTATGGTCACATCTCCAGTGGCATGCTGAGCCCCTACCGAGAAACACCCCAGCAGTCCTGGCAACAAATCCACAGCACACTGACACAGAGGCAGACACCTGAGGGGTCAAATCACTGCGCACAATGTGTCAGCTGATACACGGGAGTGGGAGTACAGAGTGCATTGCATGGCCTGGAGTAGGCATGACTGTCCTGCCCCACATGAATGAGGGATGAGCCCTGGACAGTGGATAGCTGGCTATGTATGTGTGACACACGTAATCTGCACACTCCTGGGGCCCAAACATTGTTCCCACCCGCTGCATGGGTGTGTGCCACATACCCCAGGCACATGTGGTGGCTCAGCTCAGCAAGTGGACCGCATATCAAAGCAACACGCAGATTACATGTCCGAACACAGGCGTTGTGTGAACAATGGACCCACCCATGATGCCCACAACAGAGTTAGGGAAACAGATGCTGTCCCCCACCTTTAGTGAAGCAAACTGCAAGGACACAGTCCCAAGTGACACAATTCCCTGAATGTAAGGGCCACACCTGGGTATCAGATGAGGAGTGGGCAGTGCACAATAGAGGGACATGGCTCCTGGACAACATGACTGCTGTACTGTGGCAGTTTAACCAGGCCAGAGGAGGGCACATAGCATGTAATACAGAGTTCACAGTGCAGACTTTGACTCACCCCCTCCTTGCTGCTGTCTGGCCTTCAGCTGCCCATCCAGGTCTGGAAACACCACCGCCAGGATCTGGAGCATGTGGGGGTCAGGGTCCGTGTTCCGCCCCTCCTGCGAGGAGGCGACAGCTTCAGCTGGACCCGTGCAATCCTCCGGGTCCAGCCCGAAGGTCCTGCCACCTCTTCTGGCAGTTGCGGATCCGGCGCTTGTAGACCCCCACGGACCGGACAGCCCGGACGATGTCCTTCCAGATCTCCTGCTTCCGATGGGCATTAACCTGTCAGGATGACAAAGTGAAAAGGCCATTACTACACATGCAACATATCCGTGCATGACACAGTTGTATATACATGTCTCAATCACAGGGGCACATGATGTACACAGGCAGTGCAACGCTGCCCATGGACAGTTTGCCAGAAGTCACTACATGGTATCATTGCATGGGAAGTAAAACCTTGTTCAAATGCACTGTCACTGCACCATACCTGTCCAGTGCATGTCACTACACACTATGGGGGGTGACAACTACTCAGTGAGCCTGGTAGCCAGTGGCGTGCAGACTTTCAGCCTTGCTAGTCAGACAAAATGCACATTCAGAAAGGCAGTGCACAGAACACTCACCTGCTCCCCTGGTGTCCCATACAGCTTGCTGTACTGTGGAAGTAGGCTGTCCAGCAGGGCCTGGTTCTCCTCAAGGCTGAAGGCTGGGGCTCTCTCCACAGTACGTGCCATTGCAGGGTCCAGAGGGGGCAGAGACAGCAGCAGTGCAGTGGCAGATGTCGTCCTGGAGCATGTAGTGTAGGCAAGTGAGCTCTCAGGGGAACAGCCAGCAATATATATGTGCTGGAGAGGCAGATACTGTCCCATGTGTCCAAAGTGATAGGTCCAAGTCGTTTGCATCTTCTGAATCTGGCCAATCCATGGAATAGCAGCACCAATACACGCCCACAGCATCCTTCAAATCTTCAACTTCATGACATAAATGATTTTGCAACATTGTTGTGGGTGACCAACTGAATTTCCAGCAACCGACTCGTTCGAATTTCGAAAACGCGTCCGTTGCCAGGCTAGGCCATTGTCAATGGGTGCGCACCGATCGGTCCATTGCTGTTCAACGCGTACAGGGGTACAACGCGTACCACGCACACATTGAATGCAATGGGCCGGCCGGGGGCACCGATCCGTCCATTGCGGTACAACGCGTACAGAGGTACAACGCTGCACCCGCACACATTGAATGCAATGGGCCGGCCGGGGGCACCGATCGGTCCATTGCTGTTCAACGCGTCCAGGGGTACAACGCTGTACTCGCACACATTGAATGCAATGGGCCGGCCGGGGGCACCGATCGGTCCATTGCCGTATAACGCTGTACAGGGGTACAACGCTGTACTCGACACATTGAATGCAATGGGCCGGCCGGGGCACCGATCGGTCCATTGCGGTACAACGCGTACAGGGTACAACGCGTACCGCACACATTCAATGCATTGGGCCGGCCGGGGCACCGATCGGTCCATTGCTGTTCAACGCGTGCATAGGGTACAACGCGTACCCGCACACATTGAATGCAATGGGTCGGCCGGGGCACCGATCCGTCCATTGCGGTACAACGCTGCACAGGGGTACAACGCGTACCTGCACACATTGAATGCATTGGGCTGGCCGGGGCACCGATCGGTCCATTGCTGTTCAACGCGTGCATAGGGTACAACGCGCACTGCGACACATTGAATGCAATGGGCCGGCCGGGGCACCGATCCGTCCATTGCGTATTAACGCGTACATGGGTACAACGCTGCATCCGCACACATTGAATGCAATGGGCCGGCCGGGGCACCGATCGGTCCATTGCTGTTCAACGCGTGCAGGGGTACAACGCTGCACTGCACACATTGAATGCAATGGGCCGGCCGGGGCACCGATCGGTCCATTGCGGTACAACGCTGCATAGGGTACAACGCTGCACCGCGACACATTGAATGCAATGGGCCGGCCGGGGGCACCGATCGGTCCATTGCTGTTCAACGCGTACAGGGGTACAACGCTGCACTGCGAAACATTGAATGCAATGGGCCGGCCGGGGCACCGATCGTCCATTGCGTACTAACGCGTACAGGGGTACAACGCCGAGTCGCGACACATTGAATGCAATGGGCCGGCCGGGGCACCGATCGGTCCATTGCTGTTCAACGCTGCACAGGGGTACAACGCGTACCGCGACACATTGAATGCAATGGGCCGGCCGGGGCACCGATCGGTCCATTGCGGTACAACGCGCATAGGGGTACAACGCGTACCGCGACACATTGAATGCATTGGGCCGGCCGGGGCACCGATCGGTCCATTGCTGTTCAACGCGCATAGGGGTACAACGCGTACTCGCACACATTGAATGCAATGGGCCGGCCGGGGCACCGATCGGTCCATTGCCGTATAACGCGTACAGGTGTACAACGCGTACCCGACACATTGAATGCAATGGGTCGGCCGGGGCACCGATCGGTCCATTGCGGTACAACGCTGCATAGGGGTACAACGCGTACCCGCACACATTGAATGCAATGGGCCGGCCGGGGCACCGATTGGTCCATTGCTGATCAACGCGTACAGGGGTACAACGCTGCACCGCGCACATTGAATGCAATGGGCCGGCCGGGGGCACCGATCGGTCCATTGCGGTACTAACGCGTACAGGGGTACAACGCGTACCCGACACATTGAATGCAATGGGCCGCCCGGGGGCACCGATCGGTCCATTGCGGTACAACGCGTACAGGGGTACAACGCGTACCCGCACACATTGAATGCAATGGGCCGGCCAGGGGCACCGATCGGTCCATTGCTGTTCAACGCATCCCTGTACAAGTGACTGGCATATGTCACCATGCCTGTCTCAGATGAACATATGCCAGCCACAGATAGCTCCCAGGGAGTGAGGGGCACACCTACAACACGACAGCCTGTCCAAACTGTATCATAAGGCATGTAAGGCTGCATTTCCTATTGTGTGTATGTTGGTGTACATGTTGTCCTGTGGGTGTCACCTGGGGGCAGCCACCCCCAGGCTGTGCACGTGTTCATGGGGACAGGATCCTGGGTGTTACGTGTACATGACCACTGTGATGTGCAACTGTTCATATCTGTGCATGTGCCATGGTCACATTTCACGGTGGTGTATGTGTATGTCATGTCACATACCCCGTGAGTCCCATGTGGGACGGTATGTTTGAGCCAGGGTGTCCCAGTGGCACAATAGTGATGGTCCTCCACAGTCTGTGTGCATGTAGTGTTTACAATGTCTCTGATTTCATGTGCACAATGGGAGACAGTCTCCACATCCACGTTGTGTGTGCATGGACTTTGATGTTGTGCGTGTGTGTGTCACAGATGTCCATGTCTGTCCTGCAGTGGCAAGTGGGACCACTACCTGTGGGGGTCATGGTTGTTTTTCTGTGGTGTATACATGATACTCCATGTAATGCCAGTGTCCATGTGGCAATACAGGGTCCCTGGGAATGTACCTGTCGTTGAGCTGTGATGCCTGGGGCACATCTGTCCTCACATGTCACTGTGGGGGGTGATTGTGACACGGCAGCAGGAGATGGGAACTGTGACACGGCCTCATGATATCCAATGGGCCAACCTGGGACTTATTGATGCCACTTGTTGAACCGTGATGACAGATGTTGGCCATGTATGTACCATACATGTCCTTACGGAACTGCACACTTCATGTAGTTGTGCCTCATAATGATGTATGTTGTGATATTGAGTGTGTTCAATGCCGCATATGTGGGGTGACTGACAATCTTGCTTTCTTCTCCTCTGCACTGCAGGGCTCCTGCTGTCCATCGACCATTCCCAGACCTGGCAACGATGGTGTAACGGGACAGCATCCGACGGTACCGCTTCACCAGGCAGCTGATTGAGGATTTGGCAGTGCAGTTGGCCCCACATTTGCAGCCTGGCCGGCCGTATCCTACAGCGCTGACCCCCAAGGTGAAGGTGATGGCAGCCCTACACTTCTTTGCCACCGGTACCTTCCAACATACTGTGGCGACTGCTGGTGGGATGTCACAGACCATGTTGAGCCGTGTGCTCCGCGATGTTTTGGAGGCAATGTTGCTATTCCTGAACCGGTACATCTATTTCCCTAGACTGCAACGACTCACTGACGTGAAGAGTGACTTCTATGCCCTGGGGAGGATGCCGCATGTCATTGGCTCCATTGAGGGGACACATGTGGCTTTGGTACCACCACAGGCCCAGGACAGGCCTACCGTAACCGCAAGCACTACCACTCGGTCAATGCACTGGTGGTGTGTCTTGCAGATATGACCATCACACACGTGTGTGCCCGTTTCCCTGGTTCAGCACACGATGCCTTTGTGATGAGGAGTAGTCGCATCCCCAGGATGATGGCACAGATGCAGAACCAGCGTGCCTGGCTTGTCGGTGTGTACTGACTTTGTGCCATTGTGTGTGATCTGATCTGTAGTATTCCGCCCACTTTTCCAAGTCAGCTAATGTGCACTTGTCTGTCCGTAGGTGACTCGGGATACCCCAACATGCCGTGGTTGCTGACACCCCTCAGGATCCCTGTGACACCAGCCCAGATGCGCTACAATGAGGAACATGGTCGGACCAGGAGAGTGATTGAGCGGACATTTGGTCTCCTGAAGAGCCGCTTCCGCTGCCTGGACAAGACATGAGGGTCCCTCCCATATGCCCCAGCGAAAGTGTGCAAGATTATCATCGTCTGCTGCATGCTCCACAACCTGGCAGTGCGGAAGGAGTTGCCTCTCATCCAGGATGACAATGACCAACATCCGCCACCTGTGGAGGATCCTGGCCTGGACCACGATGCCAGTGATGATGATGATGATGAGGGTGATGTCCGAACACAGCTCATCACCAACTTCTTTAGCTGAATGTGAGTATCCTGAGGTGTCATGTCAATGATGTGAGTTGGCATGATATGTGTAGGTGGTGCTCTGGTGCTGTTGGAGTGTGTCCATGGGCTACTTGACTGGATGTGTGTAGCGATGTGTGCTTACAGGTGGTCTGTACTCCCCAACAGTGTTGACATGCTAACTTGGTTCTGGGTGGGTATCTTGTAACATGTATTGTGCATGAGTTTTGCTGTTCTGTCCTGTTCTCCATTGCTTTTGACTGTGTGTCATTTCTGTCCTTCACAGGGTACTTTCAGATTCGTTTGGTCAACTGTGTCCACCGACGACGTGATTGCACATCCAGGCTGGTAGCTGTTGTGTCCCTACAGGTGATGTGCGCCACACCCATGGACTTCCTTCTGTCTACAGTTGTTGACTGTGTGCCCGCTACCAGGTGGGGTTACCTTGCATCTGTAGTGGTTACGGCATGTTGCTACTGTGTAATAAACCTGTGCTTCACTTAGTGATGTGCGTTGTCTGTGGTCACACATTTGACTGCCATTTGCTTACTGCACCTGTGGGCTACTTGACTACAACTGGGAATGGGTGTGGTGTCTGTGCATTGCACCGTCTTCCCTGGCAACATCAGTGTAGGCAATGAGTCAGATGGCCTAGGTGTGTATGTGTTGTGTAGCCCTGGTGGTGTGTCTCCCTCATATGTGTCACGTTGCCTTTACTCACATGCCTGTGTTGTACTTGCTGTTGCAGTTCGCATACACAGTGTAATTTTGCAGTTCATCATCCCCATGACAGCACCCACGTTGGAATCACAACAGAGGCAAGTATGGTGTATTAGTGTGTTTATTGTGATACATTTGTGTGAATAGTGCATAGGATGGTTAGTGCTGTACATATATCTTGCAATCAGAAGTTCCTAGGTGAATTGAAAGTCCTGGTAGACAAAATCCCCCGTATCGGGGCCACAGTTGTCTGAGACATTGGTCCAACTTGTACTCCCCATGTAATGTGTGGGAGTTGTGTTGCCGTCAACAGGGTGAACAGTTTGTGCACAAAGGTGAACATCCAGAACAGGTTCAGGCTTCCTGGGAGTTGCACTTGGCCATCGGCCTCTCACTTGCCCCTCCTCGGACGACCCCTCTTCTTTGGGGGGCCCCTCAAGTACAGGCTGCTGCCGTGCAGGGGACTCTCCGCCAGAGTCATCCTCCCTCCCTGTGGCAGTTGCAGTTTGTTCAGCACCAGATGTTGTTGGCACACAGGGAGGTGTGGACTGGTTGCTGTTCATCTGGCGGAGGCATTGTAATATGTCCCTGTGCACCGCCGTCATCTCTTGCAGTGCGTCCCACATGGACTCCACGCGGGACATGTGTGAGTCCAAGCGGGCATGATGGGCAGCCTGCTGCTGTTTCATGTCTCTGAGGAGCCCCACTACCTGGCTGAGATCTCCGGTGCTGGACTGGTACGCATCGGCTATGCGTACCAGTTGTGGGTCATCATGCACACCAGCAACCTCTGCAAGCAGCGACCTCTGTCTCCCACCCCTCCCACCACCCCTGCCGACATGTGCAGTGCGTGCAGTGGCACGCACAGATGACCCTGGTCCCCCTTGGGGGTTGGTGGTGGTGGTGGTGTCCATGGCCCCACGTTGGTCCAGGGTCCCTGTGCTGGTGTTGCTCCTTGTTCTGTCCATGTCGGCAGGGATGGTATTTGTGGTGACAGTCGTTGGAGGGGTGGGTGCAGGGGGTGCAGCTGGTGGTCCTGCTGGTGCTGCAGCTGGTGGTCCTGCTGGTGCTGCATGTTGACTTGCACCGGATGTGCCAGGTTGGTCTTCTTCGTCCGAGGAGGGCAGAGGCTGTATGACACCAGTGAGCTCCGCATCCTCTTGAGCCTGGGACTGGGACTCCTCAGCGTCTGCTGCTGTGTCCCCATCATCACCTGTTTTTGGGAGACACACACAATGTATGTTATGTTTCTGCAGGCAACAATGGTTGACACACCTGACAGTTGTGACTGTGCCTCTGGGTGCGGGCCTGTACATTGCATTGTCCTAAGTTGTCACAGTCAGGGGTTGATATTGGTGTAGCACATTGTCCTGCATTATTTGGGCATTTCTATGTATTTGTTGGGGTGTGAAAATGGTCTGCATTGGTTGTATTTGGTTGACAGCCGGCCCTCCTTCCCACCCAGCCAGTCAGTTATCCCACCATGGACTGTGCTTGCATTGCAGGGAGTGAAAGTTGTCTTTCAGGATGTCAGTCAGTGGTGTCCTGCTGTTGGTTGTTGCACAGTTGCCAGCAGGGCCTTGTGCTCCCCACAGCAGTAGCCAGTGTCAGCCATCTTGTCAGTCCTTATCCACTCCCTGTGATGTGAGCATGGTTCAGGGTGGTGTTGATGGGACAGTTGTGGGGGTCAGCTATGTCTGTGACTATGACTCCCATCATGCTATTGCCTCCACCCCACTTCCCAGCATTCCCATACTTACTTGCTTTTGTGGGGAGTTCAGTGTGTGTGGGTGTGAGAGCAATGGCAAGATGGCTGACAGTGGTGTCCTGCTGTTGGTTGGTGTGCAGTTCCCAGCATGCCCTTGTGCTCCCCACAGCAGTAGCCAGTGTCAGCCATCTTGTCAGTCCTTATCCACTCCCTGTGATGTGAGCATGGTTCAGGGTGGTGTTGATGGGACAGTTGTGGGGGTGAGCTATGTCTGTGCCTACTACTCCCATCATGCTATTGCCTCCACCCCCCTTCCCAGCATGCCCATGCTTCCTTCCTTTTGACTCTGCTTCCCTGTGGGGTGGGCTGCCTGTGCTGACAGGATGGCTGGGAGTGTTGTCCTGGCATTTGTTTGGCTAAAAGTCCCAAGAGTGTCCCTGTGCTTCACACAACATTACCCAGGGTGGAGGTTCTTTGTGGGATCTTGAGTTAGGATGTGAGGCATTGCATTCTCCCAGGTGGGTTCTGTGGAGTTTGTGTTGAGGGGGTGTGTGAGGGGAGGTGCTTGTGACTATGGTCAGTGCTGCGAGTCCTCCTTCCCACCCAGCCAGCCAGATATCCCACCATGGAACGTGCTTCCATTGCAGGGAGTGGAAGTTGTCTCTCAGGATGTCAGTCAGTGGTGTCCTGCTGTTGGTTGTTGCACAGTTGCCAGCAGGGCCTTGTGCTCCCCACAGCAGTAGCCAGTGTCAGCCATCTTGTGAGTCCTTTTCCACTCCCTGTGATGTGCGCATGGTTCATGGTGGTGTTGATGGGACAGTTGTGGGGGTGAGCAATATGTGTGACTACGACTCCCATGATGCTAATGGCTACACTGACTTGCCCAGCATACACAGAATTCCTTCCTTTCAGTGGTCTTCACTGTGTGTTGGTGTTGTAGTGGTGGCTACATGTCTGGATGTGTTTGTTAGTTCTATTTGTGCCACTGCCTAGCTGTAGTTGTAGTTGTGTTTGTACATGTGATGACACGGTTAAATGTAACTTTGAGATGGCATGTGTTGTGTTTATCTGACTGACATACACATTTTGGGATGATTCTGTTCTGGTTGCTGTGTAATTGCTATGAGTGCATGGTTTGACTCTCCCCTTGACAGTGATGTGTGTGTGTATTGTGGCAGAATATTGTGTACATTTGTTGTGTACTCACCAGGCTCTGGGATGTTCTCTAGTCCATAGACGCTCACTGGCGGAAGGATGGCCCGCACCTTCTCCTCCCAGGGCCTGAGGTATACTGGCTTGGCAGGAGGGCCACTGCCGGTGTATTGGCTCAGGAGGTAGTCCTTCTTGAGCAGCTCCCGTACCCTCCTGCGCACGTCATACCACCTGTTCTGGATGTCAGTCTTTGTGCGCAGACATGGTGATTGTGCGTTCACCCTGTTGATGATCCTCTCCCACATCTTGGTTTTCTGGGAGATGGGTGTCTGTTGGACCAGTGTGCCAAACAGCTGTGGCTCTACCCTGAGGACTCGTCTACCAGGACTTCCAATTCACAATCTAGGAACTTGTGATTCTTCTTTGGGGGCATGGTGATGGGTGGTGATGGTGAGTGATGTGTGTGTTGGTGTGCAGGTGAGGGTGTGTGAGTGTGTGTTTTGCTGGGTGTATGTGAGGTAGCTATTTGTTGGTGTGCTGATGGTGTGTGGCTTGTGTGAGGGATGAGCTGTGGGTGTGTGGTTGCTGTCTGTTGAGTGCTGGCAGTAGAATGGCATTTGCAAAGGATCATGGTTGGGATTTGTGTCCTTTATATGGGTGGAGTTGTGGGTGTGTCTTTGTTCTCTGTCCCCACCCCCCCCAGTATTTATTGGCTTTGTAATTGCTTGTTTGGCCTTTTTTTGTGTATTTTTCCTTAGTACTTTTTGTGCATGTTGGAAACGTTCTTGTGACCGAGTCGGACCCTGCATTTGTCTCGTACGGTCATCTCCGTTTCGTTCACGCTTTGTTTGTGCAGTTTTCTATGCTGCGTACGTGTCGGTCACAGTGTTTTGTGTTACTTCGGCTCGCAGTTTTGTATGCGTGTTGGTCGTACGGCTTGTCCTCCGTTCGACTCGGTCGTGGTTTTCCCGCCTTGCATCATACTTAGCGGTTTGGAGTTCGCGTGTACGTTTTGGTTGGATTTGTTCCGGGTGCTTGTCGGTCGGTTCGATTCGCGTCTTTTTCCGGCCGGATTGCTGTTTTCCGTGCGGCTCGGTCGTTCGGCTTGGGTTCAGTACGTGTCGGTCGGATTTTGCACGCCTTGCATCGTACTTGGCGTGTCGGGCGCCACAGGTACGTGTCGGTCGGAATAAATTCCGGCTCCGAGTCGGTCGGTGCTTTTTCCGGCCCGAATCGGAATCGACCCCTCTGTCTTTCCACCTGAACTACAGGAAATAGCGGTGCGGGGCAAAGATGGGGACTGCCATGTATGGGTCCTTTAAATCCAAGTGCACCATCCAGTTGTCTGGATGAAGAAGGTCGTGCAGAAGATGGATTCCCTCCATCTTGAAATGGAGGTGATGGAGCAGGGTTTTCGCGAAATAAAACCTGCTCGAATTGAACCCTCAGTAACATTTACTAACCCTGTGCGGTGAAAAACGAATGTGGAAAAGAGCCTAACATGAGGGAAAATGCTATTGCGCAAGCACGTACTAAAGCACTGAAGTAGGCCGCAAATGTTTCTTGACAAACGAAAAATAAAAGACTAATGCTGTTTTTGTGCACATTAATAACGTTTGCTAGAAAAATAATATTAACATGGGTTGTGCATGGATAGATGCAACATGGGGTGGATGCGTAATGTAAAGCAATATAAGTGATTAATAATGCCTGTGTTTGTTTTCATAGAAGCATGGTTTTCTGTTCTGTGGGAAAACACGGGGTTAATGAAAATAAATAAATTCTGCAAAATAACACTGAGCAAGACGATGGCAGTGGAAGACAAGTGTCCTTCGCCAGTTCTGTGTGCCTGCCAAGAGACAGCTGATAGAAACAAAATTTTCCTTGAGTGAAAGAACATTTCCTCTTCGCGCGGCACGAATGGATAAATGTGACACAAAATTTGCTACATGACTAGGATGGAGTAATCGAATGCTATGACAGAGGCTCGAATTTGTATTTCCTGGAGTGGAAGTAGATATGCAGAATAAATAAACAATAAGACATTGAATGAGATGGTCATGACGAGAGTGGTGTGACAGTACACCCCCTTCCTTAACCAATCATGTGTAGAGAAATCCTCTGTTCTGACACAATTGTGGGTTGGACATTTGGGTTTTAGGGTATAATTGAGGTTCCTGGTGGGAGGGGTTTAGTTCGTTTTTGGAGGAGTGTTACGGGAGTTTGTTAGTTGTTAGTTGGTGGCTTGCTTTCCTACCTGCGTGAGGAGAAGCCTTCTTTGCTGTCTCCTATTCTTGAGCTGGCTGTTCATGTCTGCTGATTCCTGACTTAATCTTTGCCTCTTCAAATTCTTCTTGAGGGGCCTTACTGCTCTCATGGCCAGGGAGTAGATTTCCTATTCAATTGGGTTAGTATAGACAGAAAACTGAATTTGCATAATCATTTGTAAACCTTTTATCTCTTTACCTTTCCACTCCTTTATACATTTGATAAATTGAGATGTGTTTTATTCACTATTTCTCTGATATTGTTGCTCTGTGATGATCTATGGTTTGTACAGTATATTGGTATTGATGAGCATTTATTTCACATTATTTAGGTAAACATTATAAATATACAAATGTGTCTGTCTTTATTAGGGTTGTTTTTCTAGTTTATGATTATTTTAGAAACAAGTATTGGTTTGCCAAACCCTGTCAACTATATAAAGATTGCATCGCCACAATTGGTTTAATAGAAATGAAGACAACAAAATGGATTATGGTAATTTGGTAATTGGTTAGGAAATTCACTAATCTCAGCGTGAAGGGGCTTGTGGGTAATGAAATTGGGCCTAGTTTGTGGAAAATTATTAGTCCCAGATCGCTGGATCAGTTTTGGTAGCAGAGGATGGTTTATATTGATTATTTTGGCAAATGGTTGAATTATTGATTTTTGGTTACTAATATGAAAAGTTAGCGTCTTTGTTTTATGTAGTCTGGAAGTACGGGTACGGAGTTACCTAAGATCCCGAGATGTTGATTTAGCCTCAGGGGCAGAGGAAGAGTGTGGAAAAGTATCACACTGCAGAAGTATTTTGTCTGTTGTTGTATTATCGAACAGTGAAATGCTGTTGATGTTATTCTAAGGGACCTATTCTGATGTAAGAAGATTGTATGAAATAGTGAAAGTCCACTTCGGAAACTTTGGCCTTACATCCCCGAAGGAGTACCAAGACCTTTTTTCTAAAGGTCCTCTTCCAAAACTTTGGCTAGTATCCCCAAAGGAGTACCAAGACCTCTTTCACTTGATTGACAGTAGCGTGGCGCTGGTCGTTATTTTACTGGAAGTAAAAGGAATCTCTTTGAGTAATTGAACTATCTCTTTATTAGTGGAGCAGACAAAGTAGCAGCGTTTTGTGTCGTTTCTAATAAGAATTTATTTAGAAAGACTTTTGTAGTACATTGCCGTATTATGTTTTAAAGGGGGGTCAGTCGCAGGAGTTATTATGACGTCACAAAAAGCTGCGCTGGCATTGGTCAGATAGCGGGCGTGTATTGTGCTGTGATTGGTTGGTTGGTGTGAGTCGCGCTGTTATTGGACGAGTGCGAGCCAATAGAGTGAGCAGAATTACGGAAGGATTTTCCTTGATTTCTAAAGCATTTTGCGAAAAAAGAGAGTTGAAAATGAAGTTGATAAAGATGATACAAGATTTGTTTAAAAAAGACAAACCAATAGTTACTAGAGAGGGACTTCCTGTACCTCCTGCAAGATCGCCTGCTTCTTTCATGATGATAGAGCGTGGATATCATACGTGTACATGGTTAGAGAATTGGGTGAGTTATACGGAGGATGATGGAGTTTTAGCTTTCCCAGAGCATGGTACTTTCAATGTAAAAGTTTTAGAAAATTTGAGAAGACGAATTAATTTGTTAAAACCAAATCCTAGACCTATGCAGTATGAGACGCTTGAGGAATGGGAACATGAGGCGTACAGAAGGGAGAGAGATAGGAATGGGATGAAATATAGGAATACAATGAGATGGTATTCAGAGGCTAAATGGGATGCACAGTTGAAAAAGTGGAGTAGATATGTAATGATAGATGGATTATATCCAGTAATGGTTGCTGAGGGACAAGCTAGTGGAAACTGCAAGGAGAAAAAGAATAATGTAGAGACTTCAGAACTAGATATAGATCCGAATGAAATTGATGATGAGTTATTAGATGAGATGTTATTGAAGAGACCTCCACCATGTCAGGAGAGTCCGGATGAGATTGCTCCAAGTGCACCGTTAATTGAGATAGAAGTTCCACAAGTTCCACAGGTTACACAAACCTCACAAGATCCATTAGTTTTACCTTCTTCATCAGCTACACGAGTCTCACAGGAGAGAGAGATTGAAATGCTCAAAAGAGCAAAAGAAGAATTGACTCAGAAAATTAGTCAGATGAGTTTAAATGCTGAAGCATTATCAGTTCCGGTAACAATTGGTCCTATAGTTCCATTGTATAGTGAGGGTCAGAATATTTCGAGAGTGCATGCATTGACAGTTCCAGTGAATAGTGCTAGAGATGTTAGTGGACCAGAATCAAATGAAATGAGTACGTCACTGATTGATATTCCAGTAAATGGAAATGTGACTGAAACGCCAAAAAGGAATGTACAGATTGATCCTAGAAAATGAATGCCAAATGTGAGAGAAACGACTTCAGGATCAGGGAGTTCAGTGGGACCTTCGCCAGAAGAGTTGGATGATTGGATTAGAGGAATGGCACCTAGTAAGTCTAAACAGAGTACAGATATAGGTAGGTTAAGAGCAGATCTGGAAGAAATGATTATTGGTACAATAAGTCTGGAAAGATCGAGTAAATATCAGGATGATGAGTTGTTATTCTTGTGTAAGAATATTACATTGAAAGCGAGAAATTTGCATGAGAAGTTGGCAGAAGCAGCACACGAATATGGAGTGGATATTGAGAAATCAAAAGCTTTACAAAAGACATATAGGTTGGATTTTAGTGACAAAGATTTAGAGAGTTTGAATGCATCTGGTAAACGATTGCAAATAAAAGAGTTGATTAATACTTTGAAAAAATGGGGTGATTTGGAACGATGGAAAGGTAGATGGGCGAGAAAGAAAGAAGCAGCACTTGCAAGTAAGGGTGTGACTGCATCTTCTTTGCTTCCGTTAAAAGAGACAGAACCTGCTGAAATGATATATCCAATGAGAGAAGTTCTGGGTGATGCATATGTTCATATTCCTTGGTCAAGACAGGACATACTGTCTTTTACGAATGACTTCCCAAGGTTGAGAGAAAAGCCTGTCGAGTGGTATAAACAGGTAGAGAGGTTTGTAAAGGTCTCAAAGGTCCTGTTGAAAGACATTGTAGTTCCAGCTGATTTATGGACTGAGTGTAAAATTGCAATTGACTGGCCGAAAGAGGAATATCCTAGAGATGTTAAGACTGGAGCGCCTTCAGAAGAGGTGATGAAGAAATATAATCAAGTGATTACTTATTTGAAGAGTAAGATTTCCCCAAAGGAAACAGATTGGGTTAAGATTGACAGGACGACACAGGAGTCAAAAGAAACAGTATATGCCTACTACGAGAGACTTTTACAGGTATTTAAACAGTATAGTGGTTTTGAAAGCGCAACTGACAAAGATATGGGACATTTTGTGTATAAGTTTGCGTTTGGATTGAAACATGAAATTAGTAATATGATTCAGCAGCATTTGATTTGTTTGCAAAACAAAACAGTGGATGAGATACTGAGGTATGCAAAGTACTGTAGTGATGATATTGAATCTATGCATAAGAAATTGAAAGAAAAAATGATGTGGGCGCAAGTGAAAGCGGCACAGCAGAAAAATGGGAATTTTGTTGATTTTTCTCAAACAGGTTTCCAGATGAAAGGACAGAATCAGAATTTTCAAAATGGTCAGGTATCTGGTTTGAGTATTGTACCGAATGGTGGTGTTCAAGTGCAATTACCGGGAAAAGGTAGAGGTAGAAATAATAAAGAAGAGATGAAGAGGAAGTTTCCTTGTCATGCGTGCAGCAGGTTAGGACATTGGAAGAACGAGTGTACGTTCTTGTTAGAAAATAACGGAATGGTTCAAAATTCTAATTCACAGATGCAGAATGAGGTGGTTGTGAATCAACAACAGCTGCAACAGCAACAGGTAGTTACACCACAGGTACAACAGGTACAAGTGCCTCAAGCTCCTATGCCAAATAATGTGAATGCTCAGGTACAGAGATACAGTGCGAATGCTGGATTTCACACAAGTGAACAAATTGGTATGAAGCAAAATGGACAAATGGTTTCGCAATATTGGTTGCAATGTCCTGAGAGTGATTCATATTCATCTCAATGACGGTGCCTGAGGGGGGAGGAAGAGTGCGTGCTTGGCGCATCTCTAGAGATAGATCAATCAGGTCCTTTTGTGGATGGGAAAGTGGAAGGTAATGATATTACATTCCTTGTGGACACTGGTGCTACCCGTTCTACTGTGAGAGCAGCAGAAATTCCAAACCTACCCCTCTCGGGAGAAACTATCCAAGTCGTAGGAGTTTCAAACAAATATATTAGAACTCCAGTGACCAAACCAATGGAGGTTCATATTGGAGAATTTAGAGATTTGCATTGGTTTGTGGTGTGCGATACGAGTCCGGTGAACCTTTTAGGTAGGGATTTGTTGTGCAAGATTAATTGTACCATCTATTGTACTCCAGATGATATTGCTTTCCAAACACCAAATGAGGATGTTGCTTTCAAAGTAATGTTAGCAAGGCAAGGGACAGAAGTGAATGATTTGTATCCTTTATTTACAGTGAAGGATTTGCCTGTTGAGTTGAGAGATACTCTGTCGACTGATGTGTGGGATTTTTCAGGGAAAGACATCGGATTGATGAAACGGTGTTGATCCAATTCAAATTTTGGTCAAACAAGGTGCAGAATTTCCGAAAGCACCACAATATAAAATGAGTCCTGAGACTATTGAGGGAGTTACTCCTGTAATTGAGCAAATGATTCAACAAGGTATTCTGAGAGAAATACTAGGGAGTCCTTGTAATTCACCTATTAATGGTATTAAAAAATCGGGCAAGTACAGAATTGTGCAAGATTTGCGAAAAATTAATAAGATTGTACCTTGCTGTCCGATAGTGCCAAACCCAGCAGTAATTCTTTACCAAATTCCCTGTGACGCGGAATGGTTCACAGTGATTGATTTGTGCCAAGCATTTTTCTCGATACACTTGCATCAAGATAGCCAGTATCTTTTTGATTTTCGGTTCGAAGACCATGTCTTGGCATGGTGCAGAGTTCCTCAAGGGTATATAGACAGTCCTTCAATTTTTAATCAGATTTTGAAAAAGTGTCTGGAGTCATTGATTATGCCAGAAGACTCAGTATGGGTGCAATACATCGATGATTTATTGGTGGCATCAAAGACACGAGAAGCATGTGTGACAGATACAATTGCTCTACTGAACCATTTGGCAGTAGGTGGGCATAAAGGGTCACCAGCAAAATTGCAGCTTTGACAAAAAGAGGTTCAATATTTGGGACACAAAATTTAGAAAGGAGTCAGGAAAGTATCACAAGAACAAATTGCTGTGATCTTGCAAATGGGTCCTCCCAGAACACAGAAAAAAGTTCGAATGTTTCTGGGCATGGTTGGATACTGCAGACAGTGGATCAGTGGTTTCTCGCTGATAGCCAAGCCATTACAGAGATTGACTCACAAAGATGTAGTCGATCCGATTGAACTGGATGAAGAAAGCAGGAAGGCTTTTGTTGAGTTGCGAGATAGTCTTTGTCGAGCACCTGCATTGGGAATGCCAGATTATTCTAAAGAATTTGCATTATTCTGTTGTGAAAAGGATGGATGTGCAGTTTCAGTTTTGACGCAGACACATGGAATGGCGCGTCGTCCAGTGGCATATTTCTCTGCTACTTTGGATTCAGTGGCTGCAGCGTTGCCAGGTTGTAGGTTGTTTGAAAGCAGTGGCTGCTACATGTGTGAGTCTGGAGCAGGGTGAATCAATTGTGATGGGACATCCATTGAGAGTGTATGTGCCACATTCTGTTGAGATTTTGCTAACAAGGACGAGGACACAGCACATGACAAGTAGTTGTTTCACTAAATATGAGAGAGTGATTTTGGGTGCTGAGAATGTGACAGTAACAAGATTCACGACACTAAACCCAGCGACTTTGTTGCCGAGTTCGAGTTGTGAAGAAGTAAAAGATGAAGCAGATCATAATTGTCTGGATGTGACAGAGTTGTGTACGAAACCAAGGCCTGACATAAAAGATACACCATTGCCAGAATCAGATTGTGTGATGTTTGTAGATGGTTCGTGTCTGAGAGATGAAAAGGGTGCGTTGCATGCTTCATATGCAGTATGTACAGTGGCCATGGTTCTTGAAGCATCTTGTTTAAGAGGGATAAATTCAGCTCAAATTTCTGAATTGGTCGCTTTGACCAGAGCTTGTGTAATTGGCAAAAATTTGAGGATAACCATATTTACGGATAGTCAATATGGTTTCGGGGTAGTGCACGATTTTGGTCAATTATGGATGCAACGTGGATTTCTGACATCTTCAGGATCCCCGATTAGAAACAGCAAAGATGTAAAAGATTTGCTGAATGCACTACAATTGCCTAAAGAAATTGCAGTGGTCAAATGCCAAGCACATAAATCAGGAAATGATTATGTGACTAGTGGCAACAGATACGCAGACCAAGTGGCTCGTTTCTGTGCACAAAATTCGGTTTCAATCAATAAAGGAGCAGAAAAAAAGAATCCAAATTGTCACTTGATGTTCTCTTCTGTAGAAACATGGGATGAAGTTAGACAATTGCAAGAAGAAGCTAGTGAGGAAGAGAAAGAACTTTGGATTAAAGCAGGATGTACAAAGAGACCTGAAGATGAAATATGGGTGTACATGGATGATAGACCAGTAATTCCAGACTGTTTACTTTCACAATTTGCAAGGATGTACCATGGAGTGACTCATGTAGGAAGAGATGCTATGATTAGGCTCTTCAAACAGTCATGGTACAATCCAAAGTTCAGGGTTATTGCAGAGTCTTTGCCAGAGATGTGTAGGGTGCCAGCAGCAGAATCCAGGTAGAAAGACTGTTGTCAGTTGGGGGCGGATTGGAAAAGCAGCAGGTCCTTTTACTAGATTACTGGCAGATTTCATAGAGCTGCCTCCTTGTAATGGACTGAAATATGTCTTGGTTGTTGTCTGTCTGTTTTCTCTTTGGGTAGAAGCATATCCAACAAGAAGAAATGATAGTTTACCAGTTGCTAAATTGCTTTTGAGAGAGATCATTCCTAGATTTGGATTTCCAGTCTCTTTAGAAATGGATAGAGGAACTCATTTTAATAATGAAATAATTCAGATGATTTGCGCAGCATTACACATCGAGCAAAAGCTGCATTGTGCCTATCGACCAGAAGCCCCAGGTGTGGTTGAGCAAATTAATGGCACTATTAAATCAAGACTGTCAAAAGTGTGTGCATCCACAGCACTGAAATGGCCAGATGCTTTACCCTTGGTATTAATGAGTCTGAGAAGCATTCCTGATAAAAAGACTGGATTATCCCCTCATGAAGTTATAATGGGGAGAGCAATGAGACAGTCGATTGTACCAGCAAATCAACTGCTGAATATAACTGATGATTTGGTGCTTGATTATTGCAAAGGATTGGCTGATGTGGTGCGTTCTGTGTCTCATCAGGTTGGAGAAGGTACAACCACAACACAGCAAGAGCAAGCATATGATTTAAGTACAGCGGAGTGGATCCTGGTGAAGAAACATGTGAGAAAGTCGTATCTGGAGCCTAGGTGGCATGGCCCATACCAGGTAATACTGGTGACAACGACAACAGTGAAGTGTGGAGGCTTGCCGAATTGGATACACGCAAGTCACACAAGAAGAAGAGTCCCAAGTCCACTTGAAAGACAAGAAGAAGAAGAGCAGAGACTGGCAGAGAGTCAAGAAGAGCCAGAAGCTGTAGAACGTGAAACCATAGAGTCTGAAGCTACAGATTCTGAGAGTGTTGAATACATGGATGATCGAGAACAAAGTCAAATAAAGTGGGCACCAGCTACTAGGTCTCGTGAAACTGCTGTTGAAAGTAATGATGAAGGAGTGTTAAATGAGAATCAAGAGCGAGTGCAACAGAGAAAAGAACTGAATAAAAGAACTTGCGAACTTGACACTGAAGCAGAGGTAACGATGCAAGTTAAGAGAGCAAGAAAAGGTGACGTGTGGCCAAAAGGAGTGAAAAGACTGAAATACACTATGGAAAAAAAAATACCAGACACAATAGTTGAAGTACCAAATAAAACAGAACAAATTGAGTCAGAAGAAGAATTAGTTTGGAAAACTAAGAGAATAAGAATTCCAAACAAGTAATACACAGCTCCAGAATGGACATATGTGGTGTTGGAAGAAATTGAGCATACAGATCAGAGCAAAGAAGACACTGGTACAAAACAGAGTGAAGCAAACGGTTTTGAACCACCCTATAAGGACTGTGTAAACTAAAGGGTGCAGAAAATTTAAGAATTCACTCGGAGAAGAAAAGAAAAGAGAAATAAAGAAGAAATTGAACTGAAGGCTGTGAAGAAGATATAAAAAAAAAAAGAAAAAGGGGGTGAATAAAGAAGAAGAAGGCTTGAAGTGTTTGGATACACTACTTATATAGTTTTATAGTTTTTCTAGTTTTTCTAGTCTTACTTTTTCTAGTTTTTCTTTCCTTTTTCTTTTTGAATTGATATAAATTTTTTCCTTAAAATGGCAAAAATAACAGACTGGATATCAAAATCGTAGGTTCAAACGTAGATGTATTAATGCTTGCTTCTTTAGTATTTTATTACTAATGTTGGTGTGGTTAACACTAATTGTTATTGTGCCTGTCTTAATGGTAACTAACCATAAAAATAATACTAATGGTGTGACGAGTAAGAAAGTAGATTTTAAAGGATTTAAAGAAATCTCACATACTAATATAGAAAAGATGGAAGGTGATAGCATTTACCATCAAGATAAATCAATTAATGACTTTTTGTTAAATGTATGTTGACACGATGGATGCGAGAGATTGTTATGTGTGCATGCAATTACCATCGTCTGTCTCAGAGGGGGTGACTTATTATCACCTACCTTTAACATATGATGTGTCTTGTAGTGTACTCATGAGTCTATTTTACGAAAGAGGTAGCTTACAATATTACTATTCTAACATGGATTTAGTGTTTTCAGAAATTCCTATTAGAAAGAACATGAATAGAGTAAGTAGTGCTGAAAATGCAGAATATATGGGGGAATTTTTCCATTCAACAAAAACAATTGATATAGTATACACTCATAGACACAACTTAACATGTAGACTGCGGTTTGAAGAAATAGAATTCATTAACATGGTAGAGGATAGAAGGCAGGATTTCAAGAGAAAAGCTGCTGAGCAAAAGTCTCATGTACCTCCATGGGCTTTCAGAGAAGGAGATTATAAAAAGGGTGAGACATACGCTGCCATGACCATGGACTGGCATCATAGAGGGAAGGCTTGCTTGCTTAGATTAAAAACTGATTATAACAATTATTTCATTGGTTCTAGTGAGTGTGATCATACTTTCCTAATTACGGGAGGATGGGGAATAAAAGGAGGAACTGATCCTGTCTTTCCAGGAATCTATTATGTGTGTGGTAAGAATGCCTTCGATCGGTTGCCTGCACATTGGAATGGATGTTGCTATATTGGCATTGTATTTCCAAAGGTGTACCACTTGGATAAAAATGACAGAATCAATGAAGTAAAGAATGGACTAACACGTAATAAGAGAGGGGCGAGTTTTTCAGCAATAGTGGGAGATATTTTTGGAGCATTGATACCTTCAGTTGGAGTCATATTAAACTCACATAAAATTAGAAAACTGTCCACAGTGGTTGGTCGTTTATCAACAGACACTGCTGGTGGTTTCTTGATGATTGATACTGAAATGGTTGCGATTAGATTTATTTTATTTTATTTACTGATTTTGTACAGCGCATAGCTGCCCCAGCGACGGGGCGTCCCAGCGCTACCCAAGAACACAGACAGGGGACAGAAGGGAGGTGTCAAAAGAGCTAGCCCGGAAAAAGCCAGGTCTTTATGGCTTTCCGGAACTCTAGATGGTTCTGCAGTTCTCTGATCCCAAAGGGAAGGGAGTTCCAAAGCCTAGCTGCCAACACCTTAAACGAACGGCCGTCTGCTCTGGCTCTGAAAACTCGGGGGATACAAACTAGCCTTTTATCTGTGGAGCGGAGAGATCGAGTTGGAATATACGGCACTAACAAATTCGCTAGGACCTTCGGGGCTCGATGATTCAGAATTTTATGAGCAACACATAAGGTCTTAAACTGAATTCTTCTCTCCACCGGCAGCCAGTGAAGCCTGGACAGAGAGCTAGACACTGAGCAGGATCTCGGAAGTGCCAGCAAAGTACGAGCAGCTGCATTTTGTACTCTTTGAAGTCGCCAGATACAAGATCAATGGTTTTACAAAATCGACTTGCCCTTGATGTATTATTGGCCAAAGAGGGTGGAGTCTGTAATATGTTAAAGATTCAACAATGTTGTACTTATATACCTGACAAGAGTAAGAGTTTAGAGGGGTATATTAAGAACTCTACGAATCTTCGAGAAGTTTGGCTGAACTAAAGGTTGACGGTGCTTGTGAGAAACTTAGTAAAAGTTTTTCCTCCATGGGTAATTGGTTTGCTACCTTTGGGAATAGTGTATTAGGGAGAATACTAACGCCTATTATTGCAATGACTTCAGCAATACTAATGATTTTTTTGATTTATAAATGTTGTAAATACAGAAAGGAGACATCTGATGTAAAACGAAGAGCAAGAAAGAGAAAGAGAGAAGAGATAGAATTAGAGGACAAGAAAGGGAATTATTATGAAATAATGAAGGATTTAGATGGGATAATGATAAAGCGAGAGAGAACTGCTTTCTAAAAGTGATAATTTGTATTGGTGGGTATTTTGGTGATGGCTCAAAACGCCATCAAAGGGAGGATTGATGGAGCAGGGTTTTCGCGAAATAAAACCTGCTTGAATTGAACCCTCAGTAACATTTACTAACCGTGTGAGGTGAAAAACTAATGTGGAAAAGAGCCTAACATGAGGGAAAATGCTATTGCGCAAGCACGTACTAAAGCACTGAAGTAGGCCGCAAAAGCTTCTTGACAAACGAAAAATAAAAGACAAATGCTGCTTTTATGCACATTAATAACATTTGCTAGAAAAATAATATTAACATAGGTTGCGCATGGATAGATGCAACATGGGGTGGATGCATAATGAAAAGCAATATAAGTGATTAATAATGCCTGTGTTTGTTTTTCATAGAAGCATGGTTTTCTGTTCTGTGGGAAAACACATGTTTAATGAAAATAAATAAATTCTGCAAAATAACACTGAGGAAGCCGATGGCAGTGGAAGACAAGTGTTCTTCGCCAGTCCTGTGTGCCTGCCAAGAGACAGCTGATTGAAACAAAATTTTCCTTGCATGAAAGAACATTTCCTCTTCGTGCGGCACGAATGGATAAATGTGACACAAATTTTGCTACATGATTAGGATGGAGGAAACGAATGCTATGACAGAGGCTCGAATTTGTATATCCTGGGGTGGAAGTAGATATGCAGAATAAATAAACAAAAAGGCATTGAATGAGATGGTCATGACGAGAGTGGTGTGACAGTACACCCCCTTCCTTAACCAATCATGTGTAGAGAAATCCTCTGTTCTGACACAAGTGTGGGTTGGACATTTGGGTTTTAGGGTATAATTGAGGTTCCTGGTGGGAGGGGTTTAGTTAGTTTTTGGAGGGGTTTTACGGGAGTTTGTTGGTTGATAGTTGGTGGCTTGCTTTTCTACCTGCGTGAGGAGAGGCCTTCTTTGCTGTCTCCTATTCTTGAGCTGGCTGTTCCTGTCTGCTGATTCCTGACTTAATCTTTGCCTCTTCAAATTCTTCTTGAGGGGCCTTACTGCTCTCATGGCCAGGGAGTAGATTTCCTATTCAATTGGGTTAGTATAGACAGAAAACTGAATTTGCATAATCATTTGCAAATGTATTTTGTCTCTGAACCTTTTGTCTCTTCACCTTTCCACTCCTTTATACATTTGATAAATTGAGATGTGTTTTATTCACTATTTCTCTGATATTGTTGCTCTGTGATGATCTATGGTTTGTACTGTATATTGGTATTGATGAGCATTTATTTCACATTATTTAGATAAACATTATAAATATACAAATGTGTCTGTCTTTATTAGGGTTGTTTTTCTAGTTTATGATTATTTTAGAAACAAGTATTGGTTTGCCAAACCCTGTCAACTATATAAAGATCGCATCGCCACAATTGGTTTAATAGAAATGAAGACACAAAATGGATTATGGTAATTTGGTAATTGGTTAGGAAGTTCACTAATCTCAGAGTGAAGGGGATTGTGGGTAATAACATTGGGCCTAGTTTGTGGAAAATTATTAGTCCCAGATCGCTGGATCAGAGGTAAACCAACCACTGATTTAATACTCCGAGATTTATCACCGGACGTTGACCACCATCTGTCTTGTCCACTAGAAAAATGTTGCTGAGGAAACCTCTGGGGTGGAGGGAGGAGTGAACAATCGCTCCTTTTTGCAGTAAGTCTGTCACCTCCTGATGTAATAAGGCGACTTGCTCTTCTGCAAAAACCAGTGGACGAGGATGAGATTCTTGGATCGGTGACCTGTAGAACTCTATATGAAAGCCTTTGATGGTCTGAAGGACCCATGCGTCTGAAGTAATTCTCCCCCAATTGTGCTCGAATTGTGCCAACCTGCCACCCACCTATAGAAGGGGAAAACGGGAAACTCTCACCTGTTGGGGCATGGAACTGCCCTCTGGAGGCGCGGTGACCCCTTTGCGTCTAGAAGAATTCTCCCTGCTTCGATGTGTCTTGGGACTTCCTGAATCCTCTCTGAGGGCCTTCGGTGAAGAACCGGCTGTCCGAGCGCCCTCTGCCACATCCGACCCCAACAAAAATTTGAGGATGAAAAATCTCCTTGATTGAGGCCTGCACTTTATCCAAGGTGGTGAACGTGGCTATGAATTTACTTAGCTCCTTCATGAACGGGTCCCCAAAGAGCCCACCCTGAGCCACTGCGCCTGCCTCGGAGGAAGCCAGGCCTCCTAATTTGGGACCCACCTTCAAGAGAAGGGGGAGATGCCTCTCGGTTGAGAGAGTGCAATTAGCGTTTCCCAGAAAAATTACAGTGTGCTGCGCCCAACTGGAAATTCGTTCTGGGGAAAGGGGAGTTCCTGATGTCTTGGCCTCCTCTGCCAGTTCCAGGATCTTTGTAATAGGACCAGAAATATCTAACAACTTATCCTGGAAAGATCTCCAGGAGCAATCAATGCCCTTCTTTGGGTCCCTAATAAATTTTTGGAGGAAAGTGGGCATTTTTGGGTCGATTTCCGGTATTACTGCCACCTTACCCGGACAGGTGGACGCGCTTAACATTAAGGCTGCTATTTAACTTACGCTGATTCTATCGGCTGATTTTAATGCAACTTAATGTTTTACTTGCTTTACTCACTGGCCACTTTTCTTTATTAAATCAAGGCATTCAGGGGCACTTGAATTGGGATTAATTCGTGGCATCTTACCGGCTGCTCTTTGCACGGCATTTTCTTTACCGCCTGCAGCATAATCACCTCACCTTTCCCCGGTCCACCACCGGTGTTCCCGTTTGTGTGGAGGGAGTTAGTGGCAACATCTTTCTTTCACATGCGGGCAGGGGTGGAGCCACAGGGTCAGCAGTCTAGCTGCTATCCGCAAATATTTAAACCCATGCCTGCCCCGACGCACGGCGGACGCGCTTAACAGTAAGGCTGCTATTTAACTTACGCTGATTCTATCAGCTGATTTTAACACGACTTAATGTTTTACTTGCTTTACTCACTGGGCACTTTTCTTTATTAAATCAAGGCATTCAGGGGTAGTTGAATTGGGATTAATTCTTGGCATCTTACCTGCTGCTCTTTGCATGGCATTTTCTTTACCGCCTGCAGCGTAACCACTGCACCTTTCCCCGGTCCACCACGGGTGTTCCCGTTTGTGTGGAGGGAGTTAGCGGCAACATCTTTCTTTCACTTCCGGGCAGGGGTGGAGCTACAGGGTCAGCAGTCTAGCTGCTACCCATGTCTATTTAAACCCATGCCTGCCCCGATGCACAGCGGATGTGTGCCGCTGGCGCACCGCCGGTGCGCCAAAGGCAAGCCCGCCTGCGCCCGTCAGCGCCCAGCCGCCGCCAGGAGCCAGGACCCCCTGCTCCTTTTAAACCAAGGGTTAGCCACAGACAGAAACACTCCTATATGAGCACAGAGCTTTTAGCACTAAGATGGTAAGCGCTTCCAAATGTACTTCCAAGGTCCTCCCAGAGATGGAGGGACCTTTTGCATGTAGGAACTGCCAATTCCACAGCCTGGAATTGAGGTAGGAACACTTAGGTTCTCTGCTAAACGCTCACAGAAAGAGCCACCCAAATTTGGACTCAAATAATCTTCCTCTCCCCCAAACCCCTCTATCAGTAATTCTAGGCTGGGCTGGTACTGTTTCCTGGCTAATGTCAGATCATTGCCCAAGCATGCTATTGAAATCTGGGATTTGCTTTCTTCGGGCACACCGATATTGGTTTTCTGGTGGAAAACCCAGTTCCATCCCTGCTATCACGGTGGCAATCCCGGATGGCTACCGTATTCAAAAGCTTGATAGGCAGTCTAAGGTCAGCGGAGGTATAGCCATTGTTCAAAAAGACTCTATTAAGGTATCTATACTTGAACAATGTAGTGGCAATAAAATAGAAATCCTTGTTTTCAGAATTGACTTCCAATCTCACTATTGTTGGAAAGGTGCACTTATATACCGGCCTCCAGGCCCCCTCCAGGATTTCTCGCTGCAACTCATGGAACTAATTGCCCCCCATCTTATCTCCACTAAACACTTCTTACTAGTAGGAGACTTTAACATACATAGCGAGATCACCTCTAATGTGGACACCTCGATGCTTTTGGCGGACCTAGCTGCCTTGGAACTAGAGAAGATCAATGTAGGTCCCACACATCTTGCGGGACACACTTTAGATCTTATCTTGACCAACTCTTCCAACATCTGCTGCGATGCCCCCTGCCCACTCACATGGTCTGATCATTCTCTACTTGGTTTTCAAATAAAAGGACCTAGGGCCACTCCCGCTTCCACCAAAGCTTCCTGTAGTCTTCGAAGACAATGGCATAAAATCACATCAGATCGCTTCGCCTACACATTTCCGGTCAATGTCAACTTGGAATTAGGAAACATCGAGGATTGTTTGGCTAGCTATAACACCATAGTAGAAACAACTTTAGAACAGTTGGCCCCATTAAAATCATAGCCTAATTTGACCAGACACACACACGCAGCATGGTTCTCGCCAGATCTACGGAAGGAAAAAAGCCTCTGCAAAAAGCTGGAAAGATGCTGGCGTCTCTCCCATGACACAAACGATAAAGAAAGGTACAAGATCTCTCTAGCCCATTATTATAAGAACTTAAAGAATGCACGTAGAGCCCATATTGAGTCGCAACTTAATCAGGCAGGGAAATCCTCTAAAGAACTTTATCGCAGCCTCAATCCTTCACAAATCCCAGGACCTGTCACAATGAAGTAACTCCATCACAAGAACTCTGTGATAAGATAGCCAATCACTTTATTCAGAAAATTAAAATTATTATTTACGATAAAATCACTAAAGATAGGGACCCTTTGAATGACACTTCAATCCTCTGCCCCTTACTCTCACCCAATGCGCATTCACTGGAATGCTTCCCCCTAGCACAACTGATACTGTGGAGACACTGCTGAAAACGGTCAAATCAGGCTCCCCTCAAGATATTCTACCTGCTAAAGTATCTTCATTACTTCATAAACAGCTGTCGCCTGCTATCTGCTCAATTCTCAATCTTTCCATGAGCAAGGGCCATTTACCACCCGAATGGAAGGCCGCCCAAATAATTCCCATCCGGAAGAAACCTAATGCCCCACGGGAAGATCTGTCCAATTACCGCCCTCTTTCTCTGCTACCTTTTTGTGTAAACTCTTGGAAAAACACATTAATAAACATCTCTCAGAGTACATTGAAGCAACGGGATGCCTTGACTCCTCTCAGTTTGGGTTTCGACCTAGGTTTAGTAGGGAGTCAGCATTGATTGCCGTTACAGACAACCTAAGACACTCCCTGGATAACGGAGAAGCAGCACTATTCGTGCTGCTGGATTTGTCAGTGGCATTTGACATGATATCCCATTCCATCCTACTTAACAGACTGAGAGATATTGGAATCCACGGCCTAGCCTTTTAGTGGTTATCATGTTTTCTAACTCACCGTACCCAAACCATCAACCTCGGCGCCTTCTGATCTCAAACTTCGGAGTTGACCAAAGGAGTACCACAGGGATATTGTCTCAGTCCCACACTGTTCAACATTTATGTGGCTCCTTTAGAGGACTTACTCAGGGAACTGGGCTTCACTCCAATATCATACGCTGATGACACCCAGCTTTTAATGGCTTTTGATAAAAACTCTCCCAATACCCAGTCGACCTTCTCAGAAGGCATGACAGCCATAGCTGCTTGGATGAGGAACAACTTCCTGCAGTTAAATGCATGGAAAACGGAGATCATGTTATTCGGAGAAGCTCCTCTGCTCTGCTCCCCAGAATGGTGGCCCACCGAACTGGGTGCCGCGCCGGTCCCTAAAGCAGTGGCAAAAAACCTAGGTGTACACCTGGACCAAAAACGTATGATGAAGGAGCAAGTCACCACCACCCTAGGCTCATGCTTCCATACACTAAGCCTTTTACGGAGGGTTTTCCCTTTTCTCCCTCTGACAGTACGTAAATCACTCCTCTAAGCATTAGTAATAAGCCGCCTAGACTACTGTAATGCCCTTCTGATTTCAGCTAACGAGTCTTCCCTCAATAGACTTCAGGTGGTTCAAAACAATGCGGCCTGCCTTGTCTCCAACTCTCCTGCCAGGACCGCCTCTCTTCCGCTACTATAAGGACTACACTGGCTACCAATCCGCAAGCGGATCAGATTTAAGATCTGCTGCACTGTATACAAGGCACTAAACGGCAATGGCCCTAGCTACTTAGCAGATAGACTCACCTGTTATCAGCCTTCCAGAACACTCCGTTCAGGCTCTAAGTCGCTACTTCTGGTACCTCGTGTTAAGAAATCCTGCATAGGTGGGAAAGCTTTCTATTACCTAGCCCCCTCCTATTGGAACCAACTCCCCACCCACCTCCGGAAATGCCCAGACTATTTACTATTCCAAAAGCTCCTTAAAACTGAACTTTTTTTAAAAACCTCTCCTCTCCCTAACTGCAGCACCTCCGTAGCGCGGAGATACCCCTTTGGGGATGATTTGGGCGTTTTACAAGTCATAAATAATAATAATTACCCGGAGAGGGCATTCTGCCCTGAGGCAGGCTCTAACCTCCTTCTCTAGGGGTGTATGGAGGCACCCTGTGACAAATTCAGAAACTATATAGGAAGGGACCCACTCTGCGGAGCAGGGGTGTAACTGGTCCTCAGGGACCAACATATCGGAGGGATCCTCTGGGTCATTCTCTGGTCCCGCATAGGCCGGTACCAGGGTAGGGCACCACGGCCTGGAGGGGCCGGACTCATCATTTGGATCCCCGGGGGATTCATCTTCCTCTGCCTCAAGGCCTTGTGAGGGCGGATACATCGGCCATGTCCAACAGGGAGTCGTGTACCCCTGAGTCTGGCCGGCCCAGGAAAGCCTTCCTCAGGTGCTCGAAGGCCCCCACATCTATTCCAGAGTTACCCTTGTGCTTAGGGGCGACCTTCATGGAAGGCATGAGCGAAGAATGGGATTGGGAATTCTGGCCAGCGTAGGCCAACTCCATAATGCAGCGCTCAAAAGAGTCCATGGCCGCCGCCACCGCCTGGTGAATGGAAGCAGCTACAGCTTCACAAAATCATCTAGGGCAGGACTTGCAGGGACTCTTCCTCTGTGTAGTCCTCCTCCATGCTGCCAAAGAGGTATGACTAAGATGCTTAGGACAAAGACCACAATGGAATGGCTTCGAGCCAGTAGTTCTACTACCCTCCACTAAGGGTTAAACACATTTAGCAGCCTGGGGCTTGCAATCACCAAGTGAATAGATATCACTGTGCTCGCGCTGAGCGCATGAAATTTTGGCAGCTAGAGGCTTGGATTTTGGCAACTAAAGAGTTAAGAATTTGGTCATGCTGAGCATGTGATAAACGATGGGCCTCTGCCTTGGGGCGACTCACCTTGCCATGATCGGGTGTCTGGAATGCCTGGTCCTGCCCCTGCTATCCAAGAGGGAAAGTGGAAACTTCACCATATCGGCGCCTCTCAATGCGATTACAGACCCGCTGCGTGCGGGCGTCAGGCTGAGCAATTTTTATTTACGGACCCGTAACTCATGATGGGCGTCTGGCTTCTAGGCGGCTTGAGATTTGCTGGCTCCACGGGGCACTACCTGTCAGAGCACTCACTGCTTGAAACTGACAGCAGCGTTCCCACACCGACCAGTGGGACCGCTATCACTCGCACCCTCTAGGCAGCTCCGGTGCGCACCGCACCAAAGCGCTCAAGTCTTCTAGAAGGGGTGCAGCAAGGGGAGCGATGACAACACTCCTGCGGCCCAAAATTAAGCCTGCAGTGTGGCCATTCACCGCACAGAAGTACAAAAACAACAAGGCATTAACAAAATAGCATTGGAAAAGCAATATTCACTCAATAAATCACTCAAAACATGAGGAGGAAAGAAGTGTGCACTTAACTGCTGGAAGCAGGAAAAGAAAGAGGGAATCTTCCAGGGGAGCCTGCATTTGTGGACATCCTGGACTGTTTATTAGTGAATTGTGTTTTGACCTTTACCATGTGCATTATGGGAAAGATAGTTTTTTTGACATGTTAGTTGAAGCTGCTGGAAAGGAAATAAAAGAATGTTTGAGCATAATCATCGCCTCCAGTCCTGACATAGAATTCAGGTTTAACACCGTTTTCCATTCATCAATCTGTGGGCAAGTTGTTGAGGTAATATTTTGGGGTGTACAAATGTAGGAGTTCCCCATCCCCACACTCCCATGTAGATTTTGTACATTACATCTAAACATTATGTGTAATGAAATATATTACCCCAGGTATACCTCCAATTAACCATACCTTAGGCAGATTTTATGTATGAGTGGTGCCAGTTTGTTCATGATGTTCAGGGAGGCTGAATTTCAGTAGTTCAATGCAATTTCAATGAACTGAGGGTATAAGAAGCATACACAAAGGAGTATCATCCATATCCTTGGTGTATACCATAAACTGGAATCTTGTTCACATTACTATAAATGGCCACAGAAAACTAAAATAACCAATAAAAACACATACACTACTTTTTCGCAGCCAGCGTGCCTTTTAGCCAAAGATTATCTTAGATTCACCACTTTTATTGATTGTGATCCTCTTCAACACATGCATGACCACCAAATGCTTTTGCCGTATTACAGAGGCAGGCACAGGGGCAAAATGGATGTTGTGAGATGAAATAATTGAGCACTACAGTTGAAGAAGCACACAATCAGTGCACCCCAGGAGGGTGCCCGTATAGAGGAAGGCATGGACCTGCTCAGCAACCCCCTCCAGGGAAGAGAACATTTTGCCCACCTTCAGTGGATCCATGCATGAAAGAAAGCCACTTGAATTTAAGAATAGGGAGGAGCTCCACTTTTCAATTACGCTCTGTCCCCAGCGCAGCACAATGTATATTCACACCAGCACTGGTGACAGAACATTTTATTTTTGTAATATGATTCAAACCACAGATTACTGCCAGATCAGTGTCTCCTTCTAAGGACGACGAAAAAAGAAACAAAAAAACCCACTTACCTGTAATGGCCGGCCACCACCTCTCCTCTGTCCTTCATCATCTTCCTTCTTCCTCCAGTCCCGGCCAGCAGCAGGAAGCACCTGGGCTCCCAGCCTCCCCATAGCCAATCACAAAGCTGCAATGCAGCGTAGTGATTGCTCTGAGCGCGGTGGTGCGATGCTCCTCCACCTTAGCGGAGGAGCCGCCACTGATACTAATAACATGGAATTTGAAAATAAATGACAACCACTCTAGGTTAATCATTTTGTGTTCTATTCCAGCTACTTTGAAAGACAAAACAGAGACAGCCTGCAGCCGGAATAGGTTAATAACAATGACTTGAGTGACTCTTGTCAGGGGGTGTTATAGAACAAATCCCTTTATGAGTAAAGTCAGGGGCCTGATTGACCACAGCAAATAAATGTCATCCAGAGAAGAAATATTCTCAACCTATTACACTTGCACAAGTCAGTACTTGGCCTCTGAGGCGCCGATTCCGATCTCGTAAGGAAGGCCTCCAAACGGGATTTGTGAAGAGCAAATCCGATTCGGAGCCTATCTGTCTGTCCAAATCGTCCTCCGTTCCGAACGACCAAGTACGATGCGAGTATCCCGTACGCACTGTGCGAATCGTTTACGAACCCGAACCTGTCCGTCCGACACATTCGTAGCCGAATCGTGCCAAGCAATGGAGCCGAATTCCGACCGAGCGAGTACGATGCACGATTCGGACAGCCGCTTCGCCTCGGTCTCAGCGAGACGAAACGGCTGTCGGAATCGTACTTTGGGGGGCCGTAGCATGTCCCCCTTCACCCGGGGCTCTCCGAATCTGTCACAGGGGTGTGCCCATGGGTACCCCCAATCCAGGCATGCACAATGTGGTGGGCACCATGATTTCGATGTAAAAGTATTTTATTATTCAGTTTGGCTGTGTCCTCTCCCTCATGCAGAATAAAAATGGGAAAATTAATAAGGATGGTAACAAAATGGTGCACATTTAAATTAGGAGGATTTGGGTCTTTACGAGATTCAAATTAGCTTCCCCCTGTAATAATTTCCAATATCAAAGAAAAACATTGTATTGCGGACCAGAAGTCGCCATGGTAATTAGATAATGTGGACTAGGCAGTCGCGACCTGGGCAATGGGTCAAAACATGAATTAACCATAGGTGATGGGCCAACTGCATATTTGGGAGAATCAGTCAGTGGAAAAGTCTCTCTCGAAAGTGTAGCCTGGTTAGACTGTCAGTATGTGGTGTTCAATAACACCAACCTTTCCATTTACTCTGTTGAAAGTGTCCTCTAAGTGAGCCAGATGTTTAAAAACGTTTGTGAAATTATACAAAATAGACAAGACCTCTGAATCAAGCTCAAATAATACCAAGCCAATGGGAGTGGGATCGAGTGCCATCCTCACCTCCAGTAGATCAGGAGACTCAGGAGAGTCAGTAACATGAGCCAAAGCATCAGTCAATCTTAAACAATGGTGAAGACCCCAAAAAGCCCAATGGTGAAGAAGCTGCGTGCACTTTAAGGGGTCGATTCCGATTCGGGCCGGAAAAAGCACCGACCGACTCGGATCCGGAAAAAATACCGACCGACACGTACCCGTGGCGCACGACACGCCAAGTACGATGCAAGGCGCGAAAAATCCGACCGACACGTACCGAAACCAAGTCGACCGACCGAGCCGCACGGAAAACAGCAATCCGGCTGGAAAAACACGCGAATCCAACCGACCGACACGCACCCGGAACAAATCCGACCGAAACGTACACGCGAACTCCAAATCGCAAAGTACGATGCAAGGCGCGAAAACCACGAGCGAGTCGGACGGAGGACAAGCCGTACGACCGACACCCATACAAAACCGAGCCGAAGCAACACAATACACCGCGACCGACGCGTACGCAGCATAGAAAACTGCACAAACACAGCGTGAACGAAACGGAGAACACCGTACGAGACCAATGCAGGGTCCGACTCGGTCACAAGAACGTTTCCAACATACACAAACAGCACAAAGGAAAAATCACCCAAAAAAAGGCCAAACAAGCAATTACCAAGCCAATAAATACTGGGGGGTGGGGACAGAGAACAAAGACACACCCACAACTCCACCTATATAAAGGACACAAATCACAACCATGAGCCTTTGCAAATGCCATTCCACTGCCAGCACCCAAGAGAAAGCAACCACACACCCACAGCTCATCCCTCACACAAGCCACACACCATCAGCACACCAACAAATACCTACCTCACATACACCCAGCAAAACACACACTCACACACCCTCACCTGCACACCAACACACACATCACCCACCATCACCACCCATCACCATGCCCCCCAAGAAGAATCCCAAGTTCCTAGATAGTGAATTGGAAGTCATGGTAGACGAGATCCTCAGGGTGGAGCCACAGCTGTTTGACACACTGGTCCAACAGACCCCCATGTCGCAGAAAACCAAGATGTGGGAGAGGATCATCAACAGGGTGAACGCCCAATCACCATGTCGGCGCACAAAGACCGACATCCAGAACAGGTGGTATGACGTGCGCAGGAGGGTACGGAAAATGCTGACGAAAGACTACATCAACAGCCAACACACCGGCAGTGGCCCTCCTGCCAAGCCAATATACCTCAGGCCCTGGGAGGAGAAGGTGCGGGCCATCCTTCCGCCAGTGAGCGTATATGGACTAGAGGACATCCCAGAGCCTGGTGAGTACACAACAAATGTACACAATATACTGCCACAAAACACACACACATCACTGTCAAGGGGAGAGTCAAACCATGCACTCATAGCAATTACACAGCAACCAGAACAGAATCATCCCAAAATGTGTATGTCAGTCAGATAAACACAACACATGCCATCAAAAAAGTCACATCCAACTGTGCCAACACATGTACAAACACAACTACAACTACAGCTAGGCAGTGGCACAAATAGAACTAACAAACACATCCACACATGTAGCCACCACAACAACACCAACACACAGTGAAGACCACTCAAAGGAAGGAATTCTGTGTATGCTGGCCAAGTCAGTGTAGCCAATAGCATCATGGGAGTCGCAGTCACACATATTGCCCCCCCACAACTGTCCCATCAACACCACCATGAACCATGCGCACATCACAGGGAGTGGAGAAGGACTCACAAGATGGCTGACACTGGCAACTGCTGTGGGGAGCACAAGGCCCTGCTGGCAACTGTGCACCAACAAACAGCAGGACACCACTGACTGACATCCTGAGAGACAACTTACACTCCCTGCAATGCAAGCACGTTCCATGGTGGGATAACTGGCTGGCTGGCTGGGTGGGAAGGAGGACTTGCAGCACTAACCATAGTCACAAGCACCTCCCCTCACACACACCCCAACACAAACTCCACAGTACCCACCTGGTAGAATGCAATGCCCCCCATCCTAACACAAGATCCCACAAAGAACCACCTACCTTGGGTTATGTTGTGTGAAGCACAGGGCCACTCTTGGGACTCTTAGCCAAACAACTGCCAGGACAACACTCCCAGCCATCCTGTCAGCACAGCCAGCCCACCCCACAGGGAAGCAGAATCAAAAGGAAGGAAGCATGGGCATGCTGGGAAGGGGGTGGAGGCAATAGCATGATGGGAGTCGTAGTCACTGATATTGGTCACCCCCACAACTGTCCCATCAACACCACCCTGAACCATGCTCACATCACAGGAAGTGGAGAAGGATTCACAAGATGGCTGACACTGGCTACTGCTGTGGGGAGCACAAGGCCCTGCTGGCAACTGTGCACCAACAAACAGCAGGACACCACTGACTGACATCCTGAGAGACAACTTACACTCCCTGCAATGCAAGCACGTTCCATGGTGGGATATCTGGCTAGCTGGGTGGGAAGGGGGACTTGCAGCACTGACCATAGTCACAAGCACCTCCCCTCACACCCCCCAACACAAACTCCACAGAACCCACCTGGTAGAATGCAATGCCCCCCATCCTAACACAAGATCCCACAAAGAACCACCACCCTGGGTTATGTTGTGTGAAGCACAGGGACACTCTTGGGACTCTTAGCCAAACAACTGCCAGGACAACACTCCCAGCCATCCTGTCAGCACAGCCAGCCCACCCCACAGGGAAGCAGAATCAAAAGGAAGGAAGCATGGGCATGCTGGGAAGGGGGTGGAGGCAATAGCATGATGGGAGTCGTAGTCACTGATATTGGTCACCCCCACAACTGTCCCATCAACACCACCCTGAACCATGCTCACATCACAGGAAGTGGAGAAGGACTCACAAGATGGCTGACACTGGCTACTGCTGTGGGGAGCACAAGGCCCTGCTGGCAACTGTGCACCAACAAACAGCAGGACACCACTGACTGACATCCTGAGAGACAACTTACACTCCCTGCAATGCAAGCACGTTCCATGGTGGGATACCTGGCTAGCTGGGTGGGAAGGGGGACTTGCAGCACTGACCATAGTCACAAGCACCTCCCCTCACACTCCCCCAACACAAACTCCACAGAACCCACCTGGTAGAATGCAATGCCCCCCATCCTAACACAAGATCCCACAAAGAACCACCACCCTGGGTTATGTTGTGTGAAGCACAGGGACACTCTTGGGACCTCTAGCCAAACAACTGCCAGGACAACACTCCCAGCCATCCTGTCAGCACAGCCAGCCCACCCCACAGGGAAGCAGAGTCAAAAGGAAGGAAGCATGGGCATGCTGGGAAGGGGGAGGAGGCAATAGCATGATGGGAGTCGTAGTCACAGCTCTACATCCCCCACCACATGGCCCAGCAAGCTCACACTCACGCATGCACATCCCACAGAGAGTGGAAAGGCCCATCAAAGATGTCTGACACTGTTGCTGTGTCGTGGGGAGCACAAGGGCATGCTGGGTACTGCACACCAACCAACAGCAGGACACCACTGTCAGCCATCTTGCCATTGCTCTCACACCCACACACACTGAACTCCACACAAATGCAAGTAAGTATGGGAATGCTGGGAAGTGGGGTGGAGGCAATGGCATGATGGGAGTCGTAGTCACAGACATAGCTCACCCCCACAACTGTCCCATCAACACCACCCTGAACCATGCTCACATCACAGGGAGTGGAGAAGGACTCACAAGATGGCTGACACTGGCTACTGCTGTGGGGAGCACAAAGCCCTGCTGGCAAATGTGCACCAACAAACAGCAGGACACCACTGACTGACATCCTGAGAGACAACTTACACTCCCTGCAACGCAAGCACGTTCCATGGTGGGATAACTGACTGGCTGGGTGGGTGGGAAGGAGGGCCGGCTGTCAATCAAACACAACCAATGCAGACCATGTTCACACCCCAGAAAATACATAGAAATGCCCAAATAATGCAGGACAATGTGCCACACCAATATCAACCCCTGACTGTGACGACTTAGGACAATGCAATGTACAGGCCCGCACCCAGAGGCACAGTCACAACTGTCATGTGTGTCAACCATTGATGCCTGCAGAAACATAACATACATTGTTTGTGTCTCCCAAAAACAGGTGATGATGGGGACACAGCAGCAGACGCTGAGGAGTCCCAGTCCCAGGCTCAAGAGGATGCCGAGCTCACTGGCGTCGTACAGCCTCTGTCCTCCTCGGACGATGAAGAACAACCTGGCACATCCGGTGCAAGTCAACATGCAGCACCAGCAGGACCACCAGCTGCAGCACCAGCAGGACCACCAGCTGCACCCCTGCACCCACCCCTCCAACGACTGTCACCACGAATACCATCCCTGCCGACATGGACAGAACAAGGAGCAACACTAGCACAGTGACCCTGGACCAACCTGGGGCCATGGACACCACCACCACCACCAACCCCGAAGGTGGACCAGGGTTATCTGTGCGTGCCACTGCACACACTGCACATGTCAGCAGGGGTGGTGGGAGGGGTGGGAGACAGAGGTCGCTGCTTGCAGACGTTGCTGGTGTGCATGATGACCCACAACTGGTACGCATAGCTGATGCGTACCAGTCCAGCACCGGAGAGCTCAGCCAGGTAGTGGGGCTCCTCAGAGACATTAAACAGCAGCAGGCTGCCCATCATGCCCGCTTGGACTCCCACATGTCCCACGTGGAGTCACACATGTCCCGTGTGGACTCACACATGTCCCGCGTGGAGTCCAAGTGGGATGCACTGCATGAGATGACGGCGGTGCACAGGGACATTTTACAATGCCTCCGCCAGATGAACTGCAACCAGTCCACACCTCCCTGTGTGCCAACAACATCTGGTGCCGAACAAACTGCAACTGCCACAGGGAGGGAGGAGGACTCTGGCGGAGAGTCCCCTGCACCGCAGCAGCCTGTACTTGAGGGCCCCCCCCAAGAAGAGGGGTCGTCCGAGGAGGGAAAAGTGAGAGGCCGATGGCCAAGCGCAACTCCCAGGAAGCCTGAACCTGTTCTGGATGTTCGCCTTTGTGCACAGACTGTTCACCCTGTTGACGGCAACACTACTCCCACACATTGCATGGGGAGTACAAGTTGGACCAATGTGTCAGACAACTGTGGCCCCGATACTGGGGATCCTGTCTACCAGGACTTTCAATTCACCTAGGAACTTGGGATTGCAAGATTTATGTACAGCACTACCCATCCTATGCACTATTAACACAAATGTATCATAATAAACACACTAATACACCATACTTGCCTCTGTCGTGATTCCAACGTGGGTGCTGTTATGGGGATGATGAACTGCAAAATTACACTGTGTATGTGAACTGCAACAGCAAGGACAACACAGGCATGTGAGTACAGGCAACGTGACACACATGAGGGAGACACACCACCAGGGCTACACAACACATACACACCTAGGCCATCTGACTCATTGCCTACACTGATGTTGCCAGGGAAGACGGTGCAATGCACAGACACCACACCCATTCCCAGTTGTAGTCAAGTAGCCCACAGGTGCAGTAAGCAAATGGCAGTCAAATGTGTGACCACAGACAACGCACATCACAAAGTGAAGCACAGGTTTATTACACAGTTGCAACATGCCGTAACCACTACAGATGGAAGGTAATCCCACCTGGCAGCGGGCACACAGTCAACAACTGTAGACGGAAGGAAGTCCATGGGTGTGGCGCACATCACCTGTAGGGACACAACAGCTACCAGCCTGGATGTGCAATCACGTCGTCGGTGGACACAGTTGACCAAACGAATCTGAAAGTACCCTGTGAAGGACAGAAATGACACACAGTCAAAAGCAATGGAGTACAGGACAGAACAGCAAAACTCATGCACAATACATGTTACAAGATACCCACCCAGAACCAAGTTAGCATGTCAACACTGTTGGGGAGTACAGCCCACCTGTCACCACACATCGCAACACACATCCAGTCAAGTAGCCCATGGACACACTCCAACAGCACCAGAGCACCACCCACACATCATGCCAACTCACATCATTGACATGACACCTCAGGATACTCACATTCAGCTAAAGAAGTTGGTGATGAGCTGTGTGCGGACATCACCATCATCATCATCATCGTCACTGGCATCGTGGTCCAGGCCAGGATCCTCCACAGGTGGCGGATGTTGGTCATTGTCATCCTGGATGAGAGGCAACTCCTTCCGCACAGCCAGGTTGTGGAGCATGCAGCAGACGATGATAATCTTGCACACTTTCGCAGGGGCATATGAGAGGGACCCTCCGGTCTTGTCCAGGCAGCGGAAGCGGCTCTTCAGGAGACCAAAGGTCCGCTCAATCACTCTCCTGGTCAGACCATGTGCCTCATTGTAGCGCATCTGGGCTGGTGTCACAGGGTTCCTGAGGGGTGTCAGCAACCACGGCATGTTGGGGTATCCCGAGTCACCTACGGACAGACAAGTGCACATTAGCTGACTTGGAAAAGTGGGCGGAATACTACAGATCAGATCACACACAATGGCACAAAGTCAGTACACACCGACAAGCCAGGCACGCTGGTTCTGCATCTGTGCCATCATCCTGGGGATGCGACTACTCCTCATCACAAAGGCATCGTGTGCTGAATCAGGGAAACGGGCACACACGTGTGTGATGGTCATGTCTGCAAGACACACCACCAGTGCATTGACCGAGTGGTAGTGCTTGCGGTTCCTGTAGGCCTGCTCCTGGGCCTGTGGTGGTACCAAAGCCACATGTGTCCCATCAATGGAGCCAATTACATGCGGCATCCTCCCCAGGGCATAAAAGTCACTCTTCACGTCAGTGAGTCGTCGCAGTCTAGGGAAATAGATGTACCGGTTCAGGAAGAGCAACATTGCCGCCAAAACATCGCGGAGCACACGGCTGAACATGGTCTGTGACATCCCACCAGCAGTCGCCACAGTATGTTGGAAGGTACCAGTGGCAAAGAAGTGTAGGGCTGCCATCACCTTCACCTTGGGGGTCAGCGCTGTAGGATACGGCCGGCCAGGCTGCAAATGTGGGGACAACTGCACTGCCAAATCCTCAATCAGCTGCCTGGTGAAGCGGTACCGTCGGATGCTGTCCCGTTCCACCATCGTTGCCAGGTCTGGGAATGGCCGATGGACAGCAGGAGCCCTGCAGTGCAGAGGAGAAGTAAGCAAGATTGTCAGTCACCCCACATATGCGGCATTGAACACACTCAAGATCCCAACATACATCATTATGAGGCACAACTACATAAAGTGTGCAGTACCGGAAGGACATGTATGGTACATACATGGCCAACATCTGTCAACACGGTCCAACAGGTGGCATCAATTAGTCCCAGGTTGGCCCATTGGATATCATGAGGCCGTGTCACAGTTCCCATCTCCTGCTGCCGTGTCACAATAACCCCCACAGTGACATGTGAGGACAGATGTGCCCCAGGCACCACAGCTCAACGACAGGTACATTACCAGGGACCCTGTAATGCCACATGGACACTGGCATTACATGGAGTATCATGTATACACCACAGCAAAACAACCATGACCCCCACAGGTAGTGGCCCCACTTGCCACTGCAGGACAGACATGGACGTCTGTGACACACACGCACAACATCAGAGTCCATGCACACACAACGTGGATGTGGAGACTGGCTCCCATTGTGCACATGAAATCAGAGACATTGTAAACACTACATGCACAAAGACTGTGGAGGACCATCACTATTGTGCCACTGGGACACCCTGGCTCAAACATACCGTCCCACATGGGACTCACGGGGTATGTGACATGACATACACATACACCACTGTGAAATGTGACCATGGCACATGCACAGATATGAACAGTTGCACATCACAGTGGTCATGTACACGTAACACCCAGGATCCTGTCCCCATGAACACGTGCACAGCCTGGGGGTGGCTGCCCACAGGTGACACCCACAGGACAACATGTACACCAACATACACACAATAGGAAATGCATCCTTACATGCCTTATGATAAAGTTTGGACAGGCTGTCGTGATGTAGGTGTGCCCCTCACTCCCTGGGAGCTATCTGTGGCTGGCATATGTCCATCTGAGACAGGCATGCTGACATATGCCAGTCACATGTACAGTGATGCGTTGTACTGCAATGGACCGATCGGTGCCTCCGGCCGGCCCATTGCATTCAATGTGTGCGGGTACGCGTTGTACCCCTGTGCGCGTTGTACCGCAATGGACCGATCGGTGCCTCCGGCCGGCCCATTGCAATCAATGTGTGCGGGTACGCGTTGTACCCCTGTGCGCGTTGTACCGCAATGGACCGATCGGTGCCTCCGGCCGGCCCATTGCAATCAATGTGTGCGGGTACGCGTTGTACCCCTGTGCGCGTTGTACCGCAATGGACCGATCGGTGCCTCCGGCCGGCCCATTGCATTCAATGTGCGGGTACGCGTTGTACCCCTGTGCGCGTTGTACCGCAATGGACCGATCGGTGCCTCCAGCCGGCCCATTGCAATCAATGTGTGCGGGTACGCGTTGTACCCCTGTGCGCGTTGTACCGCAATGGACCGATCGGTGCCTCCGGCCGGCCCATTGCAATCAATGTGTGCGGGTACACGTTGTACCCCTGTGCACGTTGTACCGCAATGGACCGATCGGTGCCTCCGGCCGGCCCATTGCAATCAATGTGTGCGGGTACGCGTTGTACCCCTGTGCGCGTTGTACCGCAATGGACCGATCGGTGCCTCCGGCCGGCCCATTGCAATCAATGTGTGCGGGTACGCGTTGTACCCCTGTGTGCGTTGTACCGCAATGGACCGATCGGTGCCTCCGGCCGGCCCATTGCAATCAATGTGTGCGGGTACGCGTTGTACCCCTGTGCGCGTTGTACCGCAATGGACCGATCGGTGCCTCCGGCCGGCCCATTGCATTCAATGTGTGCGGGTACGCGTTGTACCCCTGTGCGCGTTGAACCGCAATGGACCGATCGGTGCCTCCGGCCGGCCCATTGCAATCAATGTGTGCGGGTACGCGTTGTACCCCTGTGCGTGTTGAACTGCAATGGACCGATCGGTGCCTCCGGCCGGCCCATTGCATTCAATGTGTGCGGGTACGCGTTGTACCCCTGTGCGCGTTGTACCGCAATGAACCGATCGGTGGGCACCCATTGACAATGTGCTTGCCTGGCAACGGACGCGTTTTCAAATTTCGAACGAGTCGGTTGCTGTAAATTCAGTTGGTCACCCACAACAATGTTGCAAAATCATGCATGTCATGAAGTTGAAGATTTGAAGGATGCTGTGGGCGTGTTTTGGTGCTGCTATTCCATGGATTGGCCAGATTCAGAAGATGCAAACGACTTGGACCTATCACTTTGGACCCAAGGGACAGTATCTGCCTCTCCAGCACATATATATTGCTGGCTGTTCCCCTGAGAGCTCACTTGCCTGCACTACATGCTCCAGGACGACATCTGCCACTGCACTGCTGCTGTCTCTGCCCCTCTGGACCCTGCAATGGCACGTACTGTGGAGAGAGCCCCAGCCTTCAGCCTTGAAGAGAACCAGACCCTGCTGGACAGCCTACTTCCACAGTACAGCAAGCTGTATGGGACACCAGGGGAGCAGGTGAGTGTTCTGTGCACTGCCTTTCTGAATGTGCATTTTGTGTGACTAGCAAGGCTGAGAGTCTGCACGCCACTGGCTAGCAGGCTCACTGAGTAGTTGTCACCCCCATAGTGTGTAGTGACTTGCACTGGACAGGTATGGTGCAGTGACAGTGCATTTGAACATGGTTTTACTTCCCATGCAATGATACCATGTAGTGACGTCTGGCAAACTGTCCATGGTCAGCTTTGCACTGCCTGTGTACATCATGTGCCCCTGTGATTGAGACATGTATATACAACTGTGTCATGCACGGATATGTTGCATGTGTGGTAATGGCCTTTTCACTTTGTCATCCTGACAGGTTAATGCCCATCGGAAGCAGGAAATCTGGAAGGACATCGTCCGGGCTGTCCGGTCCGTGGGGGTCTACAAGCGCCGGATCCGCAACTGCAAGAAGAGGTGGCAGGACCTTCGGGGCTGGACCCGGAGGATTGCACGGGTCCAGCTGAAGCTGTCGCCTCCTCGCAGGAGGGGCGGAACACGGACCCTGACCCCCCACATGCTCCAGATCCTGACGGTGGTGTTTCCAGACCTGGATGGGCAGCTGAAGGCCAGACAGCAGCAAGGAGGGGTGAGTCAAAGACTGCACTGTGAACTCTGTATTACATGCTTTGTGCCCTCCTCTGGCCTGGTTCAACTGCCACAGTGCAGCAGTCATGTTGTCCAGGAGCCATGTCCCTCTATTGTGCACTGCCCACTACTCATCTGATACCCAGGTGTGGCCCTTACATTCAGGGAATTGTGTCACTTGGGACTGTGTCCTTGCAGTTTGCTTCACTAAAGGTGGGGGACAGCATCTGTTTCCCTAACTCTGTTGTGGGTATCATGGGTGGGTCCATTGTTCACACAACGCCTGGGTTTGGACATGTGATCTGCGTGTTGCTTTGATATGCGGTCCACTTGCTGAGCTGAGCCACCACATGTGCCTGGGGTATGTGGCACACGCCCATGCAGCGGGTGGGAACAATGTTTGGGCCCCAGGAGTGTGCAGATTACGTGTGTCACATACATAGCCAGCTATCCACTGTCCAGGGCACATCCCTCATTCATGTGGAGCAGGACAGTCATGCCTACTCCAGGCCATGCAATGCACTCTGTACTCCCACTCCATGTATCAGCTGACACATTGTGCACAGTGATTTGACCCCTCAGGTGTCTGCCTCTGTGTCAGTGTGCTGTGGATTAGTTGCCAGGACTGCTGGGGTGTTTCTTGGTAGGGGCTCAGCATGCCCCTGGAGATGTGACCATAGGAGACGGTACTTGTGTGTCACATAGGTGTTTGATCAGCTGCCCGTGCAGACTGGGGTATGCGAATGTGAAGTTCAGGCAGCTGTTCCCCATTCACAGCAAATTGTGAGGGGCTCAGGTTCAGAGGGTAGTGTCACAGGTCTCCCATATGTCCAATAGGTGTGACCTGGACAGATGAGGGTTAAGATGATGTGTTGTGTGGGGGATGTACATGTGCACTTGTGCAGCTCCAGGACTTGCATTCCCCATGACCTACTATTGTGACACAGTGCATAGTGTTGTTGTCTGGCTGCCAAGTCATACATCACTGAGACAGTGATGTATGACTTAGCAGTCATGCCTCTGCCATGGCATGTGTCAACTTATTGGTGGTCCTGCAGGGGAGTGACATGTGCTACATGCACACCATAGTGGCGCTGGCTATCAGGACATGGGTGCATCATGGTGTCTGTCGCTGGTATGCATCACATGCATTTCCTATTTGACTCTGGGCATCCCTTTCATCCGGAAACCTGTACTGACTCAGTGGCAAGAGCTGTGATGTGTGCATGTCCACATGCCACACCGTGTCCTCTGCACTGTCCAACTACTGTGTACTTGGTGCATGTGTCCACACTGGGGTGTTGCAATCCAACAGACACCAGACAGATGGGTGCAAGGCCATGTGGGATGTGAGTGCCATGCTTGGCATCAGACTGACAATTGGCTTCTCCTGTTCAGTTAGGGCACTTTTAGCAATGTACAACTAATGATGCCAGGGCTTGCTCTGTAATGTGCTGTGCTCACAGTGGTGTGTGCGTTTGGTGCAGGTGACTGATGTCTGTCTGTTTCCCTATTGTTTGCAGATACATCCACGGCCAATGAAGGGGACAGCTCCACGGACCAGGAGGAGCCAGACTGGGTCAGCAGCCGAGGAGTGGTCGGAGGGACCCAGTGGCACGGAGGGCGAGGGGAGCCACCCCGAGGAGTCCTCAGCACCATCCACCTCAGCTGAGGACCAGAGAAACTCGGAGGATGACTCCCTTGTGGAGGCGGGTGTCAGCAGCCACCACACGCCAGCTAGTGTTGTTGTCCCCGCCACCACCAGCACCACCACCGCCCTCCCATCGGCTCCCATTCCCCAGGTCCGTGGAGGCTCCCATGTTCGGGAGCGTGTCTCCTTTGGCCCAGGCACCGCACCCCCTGCCCCTGTGTCCCCTGCTGCCCTGAGTGAGGAGTCTGTGTACCTCCTTCGCCAGCTCCATGTAGGGCAGACAGCCATGCTGAGTGTCCTCCATGCGCACACCGCACTGTTGACTCAGCTGGTGTCGTTCATGGAGGGCATCTCATCGGGCATGTCTGACCTACAGAGGGGCAACAGGTCCATGGACTCCTCCCTGACGGCAGCAGTGTCCCTCCTCAGACAGTCCCTCACCCCTCCTGCCTCTGCTCCATCCACACTCCCCAGCACCTTACCCGTCCCAAGCACACACACACCGGCACAGGCACACACCAGCACACACACATCCAGCACACAGACACACACGCCACAATCTAAACGCACACGCACGCACAGTCAGGGGACTGAAACCAGACTCACAGGGGATGGGGCCCTGGTACACACACACGCATCCACGGGCACTGCGCAGTCCTCAGTTGCCTCTCCCTCCAAAGCACCCTCCCTTGCCTCACCTGCAACCCCAAAGACCCAGCGCCTCTTCCTCAGTGACCTCGGCCTCTTCCCCTCCGATCCAGCTGCCCCAGCATCCAGGGGGAAGAGGAAGCCCCCCCACACGGAGCAGAGTGCCCCTCGCCCCCGGACACCCTCCCCCAGGTGCAGAGAAACTGAGGCCCCCACCCGCAAGTCCCCCCGGAGTGCTAAGAGCAAGACCCCGCCGCCGCCCTGCAGCTCAAGCACCAGGTCTCCTTCCTCCATCCCTCAGGCCCCCACTCCACAGGTGCCCCCACCACACCCTGCCCCAGGTTCCCCCACCCACAGATATACCATCCCCAAGAGGCTCCGGCCTTCTCCCCCTGCCACTTGCTCTCCCGGCACCACACCCCCCGCTGCGCTTGTCTGTGCCACTGATATGGTGAGGGTGTCCTCCCCCTCTGTCCAGCCCACCTTGCCTGTTCCCCATTCTCCTCCCCTGGTGGTAGGCACTGCAGTGGAGTCCACTACCACCCTGTCTGACTTGGGCACTGCAGTGGCGGACCTTTCCACTCCATCTGCAGGGTCCACTGCAGTCGTGCCGGCACCCACAACATCTGAGCCATGCCCCCCAGTTGTGCCGGCACACACCATGTCAGACACCTCCACTGCAGTTGTCAGTGGCTCTTCAGCACCCACCACCCCTTCCCTGCTTCCTCCTGGTGAGCCCTGATCCTGTCCCTGCGGTGCCTGGCCTACCCCCCGGTTGCCCCTCCTAGTGGATTGTCCCTGGTTTTGTGCAGGCATGTGTAGGGTGGCATCTGCCACTGTCACCCACTTGTGACTTTGTTGATGGACTGGCCATTGGCCTTTGTTTATGTTCTACCGGACTTCTACTTTTAATGCCACATATGCTGAATAAAGCAACTTTCTGTTCTCTAGTGGTTTTGCTTCTGATGTACATGATGTTGATGTTGCTAACCATGCCCTTGCTGCAGTGATGGTGATATTTGGTCTCATGATAATGAAGTGTTACTGTGCAGGAACCCATGTGGTCCGGGGGGAATGTGTCCTATCCTGTGGTGTATCAATGTCATCCATAGCAGCATCTGAGGGTGTCATGTGTTCAGTATTTGGCAATGGGATTTCCTACTTAGATTGGCAATTTCACATCTGTGGCTTCCACCCCTGCACATCTGTTGTGCCTGCCATTGTTCTATTCGTCTACTTCCCTGACCGTGTGGCCATCTCCAGTGAACATGCAGGTTTGGGCATCAATGGGGAAGGACTCATCTGTGTTGTCAGTGCAATATTGCTATACAAGTGTGTTGGATCTGTGCTGATGATTCCGTTGGCACTTCCATGACCAGGCTGATGGGACGAGAGCCCTCATTTGGTGCTAATTGTTGATTGTGTGTCCCATTGCTGCCATGGTATGGTATCTGTTCACCTCACATCTGCAGTCTCCACAGGGTATCTGCATGTGTGTGCCTATAGGTGCAAATATGTGGGTCTGCATTCGGATGGTCACTTCTGTCATTGTGTCATTGATGATTGTTGACGGTGTCAGCCCCCATGGGTGTTGTTTGTCTGCACATGGCCAAAGTTATGTCTTATTTGCACTGCAGTATTTGGCTCCCCCAATTTATGTTGCAATGGGACACATACACTACTTTGCCACTGATGTGTTTGTTGTTCTGTGACCAGGAATCATCCATGCAGTTTGGCAGTTGCACCTCTTACTTTGTCAACACTTACCTTTTGGTCACTGTGATGATGGGGGTTTGGACCCCATTGCCACAATGTTCAAAATGTGCTGCAGCTATGGACCCCACACTTGCCTTTTGGTCACTGTGATGATGGGGGTTTGGACCCCATTGCCACAATGTTCAAAATGTGCTGCAGCTATGGACCCCACACTTGCCTTTTGGTCACTGTGATGATGGGGGTTTGGACCCCATAGCCACAATGTTCAAAATGTGCTTCAGCTATGGACCCCACACTTACCTTTTGGTCACTGTGATGATGGGGGTTTGGACCCCATTGCCACAATGGTCATGGCCTGCTTACGTTGTGTGTGCCACACACATATTTGTGTGGCACATGTGCTAGGGGGTCACATTGTATGTTCGAAGTTATGTTCGGTCTTGTAGGCATTTGACACAGTCTACACACGCTTGTCATGGTGTTGGGGGGATGTCTTCTTCTTGCATTCCCTAGGTTGTGGTGTGCTGGTTGTGTCATGCATTGTCCATCCTATGGGTGGGGGTGGTAGTGGGGGTAGGCATCCTGCCCCCATGGGTGAGGGTGGTAGTAGTGGTAGGCATCCTGCCCCCCCTGGGTGAGGGTGGTACTAGTGGTAGGCATCCTGCCCCCCCTGGGTGAGGGTGGTAGTAGTGGTAGGCATCCTGCCCCCCTGGCTAAGGGTGGTAGTAGTGGTAGGCATCCTGCCCCCCTGGGTGAGGGTGGTAGTAGTGGTAGGCATCATGCCCCCCTGGCTAAGGGTGGTAGTAGTGGTAGGCATCCTGCCCCCCTGGGTGAGGGTGGTAGTAGTGGTAGGCATCCTGCCCCCCTGGGTGAGGGTGGTACTAGTGGTAGGCATCCTGCCCCCCTGGGTGAGGGTGGTAGTAGTGGTAGGCATCCTGCCCCCCTGGGTGAGGGTGGTAGTAGTGGTAGGCCTCCTGCCCCCTGGGTGAGGGTGGTAGTAGTGGTAGGCATCCTGCCCCCCTGGCTAAGGGTGGTAGTAGTGGTAGGCATCCTGCCCCCCTGGGTGAGGGTGGTAGTAGTGGTGGGCATCCTGCCCCCTGGGTGAGGGTGGTACTAGTGGTAGGCATCCAGCCCACCCTGGGTGAGGGTGGAAGTAGTGGTAGGCATCCTGCCCCCCCTGGCTAAGGGTGGTAGTAGTGGTAGGCATCCTGCTCCCCCTGGGTGAGGGTGGTAGTAGTGGTAGGCATCCTGCCCCCCTGGGTGAGGGTTGTAGTAGTGGTAGGCATCCTGCCCCCCTGGGTGAGGGTGGTAGTAGTGGTAGGCATCCTGCCCCCCTGGCTAAGGGTGGTAGTAGTGGTGGGCATCCTGCCCCCCCTGGGTGAGGGTGGTACTAGTGGTAGGCATCCAGCCCACCCTGGGTGAGGGTGGTAGTAGTGGTAGGCATCCTGCCCCCCCTGGCTAAGGGTGGTAGTAGTGGTAGGCATCCTGCCCCCCCTGGGTGAGGGTGGTAGTAGTGGTGGGCATCCTGCCCCCCCTGGGTGAGGGTGGTACTAGTGGTAGGCATCCAGCCTCACCCTGGGTGAGGGTGGAAGTAGTGGTAGGCATCCTGCCCCCCCTGGCTAAGGGTGGTAGTAGTGGTAGGCATCCTGCCCCCCCTGGGTGAGGGTGGTAGTAGTGGTAGGCATCCTGCCCCCCTGGCTAAGGGTGGTAGTAGTGGTAGGCATCCTGCCCCCCTGGGTGAGGGTGGTAGTAGTGGTAGGCATCCTGCCCCCCTGGGTGAGGGTGGTAGTAGTGGTAGGCATCCTGCCCCCCTGGCTGAGGGTGGTAGTAGTGGTAGGCATCCTGCCCCCCTGGGTGAGGGTGGTAGTAGTGGTAGGCATCCTGCCCCCCTGGGTGAGGGTGGTAGTAGTGGTAGGCATCCTGCCCCCCTGGGTGAGGGTGGTAGTAGTGGTAGGCATCCTGCCCCCCTGGGTGAGGGTGGTAGTAGTGGTAGGCATCCAGCCCCCTGGGTGAGGGTGGTAGTAGTGGTAGGCATCCTGCCCCCCTGGGTGAGGGTGGTAGTAGTGGTAGGCATCCTGCCCCCCTGGGTGAGGGTGGTACTAGTGGTAGGCATCCTGCCCCCCTGGGTGAGGGTGGTAGTAGTGGTAGGCATCCTGCCCCCTGGGTGAGGGTGGTAGTAGTGGTAGGCATCCTGCCCCCCTGGCTGAGGGTGGTAGTAGTGGTAGGCATCCTGCCCCCCTGGGTGAGGGTGGTAGTAGTGGTAGGCATCCTGCCCCCTGGGTGAGGGTGGTACTAGTGGTAGGCATCCAGCCCACCCTGGGTGAGGGTGGTAGTAGTGGTAGGCATCCTGCCCCCCTGGGTGAGGGTGGTAGTAGTGGTAGGCATCCTGCCCCCTGGCTAAGGGTGGTAGTAGTGGTAGGCATCCTGCCCCCTGGGTGAGGGTGGTAGTAGTGGTAGGCATCCTGCCCCCTGGCTAAGGGTGGTAGTAGTGGTAGGCATCCAGCCCACCCTGGGTGAGGGTGGTAGTAATGGTAGGCATCCAGCCCCCCCTGGGTAAGGGTGGTAGTAGTGGTAGGCATCCAGCCCCCCTGGGTAAGGGTGGTAGTGGTGGTGGTGCGCATTCAGGCCCCTGTGTGCATATGTGGCATTGGTGATGGGCATCCCGCCCCTATGGTGCTGCTGTTGCAAGTATATTCTGCATCCCTCTGTGTGTGTGTGATGTTTCGTGTACGTGTTGTATGTGTTTTGTGGTTGGTGTCTGGCTTACCTTCTGCGCCGTACGCGTCCGTGCCTGTTCCGGTAGTATATGTAGAATATTGGTATGATCGGGACGAAGGGATTCATGGTTGGTTCGTGTCGTTCGTCCTTCTCATTGCTTCGCGTCGTCCTCGTCGCTTCGCCTCGTCCTCGTCGCTTCGCGTCGTCCTCGTCGCTGCCGTGTTCGTCTCGGAGCCGTGGATCGTGTTGTGGCGCGAATCGGAGCTTATGTGCGCCTCTCCCGGATGCTTTGACGTGCCGTGCGTAGCGACGGGTTCGGCGCGTACGGAATGCGCATCGTACTTGTCCGGCCGGACGGGGCTGCATTTTTCCTTCCGTGCGACTCGATTCAGCGTTTCCGGATTCCCCTCGGTCGGAGAACAGGAGCTGGTTTGGGTGAGTACGGCTCGGCCGGATTCTTTGCTGTTGTGCGCATCGTACTTGCTCGTTCGGTGTGCTGTACGGATCGGTCGGGAAACAGGCTTTCGCATGGCTTTTTTCCCGACCGAATGGTATTGGGTGCGCCTCCGACCGAGATCGGAATCGGCCCCTAAGTGTGCAGATGACTTTGTTCAAAAAGTCTTCATTAGAAAATATGATCAGTTTTAGGTCTGTCTAAAGAGAGATGAGGCTGTCTGTCAGAACGCAAGTCACCAGAACAGCAATAGCATACAAAGGGGACTTTTGGTCAGCCCTATTTAGCCAGCAGCCTCGCTGAACAAGCCTCCTTTAGCCATTGCTTGTTTGCAGTGCCCTTCATGTTTTGGATCATCCCACAGAGTTTAGCTGATTTTTATATTTTATTTTGCATAATTAATTGCCAAGAAATTGTCCCAGCGCCCACATAGGTAGCCGGCTTGTGGGCACTCTTCTGGCCAAATTAGCTATAAAGCAGTGTGCCTGATTACTTCTTTGCCTGTACTGCACACACTCCTATGTTTGAGGTGTTTATATCATCAATAGAGTGCCTAGCGGATATCCTGTTTTTCCTGTCAGGCTGCTTTGTAAAACTCCCAGTGCTTCTGTCTACCACATTTCACTTCTTCCATCGTGTCTCCTAAGGGCTGCATGTGTCAAATTTGCACTATACTGGCATTCCAGATGCAACAGGAGCAATGTTAATCGCCTCACTTTCCTAAACACACGAACAACCATCAAAGGAAACTATGCTGGTCAGCAGTAGACCGGGGGAAAGTGGAATGGACCAAGAGAAACAAAGACGCTGAATAGGTTCCCTCTGCCTGTTCATACTGCTGTTAGAAAAGTTGATATCTAAAACAAAAATAAAGTTTTTAGGGGGCGTGGCTACAATGAGTACCCATGTAGACGTATCCTCATTGAGCTCCCAAGGCCAGGGACTCCTCCAGGCCCCTCAGATCTTGGCTCCACTATTTAAAATTGTTCAATAATTTCACTGGTTGTAAACAAAGGAGATTCCAGCGAAATGCAAAATGGATTGAGCTACAAGGGAATAAAAGACTTTGGAGACATGACCAGCCCGCCTGCATGCCATGCTCAAAGATGATCGCCGTAGCCCTTGCAAGGAAGCCAAAATGCCACCACCCCTCACACCAATTAGCGCCCTACCTTCCAATGTCTTTTGATCATGCTCTTTCACCATTGTGAGTGCGCCCTATTGGCGAGGTATCGAAGCAGAGCATAGAGAAAGCTCCGGTAAGATTTAATGTGACCCCCTTGTAGCAATCAACCAATGCGTACCGCAAATAAAGTTCAGGTGGCTGATTATGGAGGCCTTGGCCTCATAGAAAGGACTCTTTTAGATATTCAGTGCACATTTACTCTTTTAAGCATGGTGGAGGCAAAGGCGGCTCCAAATTTATTGTTCTCGTAGAACTGTCAGCTGCTATGATATGACTTTTCTGGATTCATGCTTGGAGCTACATATTTTGGCCAATCTGGGCTTTTGACTCAATCACTCTTCCTCTACTATATGGGTGCTAATCTTGCAAGACTCAAGCTATTTACACATTTCTTTAGTAGTGCCACATTCTTCGTGACAGCCTCCTTTCATGTTGAAAAAAGAGCAGAAATCAGCGAAAGGCCCTTACATTTAAGATATTATCTGGGCTCAGACGTCACCAATTAAATTGTCCCCCTTCACTACTGCTAGGATGACAACAAAAGACTCTCTTAGCCAACTACCACTTAGTCTTATTTACACACCAAATCTCAAAGGGGATATCATCTGCATGTTCGTTGAATTCAAAAAAGATTCTGGCATGTTACACCAGGACTTTGCGAAAGTAGAACAATGTTCCAATGGGAATCATTTAAATACATTTAATACATTTGCAGGGATTACCCAAATCAAAACCTGCTGTGACAACAAATGATATAACATTTTTATCTAATTATTCATAGCATTGTGTGAATAAGGTGGTAATTCCAGAGTGTGAGAAGGTGCCATAAGTAATGGCGCAGTGAAAGTGCCAAGGTGAAAAAATGTGTGAAAAAACATCCAGTGCGCATAGCAAAAGAAGAAAAATATCTCAATCAACTTGACATAAATTAGAAGGTAAACAGCCCTATCAGGAAATAAGAGACTAAAACAGTTTCACTATTCCAGGTACTTAATGCAAGTGTGGTTAAGATGCACAAGTCAGCTTTTCGACCCCAAGGGGTTATTTAACAGGGTCCTCCTCAGGACAGAAAATGTAGCTACCTAAAAAAAGAAATGAACTGTCAGAATATAATAGAAATAGATAGAGGATAAGAAAACCATCTTAGGTTCCATATTGCAGCTCACCTAACGCAACAGGTTACATGCGGCAATTAATGTCACAAAGAAACAGACAATCTCACACTATTGGATGATTTTAGGGATTGATACTGCCCTAGAACACGTAAAAAAATTAAGAAGGAAATAGCTGACCTAGTAAGAGAAATCCTTGATGACAAGTCATTAATTAATGCTAAGGAAGCTTTAGTTGCATTAGAAAAAAACTGTTTCGGAATTTAGAATAGTCACCCAACAGAAGAAATTGAATACACTAGCCAAGGACATCAGAAATTATACCAAAGCAAGACCGATCCATACCTTCTTGACAAATATTACCAACAAGACAACAAAGGGAGATTTGTGAACAGAGGACGCTATTATCACAACCGTTCTGTAACATTTTCAGACACGTCTAATTCAGACGCTTCTGACTCTGAACCTGGGGCGAGAACATGGCGGCAGCAAGCTGAGCTGCCGCTGCACCTGGAGGCCCCGCCTGTTCCCCACGCCATCGGAGTCCGTGTTTAGTGCGGAATACTGAGAGGTTTTACGGGATCAATGTCAAGACAGGTTACCTCTTGATCGGAGCATTCTTTTTCTGAGGTGTTCCCTTTTTCGGGCGGCTGCCGGGTGATCTGTCCGGGCTCCGGTCCGGGTTCCGCTCCTGCTTGTCCCGGCGGCTGGATTTTGGCGGATGTGTGTTGGGGGCGGTGCGGCTCTCGGTCCCGGCCCGGCTTCCGCTCCTTCCGCCCCTCCCTGCCTAACGCGGTGGGAGACGGCGGCGCTGGAGCTAAGAAGGAGTCGGAGAGTTGCGGCCCGTGGTCTCCTCAGGGGCAGTACTAGGGGCATAGCGGCTAAACTGGAGAGCATCGAGAGGGACGAGTGTGCTGAGGGGAGCGGCGAGTACGGCTGTGAGGAGGGTGCTGGCAACGCTGGAGAAGTCGGAGCCCCGGTGGAGCAGCCTCAGGATTGTGGTGGTTTGTTGGTTGGTGGGGTGTCCCACAATCAGGTAGGACGCATTCCAGCTCCTTCGGATTCCCCTGTCTCGGCTTTCGTTTCTGCTTTTGCTTCTACCTCTCCCTTGGGCAACAGTAAGTGGATTAAGAAGGGTAAAAGACGCAGGGGAGGAGGAGGAGGGCTCGCAAGGGCAAAGTCTGCTGGGAAGGACATTGCCCAGGCGCATCTGTATGGACAGGAGGGTAGTCTGGACATAAGTGCGAAAACTGCTGGCAATATCACGAGTAACAGTTCTGGAGAAGGTTACGGCAATAGTAGCACTAAGAGAAAGTCGAAGACCGAAAAGAAAAATACTTCAACTTTTTTATCTGGGGAAGTTAAAAAAAAGAATACTAAAACAACTAGGTCTAAGGGCATTTTTCTAGAAGATAAGCCCAAGATCACTCCTTCCCTAAAGTGGTACTTTAAGGTCCTACCGGAAGTTCTGTGCCTTGTGAGACAGGGAGAGGCTGGAAAGCTGGGGAAAAGGGACATAACTGAGCAGGAACCTGGATTCGTTGGACCTGCTAACCTAGATGGCTCAAAAGTAGAAAAGATAAAGCCGGGGGGCCATACACTTGCTGGGGGTTTGGCTCTGGTTGATATTGAAAGTTCTGCTTTGGAGGGGAGAGATAACGCGATGGAGGTAGGGAAGGAGGTGGTGGACCAGACACCTCAAGCTGAATCTCCAGATACCCCACAGGTCTCACCTAAGGGTCCGGTTTTGGAGGAAGGAAGCTCAGACAGAGGAGCGTCAGCTCCAAATTCAGAGGTTTCCAATTCAGAGGCTCCAAATTCAGAGGTACATTCAATTTCTTCTTTGGAGCTTCTTATGGCCTCATTATCAGTAGATAAAAAAAGGGTTTGAGGTCTCTGCCGCTAACCAAGGAGTGATCAGGAGCTTTTGTGAGTCGCTGGACAAGAAAGTGGACCTCCTGAATACAAGGACGGAGACATTAGAATCTAATGTGGGGGCATTAACAGAACAGTTTGACGTCCTGAAAGGTGACCTAGTAGCTCTTAAAAGAGATGAGGGGGCCCTGCGAGACAGGCTGGAAACATTAGAGAATAATTCCCGTAGGAATAATTTGCGAATATTGAATGTTCCAGAGGGGAGTGAAGGCGAGGATCTTAAGCCCTTTATGATCACTCTTTTAAAAGAATCACTTGATCTAGAGATCTCGGAGGATGAATTGGGCCGGGACATTCAGAGAATCCATCGAGACCCCTTCAGAAGAAATCCGAATCGATCTAAACCGAGGAAAATCCTTATAAATTTCCATTCCTACTCATTGAAAGAGAAGATTCTTAATTTATCTCTCAAACATAAGTCACTGAAGGGTAAGGATTTTCCATTCCAGATTAGATCAGACCTGGCCAGAGATACGTTGGATAGGCAATGGGAGCTGGGTAGGAAGCTGGAGGACTTTAAAAAGTTAGGAGCTGTGGCTCAACTTAAATGTCCTGCCTCCTTGAAGATCATGCTTAAAAACAAAATGTATAATGTGAGATCAGTACAGGAGGCTGAAGACTTCCTTGCAAATATACAGCTGGGCTAGCTATATCTTCATATTATTACCTTGCCTTTATTCCATGCTTCTCTCTAGGTTCCCTGGATAGCCTACCTTTAAACAAAATATACAATATTAGTATTTCTCTATGCAGTAAGCTCATGGGGGGAACAGACAATGTTTTATAAGGAAAGAAGAAAAAAAAAAAAAAAAAAAAGTTTCACATAAGTAAAAATGATATAAATAAAAGACAACAAAAGACAAAGAAGAGGGAAAGAAAAGGGAAAGAGAAAAGAGGGAAAAGGAAAAGAATAAGCGGGGTATAGATAAGGTACAGATAAGGTTCCTTTTTCTTTCCCTCTTTCTCATGCCATATTTCACATTTATTGCACTGTAATAGGTCGGCTTAGGTAAAGCTAGGTTGGCTCTTTCCCTCCTTTTTTTTTTTTTTTTCCTCTCAGTATTCCTGGTGGTGTTTTCTTTGGGGTGGATGAGGGCGGGAATCTCCAGGGTGCAATTATCTGGACTTCATCTGTCCGGATGACTGGGGGTAGGGTTCTCCATGGGTGGGGGAGGGGATGGTGGGGCGCAGAGGAGGGGGAGTGGGGGGAATTTTTTTTTTAAATCCACATTTTCGCCACTTTGGTACGTCCAACTCTAGAGTTAAGATTAAGGGCGTAGGTAGTGGGGGGATTTGTGCGCAGGTGTTGAAGGTGCTGAAGTTGACATCCCATATTTTGACTCTGGTAGACAAGGGGAATTTGGAGCCACCATGAGTTCCTTTCAGATTCTTTCTTGGAATGTCAATGGCCTGCGCACTAGACTATAAAATCTTTACCTCTATACTGGCAGCAAGATTGGGCATAGTGGCAGGGGACATTCTGCATTCAGACCAGAAGGGCTTCGTAAAAGGCCGCCAGCTATGGCACTTAACATATGATCTAATTGGGGCGATTGATCTGGCCTCCACATATTCCATCCCCCTAGCAGCTATGACCTTAGACGCCACCAAGGCCTTCGACAGGGTGAATTGGATATACCTGTCGGAGGTCTTGGAAAAATTCAATCTTGGGGAGAAGTTTCGTCGTAGAATACAATCTATCTACAGGAGACCTTCGGCTAGATTCTTGGTAAATGGCAGTATTACGGAGCCCTTTAATATATCTAGGGGCACTAGGCAGGGCTGCCCACTCTCCCTCTCCTTTTGATTTATATATTGAGCCATTCGCTCAACGGCTCAGAGAGGATTCCAACATTCAGCCTTTCAAGTATGGAGAGTGGGAGAGGAAGGTAGCCCTATATGCCGATGATATTTTAATTTTTACTGCTGATTTAGATATGGCATTTCCAGCTGTTATTAGCCAAGCCCAGGAGTTTGGACTCATCTCGGGTTATGAAATTAATGCTGCTAAGACTGAGATAATGGTTTGGAACCAGGCGGCAAATCAATATCAGCACCAGATAAGCCCCAGAATGAGATACCTGGGGGTAAACATTGTCCAAGACATAGCTAAGATAGCTGAAACTAATTTGACTTTGGTGGCGAGAGAGTGCATGAAGTTAATGAAAATCTGGGCTTCGCTCCCCCTCTCCATCATTGGTAGAGTCAACTTGGTTAAAATGACAATCCTCCCGAAGAGTACCTTTTTTTTTAAATTGTATCCCTCTTCACTTTGAGAAATCACAAATTGATAAAATTCAGAGGGATATTAACTCTTTTGTTTGGGGATACAAATTCTCAAGAATAGCTTGGAAAAAGCTAAGACGTAGGAGGGAGAAGGGAGGCCTTGCCAGATATCCAGCTTTATGCTTGGGCCTTCCAACTTTCCCATGCACGTATGTTATTGAAAATGCCGGTCAACACCGGAGCAGGAGGGATGTTTTTAGCCATGCTTCAGGGGGCACACTTACCGGTGGAGGGTTTTTTGTTTAAATTCGGGGATGCTAAGTTTTTTTTAAAAGTTAGGCTTAAGGTTTTGCAGGGCCTGGGTAAAACATGGGCAGATTTGAGGAGGTCGGTCGCTCTTGGATACTTCTCTAGCATGGCGCCCTTATGGGATTCTCCTGGGGTTCCAGAGTGTCTGAGGGATAGCTTGGCGGCTCCTCTGAGGGAAGCCGGTTTGGCAGTTTGGGGGGATCTGATCTCAGACGGTACCCTAGTAACATGGGAACAACTTAGGGAAAGGGTTGGGGCCGGTCTTTCTAAATTTAAATATCTCCAGTTGGCCAGTTGGGCTCAGTCGTACTTACAAACAACTTATGGAAGCTTATTAGGGGGAGGCAATGATCTGGAATATAATCTTGTGACTAGACCCCGAGGGAAGAAGGAAGTTTCCTTTTGGTATCAGGCAATATTGGAGGAAGTGGACGGTGATTTTAAACTTGCCAAGGAATTGTGGGGCAGCTCTTTACCAGCTCAAGACTGTGACACATTGTGGCAGTGTTCGTGTAAACTCTAATATGAAATTGTAAAACCGGCGTGGTTAGAAAGGAACCATCTTTTCACCATCCATAGGGCTTATTTCACCCCACTGAGGCTTTCCAAAATCAACAAAGAGTTGCCTGTATGCTGTAAGAAATGTGGACTGGCCTCGGCTTCCGACATTCATATGTTTCAAGAGTGTCCAGCTCTGACTTCTTTTTGGGACAGCATCGGGAAATTTTTGTCGGACACAATAGGAAGCCCTGTTATTATTGACTTGCCCTTGGTCATTTTTGGCTTACAGAATAACATCAAAGGTCCTGCAAGGTCGTTACTTTTTTATGTCATGCTCCTAGCTAGGAGACAAATATGTATAAAATGGACAGAATCTATCCCTCCCTCCTTTTTTGACTGGCAATCTTCCGTTCTGGTGACTTCCAAGTTGGACTTATTGAGAACAGGCAGCAAAAAGAAGAGAACATTTTGGAATATACTTAAAGCGAGATGGGTCCCGGAGTTGATTGTATAGTTTTTTTTTTTTTTTTTTACCGGGTCCTATGATTATGCTGCCTTAATACTCTATGGGCCAGGTCGGAGATTCCTAGTATAAAGCTGGAATTCTTAAAACAAAGGCCATCTAGCTCTTGGAGCTCGTAAATAGAGTTATCTTAGTTGGTGTCTTTGCGTACACATAAGCAAGTCTAGGTGCCGGTAGGTGGGCTTTTTCAATCCTTAGCCGTCTACGCCTCTCAGCTTGCTGATTGTGGGTATGGACTGCTTGAGTGTGTATTCGAAGCGAGATTGGTGGCGAATGAGGACAAAAAAAAAAAAAAAAGAACAAAGGGAGATTTGTGAACAGAGGATGCTATTATCACAACCGTTCTGTAACATTTTCAGACACGTCTAATTCAGACGCTTCTGACTCTGAACCCAGCACAAGTGCAGCCCACTTATCTTCATAAAATCCTACATGAAGTACTCCAGCACAACCAACTTTTTTGGAAACAAATGGGTGGGACCAATGGCCCCCTGGACAGAACTACCAAACCCCAAGAAGCAGAGGTCGGGGTTGGGGGAAAGTATGAGGCCGCGGACAGGGCTCCTTCCACCAGACAAACACATGAAGATAGAGATATCAATGGTGAGGACCAGTTTGGGTTCAAGTGGAACATCTGCACCCACTATATTCAACTTATCCAGACATACACTGACTTCACATGAGGTGTCTTTACTAAGTAAGGGTTTGAGCTTTGTTCTTACAACTAAAACCCAACCCCTTTCTAGTTAAACTAGAATTACTGAGATTGTTTTCGATAGATAAGGCTAAGACATTTTTTCACCAACAAAGCGCATTCAAGTGAACACAGCATTTCTGGATTAAGTACCACCTCCACCTTCAATCCCACTTCTAATACCACCCCTGCAGAAATTATCACTTTTGAGAAGGTTGTCCTAAAAGCCATTGATAAGATCAACAATACACGTAGGTGCATTAAATACAACATGTCCAAAGAAGAAAATGCTACAGTGCATTCTTTGGCAGCCAATTCTGCCATTATAATCAAGCCAGCTGATAAGGGTGGTAGGTTGTGGTCCAGGATAAAGATTCGTACTGTACAGAACTTCTCAGACAACTCTCGGTTGAAGAACATTACATTAGGTTAAATAATGATCCCTCATCAGAGGTACAAACATCGATTCGTGCGGTTACCAATAGATAAGTACAAGAAGGTTTTCTTACAAAGAATGAACATGCCTTCTTGAATGTTAAACATCCTAGAATTCCAGCAATATACACTTTACCCAAGATACATACAAATTTGACTAAACATCCAGGCTGGCCTATTGTCTCAGGCTGCGGATCATTATTGGAACCATTGTGTCAATACTGTGACATTTTTCTCAAACCTTTTGTCCCTCTAACCTGCTACTATGTCCGTAACATTATGCACTTGATTCAACTCATAGAGGGTACACCTTTCAACAATTCTCAAGCACTCTTAGTTTAGCTAGATTTACAAGCACTCTACAACAACAACCAGCAACAAGAGGCATTGCAGGTGGTTTCGGGTGCTTTGGTAACAAGTACTCATCGCCATTCTGTCCCCACTGAGTTTATAGTCAAACTCGTAGAAATAGCTCTAGCTAAAAAAAAACCCATTACATTTAGGAATACTTTCTATACCAAAGTGGCACCTAAAATAGCGCTTTATGCAGAACGAGTATCATTGTATGTTTTTTTAACTTTGTGTTTTTAACGTTGTGACATACCCCCTTATTTTTAACTTTGCTCACCGTAAGGCACCGAACGTCCTCAGGCTACTCTCCGGTCCACCGCGGTCCTGCTAGGAGGCCGATTGCGTGGAGAGAGGCAGCCCTGTTGGAGGTCGACTGGCTCATTGACAGCCGACATCTTGGAGCGGTTTACGCTCTAGTCGTTCCCCATAGTCCTGTGTACAGGGCCTTGGCCTACGTACATAAAACAGGCCCGATGCGGACGCGTAGCGGACGCGCCACTGGCGCTCCGAAGGTGTGCCTAAGGCAAGCCCATTTGCGCTCGTCCGCGCCTGAACGCCGCCAGGGAGGCTGCCTCTCTCTTTCAAGAGGTAGACCAACATGCCTCCACTCACCTACCAAAAAGCTGTGCTCTTGGAGATTGGAGACAATATTGAAAGAACAATGTGTAAGGGGAAAATATTCCTGATTAGCGGTCCGCACTTCGGGCAATGCTCTAGATGCAACCAGTTCCAATCATACCCCCCCTAACGGCCACACAACCACACATTCACCCCATAAACTCCCATGGTATAAGCAACAACTTATCTAGGAAGAAGTCGTGTGGAAAGGGAGGGCAATCTTATGACCTGCAGGGTCTGTACCTTAACTCATGGTCCATCCCCAAGCACGCAGCAGAAGTCTGGGATCTTTTAGACACTTTTAAACCAGACATCTGCTTCTTCACTGAAACATGGCTGCACAAGCTTGCCGCCCCATCTCTGGCTATCGCATTTCCAGAAGAATACAGAGTCTCTAGACGAGACAGAGTGGGGAAGAAGGGAGGAGGATTAGCCATCGCAACTCGCCTACCTTTAAGCATCAAGCTTTTGGACACAATCTCCTCCTCTAGCTTAGAGATGATGACATTTAAATTGGAGATCGCACATTGTTCGAATTGGATGGGAGCAGTGGTCTATAGTCCTCCTGGATACAAAAAGATTTTAGCTCATCTCTATTGGAATCCCTTGCCCCCTCACACTTCAAGCAGATAATTTTCTTTCAGTAGGAGATTTCAATCACCACTTGGAGATTTCTTCAAACCCTGATTCCACCCATCTGACGGCAGCTATGGAATCTCTTGGTCTCTTTCCTAAAGTATTCAGCCCCACGCATATAGCGGGACACAAGTTGGATACCATCTTTTCTAATATACAGGGTATATCAGTGGAACCCCCCATAGCCTTAACCTGGACAGACCATTTTGCATTGAAATTTTCTTTAAAAATTCCAAATGTTTGCAACAAGCGTCAGTGCATCCTGGGATCTTGGAGGAAGGTGACTCTTGCCTCATTCATCCCCGCCTTCAATCCTCCAGTCTTACAGGACTGTGTGGACAGTGACTCGGCGCTGGGAGCACTAGAGGATTCACTGGCAAAGGCTCTGGATATTATTGCCCCGTGTAAAGTAGGCAAGACCTGGGAAAAGTTAGCCCCAGCACCTTGGTACACCGATAGTCTTAAGAAGGAAAAAGCTACCTGTAGAAAATGGGAAAGGAAATGGAGGAAATCAAAACAGGAGGAAGATAAATCAGCCTATAAAACGGCCTTCAGAGCTTACTTAAAAAGTGCAACACAGCGAGAAGATCCCATTTAGGGGTTAGAATCAGTAAAGCGAAAAACTCTTCCAAAGAGCTGTTTAAGATTCTGAAAGATTTCACTAACCCTAGGGTAAATAATCCAACTACTCCTTCAACTTAAAAGCTTTGTGATGATCTTGCACATCACTTCCATCAAAAGATCGATAAAATCTACAGCTCTTTTAGCAATGAGGAGGAACTAGCGCGGTGCCACGTAACTTAGATGTTCCAGATTTAATCTCTTCACCATTGGAAGTTTTTAATGCCATCACTCCTGAGCAAGTCCAGGCTCTACTAGTAAAAATAAAATTGGCTCCCCTCTTGACCAGGCCCCTCCATTTATCATCTCAGTGCTGGCCCCAGCCCTAGTGGCACCCATTACTGAAGTCTGCAACCTATCACTAACTACAGCCTCCTTCCCTCAGAAATGGCAGAATTACAGACCCATATCCCTACTTCCTTTTTTTCCTAAAATTATGGAAGCATCAATTAATAAGCAGCTAGCAGAATTTCTTGGGCTGAACAATTTACTATACCCTTCCCAGTCAGAATTCCGCGCATCACATAGGACAGAGTCCGCCTTAACGGAAGTAACAGATACAATTAAGCTGGCCTTAGATAAGGGAACCCCGACCATGTTGATCCTCCTAGACTTGTCAGCAGCGTTTGACACCATCTCTCATCGAATCCTAGTGCAAAGATTACGAGAGATAGGTGTCAGAGGAATGGCGCTAAAATGGTTTGAAAGTTTTCTCTCAGATAGAACACATGTAGTCCAACTTGACTCGTTTACATCTCAGACCACGATTGTGGACAAAGGGGTCCCCCAGGGATCCATTTTAAGTCCCACTTTATTTAACATCTATGTGTCCTCCCTGGCTACGATCATCAGATCTTGCGGCTTTGATTCCATTTCGTATGCGGACGATACACAACTGATAAAATAACTATAGACCCTGACCCCGCTTTGTCTAAAGAAAATTTTTAAAAATTGCATGTTAAAAACGACTGCGTGGATGACTGCAAATTTTTTGCAGCTCAACACAAACAAAACTGAGATTCTCCTATTCGGAAAGGCGGACAAGATTTGGTCTGCTGACTGGTGGCCTTCTGAGCTGGGTGAACCTCCTACCCCAAAAAAATGGGTGAAAAATCTCGGAGTCATTTTGGATGTCAAGCTCTCCATGGATGAACATGTGAAAAGCATCTCAGGCTTATGTTTTGGCCTGATGCGAACGCTCAGAAAGGTATTCCCGTGGATTCCTCTCTCAGCAAGAAAATCTCTAATTCAGGCACTACTAGTGAGTAGATTGGACTATGGCAATTCCCTACTGGTAGGGATAAGGGAAGATCTACTCTCAAAGCTGCAGGTAGTGCAGAACACAGCTGCTTGCCTAGCCCTAAATCAGCCCCCCCGGACACCGTCTGAAACTCTTTTGCGACTGCTCCACTGGCTGCCCATAAGGAAACGGGCAGTGTTTAAGCTTCTGTGTCTGGTCTTAGAAAGACTACAGGGGAAGGGTCCAGGTTACTTAAATAAGAAGCTAAAACCTTATTTTCCCTCCAGTCAACTTAGATCTAGCGACCAGCGGTTACTCTGCCCCATGAGGATAAATAAAGCCATAGTGGGCGGCCGCTCGTTCTCTTATTTGGCTCCCTCTCACTGGAACAAACTTCCGTCCCATATTCGTTCCTGCACCAACCTCACGCAGTTCAGAAAACTCCTTAAGACCTGGCTGTTCAATCATTATCTATCGCCTTCCATCTCTGTTGCCTGTTTATTGGGGCGCCAAGAGATCCCCTTGGGGATGATTCGTTTGCGCTTGATAAATAATAATAATAATAAAATAATAATAATAATAAAGCAAAGGAGTTCCGATGGGAGCTGGATTTGCCCTGAATTTAGTTAATTTGTTCATGGATGACTTTGAACATTTATACAATGAAGAGAATCCCTTCAAACACAACACAACCATGTGGCATTGCTATAATAATGATGTCTTTATGATCTAGAAAGGTGCCGTTACGTCGGTTAAGACATTTTTGCACTGGATCAACAATAGATCTCCAGACATACAAGTCACTATGCATTATGATAGGAATAGCATTGCTTTCCTTGACGTGACCATCAAAGTGAGTGAGGGTACATGTTATAACACATTGTACAAGAAGCCTACTGAAAATAATTCTTTACTAATGTACACTAGTCATCATCCCAGAGGGCTATGAGACAACATGCCCTATGGGTAGTTTATTGGAATATGTAGGAATTGTATCTTGAAGAGTGAATATTTCAGAGAATCTGTTTTTTCAAGCTCCTGATTACTGGAGAGAGGCTACCCCATGAGACTACTTAAACAAGCACGCAAGAGGGCATGGTATACTAACCGTGATGCCCTGTTGGTTCCAAAAACTCATCAGAGTTGCACTGATTTACAACTCTGCTCATTCCAAAAATGGCCCAATATCAGAGATAAGATAATTAGAGCTGCCCTTCCTCCCCCTCACGCCCCTGTCCATAGTGATTGAACTACCTACAAGGAACACGAAAGGTGCAATGACAAAACCAAACTTTTCCGCCATGAATGAAGATGAATCGAACGCCTTAAATATATGGACATTTGTCCAAACACAAATGATAAATGGAGCCAACTATCTACAGTGTTGTCTAACTGACCATTTGACAGGGTCTTTCCTATTTTGCATTATTGCCTGGAATATGTTATGTTGTTACTTTTTATGTTTGCCACTTGTATGATACAGTTGCACACTCAGATTGTCTGTCTATTATCATTTTGCTACATTGCTGAAAGATATAAACTACTTTGATTGTTCTTCTTTCTGTTCTTACCTTTCCTGATCCCTATATGTCCAAGACATGTTGATATGCATTGATGTATTTATTGGGAGGTCTAGGTATTGTTACTTTCTTTGCGTGTTCCATTTAATGAAAACAATACTTGTTTTCTCTAAACTTATCCGAGATAAGGTGTTTTTTTTATTTATGCGTTTCTTCAGTCCCTTGACATTCTACATTTAATATGGTACCCAGCATATTTTCTGATACTTTTCCCAGCATTATTGATGGTTTTACGCATTCAGTATTTACCCTTGGAGATGTAATCATGATAATATAGTCTTTTCATTGCACTCGGTTTTGCATTTGTTTTAGACGCTATTTGTGTTGACTGACCCAGCCTAAGATGGAGCCCACGATTTTGCCAGGCATATTACATCAGGCCTCGAAAAATCATAAACATGTTTCTAGACATGCAGGTCTAGTGACTCAAATAACCTACTTGACATAATTATAATGTTCTGGACCCATAACCTAGTTTCAAGTTATGTGATCCTGGGCAAATATTTTAATTTACTGAGCCGCCATTTTCTTCATTATCACATATGAGAGCACCTTCAAATAGGTGAGTTCAGCATGTCTGATGTACAAAAACTTTTTTGTTTGATATAATAGACTAAACGTTTGCGCCATATATAATACAAATCTAGCCACAAATAGGATATACATGACACCTGACTTGCCTATTAGTTCATTAACAGCATTGTCATCAAAGCGGGGGCAGGAATGTTTCTAAAATCATGTTGAAAAACTAGCACTTTTAATAAATAAACAACTAAAGCATGAAGTAGTAGCACATTGTCATTTGCAGTCAGCAGATCTTCCATTAAAATGGCCAGGAATTTTCCACCGACATGCGGTTTTACTGATAAAACGATATAGTGTACAAATAATAATGTTTAGAAATCGAGTTTCTGCAAATATTTGTCATTTGCACGTCACCAAGTATAGTGTTCTGATTAGTTTTGCTCCTATTTAATTCTTCGTTTTCATCACACTTCTGAATTACAAAAAAATGTGCTTTACTAATTCCTGATATATTTTGAAATATTGTACTATTCATTAGCAAGCTAGTTCAATGTTGTGTGTTAGAAATAAAACTGAAATTTTACAGTCTTTTGTTTCAGAATGATTGTCAGACAGCTCACCTTACAAAAACCTCTAACTGAATTAAGTGAAAGAAAATGAAACACCATTTTCCAGGACATGATAAGCAGCAATTAGTAAAAAGACAAACTGACATTTGACCTCTGTCCTTGAACAAAGAGCAAATGTGTCTAAATGAAAATAAGATTTAAAGGCATCTTTATTGCTCATTCACTTTCTGAATGAACAGAACACCTGTTCCTTTCCAGCTTAGATTCACTCACCAGTATGGACCAGTAGGTCCTAAAAATATCTCAACCTGATAAAATGTGACGTGCCATGGGCCAGTAGATTTTTCGAGGCCTGTAGAATTAGTCCTCCTGGTATCTTTTCACACTGGGCACACAAGTCTAGAGCCCGTCATAAGCTTCATGTGATACCTGGATTGTTGGGTCACATACTCAGGTATTTCTTTACTTTTTTGTCATTTTTTCCTTTTTCTTCAAGTTCCATTGATGTTTCTTGTCATAGCACCATGTTTTTTTATTGTTCCTGGTCCAACAAGGCGTCTAATATTTCTGTCAGTCCTCTCTCAATTTCTCTATAAACGACTTGAGAGTGTTCCTGTGCCTCCGATGTGTAAATTTCCCATGCGGTTCCAGGATGGTGGACTCGTACACACCGGTATGCTTTTAGTTGTTGTGTCGGCAGTTCTCTTGGTCAGTTTGTAAATTATTTTGGGTCGCTTAATCTGTTTCGACTTATTTTGTAGCCATTTGGAATTGATATTCAAGAGACTCTTGGTTTGTCAAAACTTTTCTTGACCCACTTATTCTTTTATCTATTTTTAACTTAGGACATCCTCCGCATGCTCCTTTGATATGGTGACTGTGTCACTTTCTGGGTTTCTTAAGCAAACTGTGTTGATGTCCAGACATGGCACTCCCATTGTTCTCATTGGTGTCCTTCTTTATTTTATTTTACTTTTGGAACAGCTTTTTGTCTCATGCTTGACCTAATGGACTAACCTTTGGTGTTGGCATATACTTTACTCCTTACCATTTGTCTGTAAACCCATTTCAAATTATTTAACTCACTTGGGTTTGTCTTTTTTTTTAGGTGTTTATGTTTTGTAAGACATTGATTGTCTGTTCCCGTGTAACATTAATTGCTGCATGTTCCCTGTTGTGTCAGGTCAGATGAAGTATGGGACCTAAAATGGTTTTCTTATTCTCTAACTATTTCTATTATATTCTGACAATTCCTTTCTTTTTTAGGTTACTACATTTTCTGTCCTGAGGAAGACCCCGTTTAATAAACCTTTGGGGTCAAAATATCGACTTGTACATCTTAACCACACTTGCTTTAAGTGCCAAGACATTATGATACTGTTTCAGTCTCTTATTTTTGACAGGGTTGTTTACTCTTAACTTATGTCCAGTTGGTTGAGATATTTGTCTTCTTTTGCTATGCGCACTGGATGTTTTTTCGCATATTTTTTTCACCTTGTCAATTTCACTGCGCCGTCGTTTGTAGCACCTTCTCATGCTCTGGAATTGTCACCTTATTCATGCAATGCTGTGAATAAGCATATCATTAAATCGACATTTTATATCATTATTTGTCACAGCAGGTTTTGATTTGGTTAATCTCTGCAAATGTATTGAATGTATTTAAATGATTCCAATTGGAACATTGTTCTAATTTTTGGCCTTTATTTCCCTACTTCTTTTTTGAATACACATCTTGTTTTTTCAGGACTTTGCAAAACCCATCACGGATCTAGACCCTGTGATACAAAGAATGGATCAGAGGGTTGAACAACTAGAAGGGACAATGGCAAAAGGAAAACATGTAACTGACAAGCTCAATTGTCGGGTGCATGAGCTGGAACAATGTTGCCAATTCTTACTAGATAAAATTGATGACAGAGAAAACAGGTCATGCAGAAACCACATCGGAGTCCGGGAATTCCTGAATTGATATCCGATGCTGAACTGAAGGAGTTTTTGCAGGGGTGTTTCACTCTAGATTCCCCTACACATTCACCACATGAAAAGGAGACAGCAATGTTCCAGGTGATCCATGCGAAAGACAAGGATCAACACTCAGAAAGAATGTATGGAGGTGAGAGACTGTCATACTTGATTGACTTTTAGTTCCCACTTATTCCTTATCTCTTCACACTAATTTTACCTTCCGCCATTTTTTTTATATAAATGTAGAGCATTATTGCTATTCCTTATTAACTTTATGGCGATGCTGGCACACTATAAGATACCTCCTGCTAAGGGCCAGGAAAACGGCTCGGTCGCCAACACATGAGGAGTTAGTCCTCTACCTCTTTGGTTACCTCAGATATTACTGCTTATTTGAGATTTGAATGATATTGTTATTACCTCTTTCTATTTTTACAAGATGCCTATGATTTTTCAGAAGGAGACTTTTTAAATTATTTTCATGTGGTTTTTATATGATATTTGGTTACTTCTTTTGACCAGGAATTTAACGGGTGACCTTTTTATAGTTAGAGAGACCGAGGACACGGAGGCGGAGTTCAAAAAATGAGAATTTCCCTAGAAATCCTTCAATGAATACAGACCATATAGTGGAGAGGTGTGGTGCAGCGGCCAGGGCAGCTGACTTCGGAGCAGCAGGGTTCACGGTTCGATCCCCGGCTCCGGCGGCAGCTCAGCTCAGCACCATGTGACTCTGGGCAATAGCTCACTTAATTTCCACTACGGCCCCCAGCGCCTTGAGACCCGTAAGGGTGAGTAGTTCGCGCTTTACAAATACGGATTTAGATTTTAGATTTACTTATCTGAAGATTAATGTTCAAGGTTTGAATTCCCCTTTCAAAAGAAAGGGATTACTAAAATGGCATCACACCAAAGGAGTCAACAAAGTTCTCCTACAGGAGACACACCTTTTGGCGATGGATATACCTAGATTGCATTCCCGCTTTTATCCATGACAACCCCACTCAACAGCACAAACTAAAACTAGAATGCTTGTGATTTTAGTAAAGGCAGATATCTAATTCTCAATGGCAGCAACCCTAAAAGATAAAGAGGGGAGAATTATAGGGCTAAGGGGCACCCTCTATGGAAAGTCATGCACAATAGTTTCAGTTTACAGACCAAATGACCATAAAGAGCTCTTTTCTGCACAGCTTTTTTGACAGTAGTTTGCATTGCCTCCGACCACACTGTACTTGGGGGCAGTTTTAATGCAACACTTGATCCTAGCCTGGATAGAGCTTGCGCTTCACGGAGTCAAACTCAGCCCCTTCACGCCTTAGTAATGGGCATACAAGATTTGAATCTGGTAGACATATGGTGATTCCTAAACCAGTAGGATAGAGATTATACTTGGTATTCTAATGTTCACAAGTCCCACTCCCGTACAGATTTTTCCTTGATTTCCTTCCAGTGGCACCTAAGGTAATACATTGCTTGATAGCAACCCAGGTACTGTCTAATGATTACCTGGTGATGTTGTCGCTTCATTATTCGTTATCACAGCCTTTCACTTCCACCCTTTGAAACAATGAAATAGCTTTCCAGGGTCCAGTATTGATAGCCAACATTAAAGAAGCCTTAGAGAAATGTTTAAAAGAAAACGTCACTGAAGATGTGTCATGGGCTAAAGTTTGGGATGCTGAGAAAGCTGTTTTGAGGGGCCAGTTTATAGTACATGCTACAACCTTTATGAGTTTGAGAAAAATGAGGCTGCTTGACCTAGAGACCAAACTTTCTAGATTAGAGTCCAAACATAAAACCTCTGGCTCTCAAAGAACTTGCTGTCTCCTTCATGAAACATGAGGAGAATTAGAATCACTTCTGACAAAAGAAGCTAACAATTAGACCTGGCATCCTTGGCATGGTTCTCCCCTAACTTTTTGCCTTCAACCCTCCTGTTTTGCATACTTCATTTTTACGGGCTTTAGGACTTTGCACAATTTACCACTGCTGACCAGTGCTAAAGTGCTTGTGCTCTCTCCTTAAACATTGTAGAATTGGCTTATACCCAATTGACACATTTAATTTACATGTAACTCCTTAGTAAATTGATACGGTCCATACCCAGAGCCTGTAAATTGACTGTTACTAGTGGGCCTGCAGCCCTGATTGTTCCACCCACTTAAGTAGCCCTTTAAATATGTCTCAGGCCTGAACTTGCAGCCTGTGGGTGCAGTTTTAAACTGCCATTTCGACCTGGCAAATAAACCATATAAATAAGCCCTATGGTAGGCCATGAACAGACCAGAGGACATGGTGTAGTGTATTTAAAAAGAAAGACATGTATTTTTCAGTTTTACATATCCTGGTAATGCAAAAACTCCTAAAGTCATTTTCAACTACAGCAAAGCCTACTTCTCACAAAAGATGAGATTGGGGTTACCTTATTACATTTAATAATCTCAGACTTCTAATAGGAAAGAGGTGGAGAAGTTGAGTTTGGTGTCTAAAAAATTGTAATTATAAACCCTCTTTAATGGTACAGTCAGATTTCTAATCACAATTCAGAAAATTCCACTTTTAGAAAGTTGGCATTTTCTTGTCCTAACCATTTGCTGCCTGCAATCAATCAATCAATCAGGGGAATTGTAAGTGTGCTATTCACCCATGAGGGTCTCAAGGCGCTGGGGGGGGGGAGGGGTCAGCAGTTCCGTTCAGTCGAAGAGCCAGGTCTTGAGAGCCTTCCTGAAAGTGTTCAGGGACGGGGCGCGTCTGATGTCGATCGGGAGCTCGTTCCAGGTCTTGGCTGCGATGTGGGAGAAGGATCTTCCCCCTGTTTGGCTCTGTGGAAGCGAGGGGTTTCGGCGAGGACGAGGTGGGCGGATCGGAGGTTCCTTTTGGGTACGTGGAGGGTGATTCTATTGTTTAGGTATTGGGGTCCGGTGTTGTGTAGGCATTTGTAGGCATGGGTGAGTATCTTGTAGGTGACTCTCTTCTTGACGGGTAGCCAGTGGAGCTTTTGTAGGTGTTGGCTGATGTGCTCAGGTCAAGGGATACCGAGGACTAGTCTGGAGGCGGTGTTCTGCGGAGTAGAGACTTGTTTATGCCGGCGTAGAGGGCGTTTCTGTAGTCCAACCTGCTAGTGATGAGTGCGTGGGTGATTGTCTTCCTTGACTCGAGGGGGATCCATTTGAAGGTCTTACGGAGGATGCGGAGGGTGTTGAAGCAGCTGGAGGCTACGGCGTTGACCTGACGGTTCATGGAGAGGGAGGAGTTGAGTATGATGCCAAGGTTTCTAGCGTGGTCCGTGGGGGTCGGGGGGTGCTGAGGGCGCTAGGCCACCATGTGTTGTTCCATGCCGAAAGGGTGGTTCCGAGGACGAGGACTTCTGTCTTCTCCGAGTTGAGCTTTAGGCAACTGTTGCTCATCCAGGCTGCGACGTCCTGCATTCCTTTCTGGAAGTTGAGTCTGGTGGTGGCGGGGTCCTTGGTGAGGGAGAGGATGAGCTGGGTGTCGTCCGCGTAGGATACTATGTTGAGGCCGTGCTGACGGACGATGGCGGCGTGGGGGGCCATGTAGATGTTGAAGAGGGTTGGGCTGAGTGATGATCCCTGTGGAACTCCGTAAGTTGATTTCCGTGGGTTTGGAGAGGAAGGGTGGCAGTCTGATCCTTTGGCTTCTGCTGGTGAGGAACGATCGGATCCAGTCGAGGGCGGTTCCTTGTATGCCGGCATTGTATAGATGGCTGTGAGTGTGCGGAGGGAGACGGTGTCGAATGCTGCTGACAGGTCGAGTAGAATCAGGGCTGCAGTGTGGCCTTGGTCTAGGAGGGTGCGGATGTCATCTGTGGCGGCGAGTAGGGTGGTCTCGGTGCTGTGATTGCTGCGGAATCCAGACTGGGAAGGTTGGAGGATGGCGTTGTCTTCGATGAACCTAGTTAGTTCTGTGTTGATGGTCTTCTCCGCGACTTTCGCCGCAAAGGGGAGGAGCGAGATGGGCCGGTAGTTCTTAAGGTCCGATGGGTCTGCTGAGGGCTTTTTGAGCAGGGGCCTAACTTCTGTGCGTTTCCAGTCATCGGGGAAGGTGCCGGTCTCGAAGGTGGCGTCGATGGTGCGCTGTAGTTCGGGTGCGATGGTGGTGGTGGCTCTGTGGTAGATGTGTGGTGGGCAGGGGTCTGTGGGGGCCCCTGAGTAGATGCCTTTCATGGTTGAGGCGGTCTCTTCGGTCGTGATTGGCGTCCAGGAGGATATGGTGGGCTGGCTGGTGTTGCGGGCGGTCGGGGTGGCTGCGGAGTCAGGCCTATGGTCGTTGAAGTTATAGTAGAGGTCTTTGATCTTCAGGTGGAAGTAGGATCCGAGCTTGTCGCAGAGGTCCTGGGAGGGGGTGATGTCCGTGGCTTCGCTGCGGGCTTGGTGAATTCCTGGATGATGCTGAAGAGTTCCTTGGAGTTACTGGAGTTAGTGAGGATTTTGTTGTGGATGAAGGTCCTTTTGGTGGTTCTGATGCGTTGGTGGTAGTTTGTCATGGCGTCCTTGTAGGTGGTGTAGTTTTCAGGTGTCTTGCTGTTTCTCCAGTTCTTCTCCAGGCGTCTGCATGTACGTCTGGCTTCTTGGAGGTCGGTGGTGAACCAGGTGGCTTTCCTGGTGTGCTGTTTGTCAGGGTTGCGTAGCGGGGCGAGCTTGTCTGCGCAGTTGGAGATCCATGTGTGGAATTCCTTGGCTCGAGGTTGGCGTTGGTTGCAGTGGTGGGGGTTGTGCGGTTGAGGGTGGAGTTGAGTTGCTCCTTGGTGACTCTGCTCCAGTTTCTTCGCGGGGGCACGGAGCGGGTTTTGGTGGCTTGAGTTTGTCGATGAGGAAGTGTACGCAGTGGTGGTCGGTCCATGGGGGTTGCGTGGTGTGACTGAAGTGGATGCTGTTTCCTCCTGCGAAGATGGGGTCGAGGGTGTGTCCTGCCTTGTGGGTCGGTGTGGTGACGAGTTGTTTCAGTCCGATGTTGGCGAGGTTGTCACGGAGGGTGGTGGAGTTGGGGTCGCTGGAGTTTTCGAGGTGGAAGTTGAGGTCTCCGATGAGTATGTAGTCCATGGTGGTGATGGCGTGGTGGGCGACGAGGTTGGTGATGGTGTCAGCGAAGATGACCCCCCGTGGGCCGGGGGGTCTGTAGGCAAGGGTGCTGCGGAGTGTGCATTTAGGGCTGGTGTGGATCTGGAAGGGCAGGTGCTCGGCAGCGGGGAAGGTTTCGCTGGAGGTGCTGAGGCAGAGGGAGCTTTTGTGTGCGATGGCGACCTCCCGGGTGGTTGGGGTGGTCCTTCCTCTGGATCTTGTATCTGTCTGGGATGGTGATGTCAGGGGTGGAGGAGGCATTGGTCCAGGTGTCCGTGAGGAAGGCGACGTCTGGTGAGACTGAGTCCAGGATGTTCCAGATCTCCACAGCGTGTCTGTGCAGGGAGCGTATGTTGAGGAGGATGCATTTTAGGGTGTCGGTGGTGTTGGTGGCCTGGGGCGGTGGTGAAGGTCTGGTGGCAGTGGCGGCAGGAGAACTGGCCGTGGGTCAAGTTCAGCGTGGACTGCTAGCAGTTGCTGTTTTTTCCGGGGTTGAGTGCGAGGAGGGCGGCTGCGTCGTAGCGGTGGGTGGTTCGAGATCGAGGGTCTCTGGCGCTGGTCACAGTCGGGTTGCGAACGGGCGTCAGACGGGCTTGCCTTTGGCGTGCCTTCGGAGCGCCAGCGGCGCGCCCGCTGCACGCGTCCGCTACACGACTGCACAGTGGCCGCCATTTAATAGGGGCGGGGGAGGGACATGCAGCTGGGAGGCGGGCGCGGGAACCGGCAGCGGGGGGCGCAGGGGCAGGAGCGGCGGGGAGGAACGGGCAGGGCATACGCAAGCAGCAGTAAATAAAAACAGTGCGCGGGTAACAAGACAGGCAAATAAAGAGCGGTCACAGCAATTACAATTAAAACAGGCAACAATAGCTAAAACGGTCAGGCTAAAGAGTGGGTACAGTTAACTGAGGAACGGGCACAGAATAAAGAACGGACACAGAATAAAGGGCAGGCACAGCAAGAAAACAGGCAACAATAACTTTAAAAAAAAGGGCAGGCTACAGAGCGGGCACAAATACCTGAAGACGGGCACAGAACAAAGAAGGGGCACAATCACAGTCACAGATCAGGAACAGCGAGGCCTGGGCAGCCTCGAACACCTCCTCCTGGGTGTTCTGGAGGTCAGCGGCGGTGACACAGCTGACGGAGCTGCTGGGAAGAGAGCAAGTCTTGAGACCAGAGGTCAGAGGTCTTGCTGCAGCCTGTTCGTGGGTCACATGCCTAGGTGTAGCTGGCAGTTCAATTTTGTGTGTTGCTCCCAGATAGTGAGACAAAGGGGGGGATAGGTTGGGTCGCTCAAGATGGTTCACTCTGAGTTTACGAAAGGGGGGCTGTCACCTACAACACTTGCATATCACAAAGGCTTTGCATGAGCACTCTCACAAAGGGATTGTCACTAATCTATTGTGACCCCACTCAAGACAGGGGGGAAAGGGATGCCAGACACCTCAGGCGGGTTGAAATCTCTATAAGCTTCCTCCACATCAAAGTGGGCACCTGGTATAAATGTTGGACATCAGACACCAACTCCTCACTACACTTCTGGACTTGCGGACTCTGCCTGGAAGAAGGACTACTATGCTGCTGAAAGGACTGACACACTGCTGGACTACTGCTCTGAAGGACTGCTGCCCTGCTGTGCTGACCTGCTGACCTCTTTCCTGGATGAGAAGGGCTGGACCTGCATCTGTTGAACCCAGGATCACCAGAGGGATTCCAAGGGCTGGTTGGCAGGACTTCTGACTAGAGTCTCAGGGATAGAAGGTTCCAACAACCTTGAACACAGCACCTGGACTCTGCCACCTGTGAGTCCTACCATGCCAAGTGCTGCCACACCAGTCGTGGACCCTTGGAAGTAGGCCTGAAGGTGCTCTGCCAGCCCATCCGTGGATCCAGCAGAACTGACACATCTACTCTACTGCACGGCACAGACCAGAGCAGAACCAACACCTCGCCTCTGCTGCTTGGACCTTCCTGGCACAAGGGCTTTGCATCACCTTCACAGCCCACACCCTCTTTGGAAATTCCGATGCGTGACACATCCCCGACACAGGCCCTCATGTAGCAAGCTTCTCGCTGACAACAGACTCGATGCAGACACAGGATTCTTCAGAACCAGCCGGTGCGCAACGCATCCTCGAAGCAGGACTTTGCATTGAAAGCCCCTTGTCGACGGCCTCCTCGATGATGATACAGGACCTCACATTGCAGCCTCAAAACTCCTTGGAATTGACGCTGCACAACGCATCTCCGACCTGGACCTTGCATCGCCTTGGCTGCGCGAAGCATCCTCGTCGCAGGACTCTGCAACTCTTCGCAACCAGGATTTAAGGTGCTCTTGTTCAGAAGGCCTAACTGGGTCCCTGTAGCCGGTCCACGCTCTATCGTGATTGGCTTGAACTTGTGACTTTGTCTCGGCCTAGCGCGACCAAATATGCACAGTTGATGCTTTGTACTTTTTGGCAATATATTCACTGAAATCTTTAAAATTGCATGTCTCCAGTTTGGTTCACTGACAGAATATCGACTTCAAAAATATAGATGAAAAAAATATTGAGGTAAAAATAAGGAATGCAAAAATATTGATTCCTTATACTTAAACAGGTAAGTACAACATTTTCTAAAAAGAAGATCGATGTCTAAAATATAGTTGTACAAAATATCGATTTTTATATATAGATATAAAAAACCATAATAAATGGTACATTTATTAAGTAATAAAATTAATTTTTTTTAAATGTATTAGATTTAATATACATTTTAACAAATATAACAAAAACGTAAACACACATACATAATAATTAATATATATATATATATATATATATATTTACTTTAAAACAATTAATAAACTATTAATTTTAATTTATTTTATAATTTTAAAACTATATAAAATGTACAAATATATATATATATATATTCACTGAAAAAACCATAGGTTTCAGGCACGTTATAGTTAGAAATTAGCATTTAAAAAACCTTAGAAATTCACTGAAAAAACCATAGGTTTTAGGGAAAGTTATAGTTAGTTGGACATTGCACTCGTACAAAACCCGTGAAATTCTCCCGTTATAGTTAGTTCAGCTAACTATAACTCGCGCCTCGCAATGCACTGCTGATGACGTCACATATTACATCACTCATGACATGGTCAGTGACATCACTGATGACATCACTGATGACATCATCCAGTGACTGTGTGTTTCTGTAAAGTTTAAATATGTTTAATATATATAGGGCAAGGCGTACTGAAGAATGAGTGGGTGTATGTGCCTGAATGGATGATTTAGTAGGTGCGTGACTGACTCTATAAGTGAGTGATTAAACGTATCTTACTGAATGCATGTGTTAGTGACTAAACTGTGTGAATGTCTGTATCCGTCTGTCTATTGTAAGCGGCTGCATGGGTTTGTGAATAGCTACATGAGTGTCTATATGGGTTATTGATTGGTTGTCTGAGTATCTGTATGGGTGCCTGAGTGTTTGTGTGGGTGGGGTGTGTGTGACTCTGTGCGACTCTGTGCATAGATGTGTGAGTGGGTGATTCACTGGGTGCATGGTTTCAAGAGTGCATCTGGGATGGACTGTATGGGTGGGTGAGTGTGTGTATGGGTGTGTTAGTGAGTGAATGTATATCTCAGTGGTACATGTGTGAGTAACTACATATGTGAAAGGCAGTATATATGTGTGTTGGAGTATATAAATGGCTATAAGTGAGAGTGTGTGATTGTGAGAGTGGCTGTATGGATGAGTGTGTGCTTGTATCAGTGATTGTATAAGAGCGTAAGAATGTGCTAGTATTTGTATGAGTAAGTGAGTTGGTGTGTGTATAACTGTATAGGTGAGTAAAAGGGTGTGTGATTAATTTTTGCATGACTGACTAGGTGTGTGAGTACCTCTATGGATGAGTGGCGGTGTGTGAGTGTTTATATAGGTGTATGAGTGCATATGATAGTCCTGTACTGAGTGACTGTAAGTATGAGTAACTGTACGGGTGAGTGAGTAGATGTGTGTGTGTAGACCTAAGAATCAGTGAGTGGGTATGTAGTTATTGGTATTGGAGTGTGTATGGTTTTGAGAATGGCAGTCTGTAATTTAGAGCGGGTGTATCAAAAGTTATATTAGGGTGTGAGAAGATGCATGAAATTATCACATGGATGATGTCCTCAGTGATGTTTCACGGGTTTTGTACGAGTGCAATGTCCAACTAACTATAACTTTCCCTAAAACCTATGGTTTTTTCAGTGAATTTCTAAGGTTTTTTAAATGCTAATTTCTAACTATAACGTGCCTGAAACCTATGGTTTTTTCAGTGAATTTCAAAGGTTTTTTAAATGCTAATTTCTAACTATAACGTGCCTGAAACCTATGTTTTTTTCAGTGAATTTCAAAGGTTTTTAAATGCTAGTTTCTAACTATGCCTACAGAGGTAGGACATGTGAAGAAAGAACAAAAAACGCACAGAAAGAAGCAAAAGAAATGCAGAAAGAAGCAATAGAAGTCCACAAAGACGAAGAAAAGTGCAGGAAGAAGCAAAAGATGTGCAGAAAGAACCAACAGAGGAGCAGAAAGAGGCCTTGTTGCAAAATCATCCTGTGCCCACAACTTTTTCAGACGGGTACTGGTGGTAACTGACTCTGACTAACCAGAGCCAGTGCTATGCTAAAAGACACTTAGAATACAGTGAAAACACCTACATACACTAGGGAACACTATGCGTTGGGGCACCCCTGTGATTAGCATGACCTCCTCTGTAAGTCCCTAGTACATAATAGGGCAGGGGGATTAAAACTACCTCTTAAAACGCGCTACGGGGCGCGTTTGCACAGTGGTGAAGGGAGGGGGGGCCTGAGGTGACATGTGTGCAAACGCGCCCCGTGGAGCGTTTTAAGTTGGGGGATTAAGTCCCCTTGAATCATGAGGGTCCCTGTGGTCCAACTAGCCCACCAGGTACCTCCAGTAAGCCGCAAGGAGCTGCGTTGCAGAGAGGTGTAAAAAGGGGCATGGCCTCTGAACACCTCTCTGCAACGCAGCTCCCTGGCGCATACTGGAGGTTCCTGGTGGGCTACTTAGCCCCCAGGGACCCCCAGTATTCAAGGGGAATTACTTCCCCATCTTACAACGCGCCAGGGGGCGCGTTTGCAGAGTGCTGCAGGGAGGAGGCGTGGCCTCCGGCACGATGCTGTTTTTTTCTTCATTTTTTGTTTTTTTATGGGAGGGGGGCTGCGTGGCCCCCCTTCCCTTGGCCACTTTTGGCCCTGGGGACCCCATCCCCCGGTGCCTGAGCATTTTTTTTTTTTAAATGGGAAGGGGGCCGCGTGGCCCCCCTTCCCTGGGCCCCTATTGGCCCCGGGGACCCCATCCCCCGGGGCATGCCCACTGTTTTTTTTTTTTTAAATTTATTTGGAGGGGGGCTGCGTGGCCCCCCTCCTCAGGCCATTTAAGGCCCCGGGGACCCCATCCCCCGGTGCCGGCCTTTCTGTCCTTTTTTTTTTAATTCATTTTTGGAGAGCGGGGCTGCGTGGCCCCCATCCCGGGCCACTAATGGCCCCGGGGACCCCATCCCCCAAGGCCTGGCCACTTGTTGGGGACCATGGGGGGGGTCCCCAAACCCCCCACCGTCCCGCAGGCTCCCTGCGTCCTGCGGGAGCCGGCATTGCTTTTCCATAAGGGGAGCTGCTGACATGCAGCTCCCCTTATGGAAAAGCAATCTGCTTTGCTTTATTGAAGCGAGAGCAGGTTTCCCTGCTCTCGCTTCAATGAAGCAAATCAAGTTTGCAATGACAGGGCGGGAGCCGCGCGGCTCCCGCCCTGCCATTGCAAACAGCAGTGTCCCAGGGGTAGGCACCCCGGGACACTGCAGGAGCCGGCCCTGGGGGGTGGCGGTCCCCAGGGCTTCGGAGGTCCGAAACGGACCCACACATTTCTTTTGTTAGTGCCCCGGGGCGTGTGGGGGGGCTTGAGCCCCCCCACACAGGTAATTTAATTTTAAAAAAAGAAGCCCTGGGGGGTGGCGGTCCCCGGGGCTGCGGGAGGGCTGAGTGCCCTCCCGCACGATTTAAAATTCAAAGCCCCCCTCCCTTCATTAGTAAAGCCCCGGGGAGGTGGTGGTCCCCGGGGCTTCGGGGGTCCGAAACGGACCCCCACATTTCTTTTGTTAGTGCCCCGGGGAGGTGGAGGTGGAGGTCCCCAGAGCCCCCCCACACACGTAATTTAATTTTAAAAAAAGAAGCCCCGGGGGTGGCGGTCCCCGGGGCTTGGGGGGGCCTTAGAGGCCCCCCAAAGCATTTTTTTATTAACCCCCGCATGCCCCCGGGACTTGGCCCACCCGGGGGCCAAATAACAACAAAGCGCGGGAGCCCGCGCTTCGTTTTTTTTTTCACAGCGGAATCCGCGCACCCTGCACGCATCCCGCCAATTTTTTTCTTTAAAAATTTTTTGGGGGGGGGCCCTAGGGGTCCTTGTGGGACCCCCTGAGCAGGCCTAGGGGGTCAGGGTGTTTCTACCCTGCCCCCTTTTTGCCTTTTGCACACTTGTTTCTGTGACTCTGTTCTACCGAGGAACAAGATGGCTGCCAACACTTCCTGGTTTGGAGTGTTGACTGCCAATTAGCATACAGCTCGTGATCGGGAGGGTGCGCTCAGGGTGCGTAGATCCACCGCGGCCATAGATATATATTTGATTTACTTTTGATTTTCTCAGGAACTACTGAACGGATTTACACCATTTAACCAAAAGGCACGACTCTGAACCAAGGGCTACCTTTTTGCCAAATTTGGTGTAATTCCGTTCAGCAGTTCGGGCTGTAGCTGCGACTAAAGGTGCCTATGGAAAATTGCATGGGGAAAACACGTTTTGGGACCCCCCTTTTTTCTCGGCCCCCACTAGACAAATCACCCCGAAACTTTCAAGATAGGAGCGGACCGGAGCGGGCCATAAGTTTTGAAAATTTCGCGAAGATTCGTCAACCGGCGCCAAAGTTATTGGGAATAGAATGTTGCGGATTTCCTATGGAAAATAGGTCCTAGCTATAACTATCTACTGGCGACCGCCAGTAGATAATATATATATATATATATATATATATATATTCAAATTCCAGAGTTTGCTCCTCCGGATCGATGGGGACCCAAGGAAAGTGGCGCGCACGCCGGCAGAGCGTACCGGCAATCAATATCCCTTAGTTAAGCACAAATCCGCGCGCTCTCAGGGCAATCAAACTCCGTTCACAATGATGTTCTGCAAGGTTGTTTATTCACAATGCGTTTCAACTGCGTCCGCAGCCTTGTTTACGTGAAAAGTGCACAGTGGAAAAGATAACTATAAAGCATTGTGGGTATTGCAAACATAAACAAGGGACAATACTCAAGTGAGTATGGCAGACATCTTGGAGTGGTTGAATTGGAAAGAATGCAATTTAGAACATGCAGGGAATATCAAAAACCCAAAAATATTGTGTCACATCAAAAATATGAAATGTGACCAATGATGCAAACACGCTGGTGGTCCGAAAACCGTAGCAGGATCATGCCACATAGTATCGGCGTATTGCATCGCACACGCTCATTCAAGATGAAAAAACTTTATCCAATCTCCGGATGTAGACAAACACAAAGTGTGGTGCATGAGCAGAGTACTGCTCAGCGTCCAATGCATAATAGGTGATGGGGACTGGAGAATGAATGCACATTAGAAGTGTCACCATGTATATTGTGATGGTATGATCGGCAAGTGCCGAAGCATACGTCTAAAGTAACAACATGCACTACTAGGCGATCCTATAAGGAGAAAATGTACGTTGGCAAGGTGCAATACAATGAAGGGTAGAGGGCCTCATTGGCAAGTGCCAGATGTGGTCCTACTAAAACGAAAATGTCGCCCAGTGTTGATGACAAACTGCTGACCGATAATCAGCATATAATTAATCCTCATAAATACGGTGTGCACTACGAGTGGACGAAAACAGTGAATAACATCACAAGGTACAGGGATGTACTCGCACAAGTGCGCGTCCAAAACAATGTGTGTAATGACAGGGTTGACCAGTGCTAAAAGCGTACTGGAGCAAGCATATGGAAGTCCAACTACCGTGGTACAAGCGACAGTCCAACCAGTCACGAAAGAAGCGGATGTGACTGCCAACTGCCCATCAGTTCTAGTTGTGCCCCATCGTTGGTACATAATTATCTAATCAGTGGTGTCCGGTGAAAGTGCCAGTGACGAAGAATGGAAAAAAGGTTAGGATGCCCGTGCAGGTGAATACAAGTGAAAGGGCTCCTTCCTTTCCTCCTGAAAAAAAGCAAAAGAAAAAGACAAAGATTAAACATTAAAAACAGTGAAATACAGTTAAAGTATCAAATATGCTAACAACGTAGTTGTTAGAGTCAAACAAATATAATTCTACTTAATGGTACAATTTCTAATGCACAGTAACATGGTCGAAAGAGTATTGAGGAAGGAAAAATAAAGAATTTACAGAGAATGTAAAGGAACCCTGTGGTCAAAGGAGACTGTTCTCCTGGGGCCTAAACTGGATGTAAAATGCAGATGTGGATTAGTCCTCTCTCAGGTGTATTGCAAGTTCCTCATCTACATTGAGCCCCCCTGGAATCTTAGTTTGAAAGTCCACGATATACTTGGACTCCTTCTGTCGTTGTTTGAGAACTCTGTTGCCCCCTCTGGGGTCTTTGTTGATTTGTTCTAAAATGAAGAAACTCAGGTGGGATGTGTTTGAAAAGTGTTTGTCTTGGAAATGGCGTGCAACGGGGTATTTGGGATCCCTGTTGGTAATGGCTCTGCTGTGTTCAAGTATTCTCTTTTTAGCCATAAGGGTAGTACTGCCGATATACCACAGCTTGCAGGGGCACTCGATAGCGTATACAACGTGAGTTGAACTACAAGTAAGGAACTGGGTAAGAGACTTACTCACATGGTTGTTTACCGCTTTGTTTCTGAAACTACTGTTTCTGCAGGCCTTACAATGGCCGCAAGGAAAGAAACCAATCAGACCTTGTTCATACCTATTGGGGTAGATGGTGATGTTGCTGTGTACTAGCATGTCTCTCATGCTTTTACCTCTCCTGTTAGTGATGTTGGGTCTGTCAGGGATGATATCTCCTATGGTACTATCACATTTGAGAATGTCCCAATTCCTAGCAAGGATGTGTCTGATGTCTTTAGAATCTGATGTAAATGTCATGATGATTCTGGTGCTTTCCTCCCCCGTGTCTATGGTGGGTGTAGTACTTTCAGATATGGTAAGTGCTCTGTCTACTCCATCAGGTCTGGCTTTTGCTTTCTTGATCACCCAATTGGGGTACCCTCGCGCCCTAAAGCGCTCAATTATGGTTTTACTTTCCTCCTGGTACGCTTCCTCGGTGTTGCAATTCCTTCTTGCCCTCAGCAGCTCGCCATAGGGGATGCTCCACTTGAGAGCCTCCAGGTGGCTGCTGAGGGCATGAAGGATGCTGTTACCTGCTGATGCCTTCCTAAACAGGGCAGTGTGCACTTGATTGTTCTTGATGGTAAGGTTAACATCAAGGTATTCTGCGCTGGTTCTGCTGACGTTGCCAGTGAGTATTATGTTACACTCATTGTCATTGAGTTTCTCAATAAACTCACTGGCCTCGTGATCTGAGCCTCTCCACACAATGAAGAGGTCATCGATATACCTGAGCCACAACGTGACATGACTCCGGTACATCGCAAGCCCTGGATCGGCGAAAATAGTTTCCTCCCAGCGTCCCATAAAAAGATTGGCGAAACTGGGAGCAAAGCACGATTCCGTCACCGTGCCCGTCGTCTGCCTGTAGAGGACCCCATTAAACATGAAGATATTGTTTGTTAAACAATACTCCGTCATCTCTAGGAGCATCTGACTATGATCTCGGAATCTGACAGGTCTAGTGCCGAGGTAATGTGTGCATGCATCCTAACCTTGTTGGTGGTTGATGATGGTGTACAAGGAGTGCACGTCCAAAGTGATAAACATGGACTCGTTAACCCAATCTATATCCTGTATGCGGTTCAAAAGGTCCTTAGTGTCCCTGATGTAACTAGGGAGTTTAAGCACAAAGTCTCCAAGAAAATGATCCACATATTTTGATATGTGTTCCGCCACACTGCCTCTAGAGGAAACAATATGTCGCCCAGGTGGTCTAATGGGATCCTTGTGTATCTTTGGCAACAGGTAAAGTACCAGAAGTTTGGGATAATCTCTTATAAGATAACAAAACTCTTCCCATTCGAGTATCCCTTTGTCTTTCAAGGTGGTGAGTTTATCCCAAATAGTGAGTATGCTGTTGTTGTATATATCAAAAAGAGATGGGCATGTAGTATCTAATGCTTTATAGTTATCTTTTCCACTGTGCACTTTTCACGTGAACAAGGCTGCGGACGCAGTTGAAACGCGTTGTGAATAAACAACCTTGCAGTACATCATTGTGAACGGAGTTTGATTGCCCTGAGAGCGCGCGGATTTGTGCTTAACTAAGGGATATATATATATATATATATACCAATAATATTAAATCTAATAAAAATATTTTTATTATAAATTAAAACATTAAACTATTAAAAAATCTTTAAACTTAAATTTTCCACTACAGGCAGTGCAACAGTAGGGAAAGTGTTGGATAGCGTAGGGGTAAAAATTACTATTCCCACTCCAGTAAGTGCAACAGAAGGGAAAGTGTTGGATAGCGGAGGGTTAAAATGTATTATTCCCACTCCAGTCAGTGCAACAGTAGGGAAAGTGTTGGATAGCAGAGGGGTAAAAATTACTATTCCCACTCCAATTAGTGCAACAGTAGGGTAGTGTTGGATAGTGGAGGGGTAAAAACTACTATTCCGACTCCAATGAGTGCAACAGTAGGGAAAGTGTTGGATAGCGTAGGGGTAAAAATTACTATTCCCACTCCAGTGACTGTAACAGTAGGGGAAGTGTTGGATAGTGGAGGGGTACAAATTACTATTCCCACTCCAGTAAGTGCAACAGTAGGGAATGTGTTGGATAGCGGAGGGATTAAATTTACTATTCCCACTCCAGTCAGTGCAACAGTAGGGAAAGTGTTGGATAGCGGAGGGGTAAAAATTTCTATTCCCCCTCCAATCAGTGCAACAGTAGGGAAAGTGTTGGATTGTGGAGGGGCAACAATTAATATTCCCACTCCAGGCAGTTCAAAATTAAAAACAAACAAAATATTAACAACAAAATATTTAAAAAACAAAATGAATAAAAAATATATAAATATGTTAATAATTAAAATACAAATATATTTAATATTAAAAATATAAAAACATATTATAATGTTAAATATATATGACAAATAACTACAAATAATATATGACATTAAAAAATACTTTTCAAACAAATAAATATTTTAATTAGAAAATATTTAGAAACAAAAACATTAATTATTACATAAATTTAGTATTTTTATTTCCTACCCTATAACACCACACAATTCACAACCCACATCTACATTTTTTAATGTACTTTCATAATTAACATAATTAATTTCCAATTAAAGAAATATTAATTAAAAAACAAATTAAAACTCATAACAATTAATTAACTTCCCACACTTTACCCCTATAATCCCCACAACCCACAGCTAAAATTAAACTGTAAAAAAATTAATTGCACAATTAAAACCTATTTTCAATTAAAAAACTAATAGTATTTAACAACTATTATTAAGTAAGTAAAATTAATTTACTCCCCACCCTTTACCCCTATAAAAGTAAAACCCACAAACACAGAAATAAACAATTACCCCAAATAAATATCAATTAATTAATTTATAATGATCAACTAATTATTAAACAATTAAACATAAATTATTTTCCACGCTTTACCTCTATAAACCCCACATCCCACACAATTTCCATATTTAATTCACAATTAATTAATTAATATTAATTAACAACTAATTATTAATTAATCAAAAATAAATTACTTCCTACCCTTTACCCCTATATACCCCACAACCCGCACCTAAAATTAATCACACAATTTCCATATTTAATTTTCAATTAATTAATTAATATTAATTAACTTATTATTAAATTATTAAAAATAAATTACTTCCCACCCTTTACCCCTATAAACCCCACAACCAACAAAATTACACAATTACAATAATTAATTACCAATTAATTAATTAATATTAATTAACAACCAATTAATAATTAGTTAATAATAAATTACTTCCCACAATTAACACTATTACATCTCAATTAAATAAATATTAATAAATAAAAAATAATCATTAATTTATTATAATTAAATTACTTCCCACCCTATTCCCCTATAAACCCACAACACGCTACGGAACTAAAAAAGGCAACATTTAATTAAAATAAAATTGATAACTACTAAAAATTTAACACATATATCAAAAAACATAAATAATTCTTATACAAAAAAAAATATATCACATACATTTAAAATATATACTAAAATACATAACACTAATTAAAAAAACGATATTTTAAACAACTATATTTTTGCAAACGATATTATTGACTTCTATACTTTTAAATTCGATATTACTTACCTTCAAATCGATATTCTTGCACTCAATATTTCTGTAGGTCGAATTTTTTGGCCCCGATATTCTGTCTCATTACCCTCCAGTTTTACTGATTGATTTTTTGTCATTTTAGTAGTTATTTATTTGTTCACTATTTACTCTATTTTTCTAAATTGTTGTGGGAGTTTTCTTTTGTTGTGTTGTCACTTAATTACTGTTTGAAGTGCTGAATACAAACTTTAAAAATTGCCTCTAAGTTAAGCCTGACTGCTCTGTGCCTAGCTACCATAGGGTTGAGCACAGGTTAATTTGGGATTTGTTTGTGCCTCACCCTGACAATGATTGTGGTTCCTGCTTGAGTAGTAACCCAATTTATATTCACTATGCATTTGAAGCAGTGGCAACCACATAGGGTTCTTACATTTAGAGTAGCCGTCCATGTGGATACCAGTAAATAAGATACTTTGGACCACCGGACTACACTTCGGGTTTTGTTTGCATGTCTATTGGTTTCCACTGGGTTCAAATCAAGAGGTTGATAAAGGATATATTGGAGTACCCTGGTTGTGCCTGAGCATTGAGTCCCATAGTCCTTCTGCACAGTGGTGGAGTACATATAGTGTGGATAATAGTTTGTGAAATTTGTAGTTTTTTTAACTTTTGGTTCTATTGTAGAATATATAGAGATAAATGGTTGATGCTATCCAACCCATGCGAGGGTGGTGAATAACTGCAGAGGTGATGCTTACTTGTTGTTTCTCACTGAAACAGTCACAGTGCTAATACTTAGGCACTTTCGCTCTTTCTTTTTATGTGTGCAGGTGTAGTAGTTGGTTGAGAAAGTCCTGAGGAGACCCCGGTAATAGTTTGGGGTCAAAACATCAACAAACTCCCCAATTGATTGACACCAACAAGTAGCAAGAAGAGATTGTGAATTTATTGGAGCTTTCCTCTGTTTCTTTGGGCTAATGAGATTATACAACCTTTTTTGTGACTGTATAGTGTTTTATGTGTATTATTTGTTGTAAAAATGGTCAGTCTGTGAGCACTGCGTTGTCTGCACTGTATTCAAATATTTTGCACCAAATTGTATAGGTATGAATACAATACATATTTCATGGAAATTCTTACTTTGTCCAGTACTGTGTTTTCTATACTAATGTTTTACAGTAATGTTTCCCCACAGTCATGTTGAAATGAATTAGGGTAAAATGAGATAAAGCTCTCTAAATCATGGATGAGGTCTCCTCCCTTTCGAATGAGTCCCAAGTGACATTTTGTTGAAATTTATGTCAAACAGGAAGCAGGACAAGTGCCGCCATGGCTACGAAGCACAAAGTGATGCCGGTAGGGTGATCACACTTCCAAAGCCAAGCAGACTTCAGACACAGAAGTAGCACTATTATTTGGCAGTGCCCACACATATAGGACTCAGTGGTGTAATGATATTCATTGGACTTGGGCTGAATGGAGGGCCTCTAAAGGGTTGGAGGCAGGGCCGGACTGGCTACCGGGCTTTTTGGAATGCCCCCGAGTTGGGGGCTGATGTCACTGCGGGGGGGGCTAATTTCGTTGATGGAGACCTGCGTGTGCTTCGAAATCAACAATGCAAAACGAATTTCGTTCAGCACACGCAGGTCCCCATCAACGAAATCAGCCCCCAGCTCGGCAGCATTCCAAAACGCCCGGTAGCCAGTCCGGCCCTGGTTGGAGGCCGCCCGCGCCACAGGTTCTGAAGGGGCCTGTGCTAGCCCCTGGTAGGAAGACAATAAAAAATGTTCCGAAAGAGAACTGTAACAACACATAACTCATGCAACACTAGGTACACTTCACTTTTAAACTTAACACAGGAATACCGCCTAACCTGTGCCATTCCCAACAGAATTCAATATAAAGGAAGGAATTAAGAAAATACAGTACACAGTTACTTTGGCTTCCTGGAATGTGGATGGGCTCAAGCAAACAATATAATCAAAAAGTGGAACGCTAAACTAGATAAGGACAAGGGACATGTGTCTACAAGAAACCTGGTCCACGGGTTCAACCCCAATAGAAGGTTATCAGGAGATCTACTATCCAGCCTCTAAAAGCACCAAGTTTGCCCGCCCATCAGGCGGGCTAGCAATTTATGTATCAAGTGCAATTAATGCCAGCATTACATGTCACAACAAATCGCATCAACTCAAGTAATAATCTTGAAACAACATAATCTAGGTACTTACACTAAAACAATACTCATCATTAATGTATATCTAGACCTTCACAACACGGATAAAAACGCAGTTGGGTGATTCTGCGAAATCTTAGAGGACATGATTTGCACATGCGCAGACTATGAGACTGTAGTTACTGGTGATTTTAATATTAAAAATTAAATGGAGGGTGCCCTCAGGAAAGTGATGTGGATACATATATGAAGGAAAAACAACAATGAGAGAGAGGTCTTTCAGGGCCGTAATCTCCACTCCATTAACGGAAGTCAGTCAAGCAAATATTCTGAGGTAATCTATCGCAATACGCACAATATATTACATCTTTGCCTCAACAAATCTCAGTTTAGCCAGCAGGCAACTGGGTGGAAGGCGACCACCTACCACTGATAGATTGATTTCATGTGGAATTTGAAACAGGAAGGGACTTTGAAATGGTGGTGTTCCGGAAGGGATTGAAGTTTCTGGAGCCGATTCCGATCTCGCTGGGAGAAGGCTCCGTTCGACTCGGATCCGGAGGGCTTTCCGACCGACTCGTGCTCCGAATACGATGCGAACAAGCGCTGACGGACACGGGTCGCTCGGAGCCCCATTGAAGTCAATGGGAGCCTGTTGTATGACGCGTACATAGGCTCCCATTGACGAAAAAGGTACGTTGCGCACAAGGGCGCCCCCTGTAGTGGGGACGCATCTGTGCCACCCGCACCATACATGCATGTGTAGGGGGGACCCTTGGGTCCCCCCCTGTGATCGACTCATAAGGCTACGGGTAAAGGGGGGTCCGGCGCGGACCCCCGAAGTCCGCTTCCTGGAGCATTTACGTGTCGGAGGCTCCGACTCGATCCGGCTGTCCGAATCGTGCATCGTATTGGCTCGGTCGGAAATCGCCTCCATTGTACGGCACGGTTTGCTTTCGGACGAGACGTACGGAGCGGTTCGGACCCGGAAATGATTCGGTTGGCAATTTCGCGTTTCTCGCATCGTACTTGCTCGCTCGTACAGCTGTACGCGTCGGACTGAAAACACGCGTACAGCTCGTACTTTTTTCGGCCGGATCGCGTTCGGAGCCCTTCCGAGCGAGATCAGGATTGGCCCCTCTGTGTTCACCTAGGGACTTAAGTGGACCAAGATCACCCACGAACGGCTTAAAAAATGCCAAGTTGAGCAGAGGGATGCGAATTCTGTGCCAAAGGCAAATAGTGAAATGGAGTGCATACACAATAATGCCCCCACAATAACTCCTATATATTCCCTAACAGGGAACAGAAGCAGAATTTCATTGAAGCCCAGCAGAGGCGCTCCTGGTAGCAGAACTCCCTGGTACAGTTAGGCAGATAAAAAATACAAATCAGCTTTATGGAAGGCATGCAGGGTCTATAAGAAAGACAAGACAAAGCATCAGAATGTTCCTTGAAGGAACTTCGAAAAACCTACCGACAACATCTTTGGGCAGCAAAGAGAGACTACTATGAGGAACAATGTCGCCGAGTCCACTCGGTTTCAGGGCGCAACAATCAATCCCAATTTTTAAATTAGATTAATTCATTATATATTACCAATTATACAAAGAAAAACTGCATTTTACAAAAAATGAGAGGTCCACATCAAAATGATATATGCATCAGAAGAACCAGCCAACGGAGATATAAATAATATTAATAACTGCAAGCTGGAGTCAGAGCACGGGGTAATATTCAACTGCCCTGCCATCAAAAAAGTTTAGAGCACATAAGAGCCGATGGTGCTCCAGGGCCAAATGGCCTGCCAGGCTCTTTATTTAAGGCAGACACTAGCTTCTGGGCTGAACATCAAACACAGTTGTATCAGGCCGCTTGCCTTTGTGAGCAAGTTCCTCAATCATGGCGAGGAACCATTTTACATCCTATACATAGAAAGGGGAATACAGGAGACCCTGTATACTACAGGCTTAGATAGCTCTATTACATGTGGAAGCAAATGCATATGCCACAATTCTACTAAGAGCACTAAAGCAATGGGCAGAAAAAGAAGGATAATATCTCTCTACCAAACTGGGTTCAGACAGAAGTCTTCAACTATAGACAATATGGTTGCACTATCATATTTGGCCCACCGCTCCACTCACCCATTACAACTATCAGTGTATGCTTGCTTTATGGATTAATTTGTGGCATTTGATAGCTTGGTATTCCATATTCTATGGAGGAAACTGGCCTACTGGAGTATCCTACAAGCACTATTGAAAGCAATTATGGTATTATACACTGATACATGGGTGCGGATCAAATTGAGGCACAAAGAGAAAGTCTCTCCAAAAAGATCTATACTAATAGGGGCATTAAACAAGGGTTTGTCCTGGCCCCTACATGGTCCACTATTATATAGCAGATTTGGGCAATGCAATAAATAGAACAAAAGCATTTCTGTCAAGAATAGGCCAATGCAAAGTTAGTCGCGGCAGTTGTCGGGGCAAAGTGGCAGGGCGGGGGGGGGTTGGTTGACGGACAAAACAAATAAATAAAAAAAGTACCTGAATCCAGCCGCATTGCCGCTCTTCTGGCTTCACTGCAGGCACAGGCTCCCAGACTGTCCTGCGGTCAATCTTGACGCTGCTCTCATAGCATGAGAGCAGCATCAGAATTGGCCTAAGCGCCCTCAATTTGCGCTCCCATGGAGACTGGGAGACTGTGCCTGCTCTCTCCAACCCGGCAACGCTGCTCGGATTGGAGACAGCTTCAGTACGCATGACGGTTTGGTTGGCCTTAAACCTCTATAGAAGGAAGCCCAATTTGAACCATTACTAATATCGTATGATACACCACATATGCAATTTTATCTCAAAGAATCGCTATCCAGGATATGCAGGAATAATATCATGCAGGCAAGATTCCTGATTTTACCCATCCAGGAGAATAGGTCAAACTGGAGCAACAACACTATGCCCCCTCATAAATGCAGATTTTGCAGTTAAAAAAATGAATCATTCATTCATCTCCTCTGTTGCTGTACAGAATTAAAGCCATTGTTTTTACTAAACGGCATACATACATGTAAGGAAGCTCTTTCATTTTGTTTTATCTCAGGGGATACTAGGGACCTCCAAGCGCAAATTGGGAAATTTATCATTTACCTTCGGGGTAAACTGAAAAACTGGGTCTAGCTTAGTCTGAAGAATTAAAGATGCATTTCAAGGCATTAAAGCTAACGGTCCGAGCACGTTAACCATCTGTAAGTATGCATATATTTTTAAAGATATCCGTAAGCGCGCAAGGGGACAAATTTAGGCATTGACATGGGAAGCCAGGTGGACATGTCGGATCTAGGAAAGCAGAATGTGGATAGTACAGGTCAAATTTATGGAAGGATTTTACTGTTTTAAGGTAATGTATTTTATGGTTAAATGTTTGTAATGATTTGAACTAATCATATACGAATAAAAATGTAATTCAGGTGTAAATTGGAGGAGATGCGAGAGGTGTCTGTCAGAAAGGAGAGAAGAGGGCTACGAATGGCGGGGAGAGGGGAATTCAGCAACACCACAGCTCGCCTGATCACTTCAGACAGGGAGCACACAAAGCAGAAAGATCTGACCTAATTCTGCAGATGCTTTGCCGCTGTGCGGGAGACTCCAGCAGCAAGGAGGCCGTCAACACAACGAGAGGCTGTCGACTTCACAATGGAACAAAAAAGATGCTTTCAGCATGAAGTGGAACGTGTGTCTTAGCGGCCTTTTCTGCCATTCGTAGCATCCCCTGGTGCTGGGGGCTCAGAGCACTTGTCAGACAATGCTAGAGAAATTGATGGATCGATTTGGAAAAGCGAATTAAGGGCAACAAAGGAGAAAGGGGTAACAGAGAAGTTGAATGAGATTAAAAGCAGATATCTACAGGCGAACTCGTGCTGACGGCTTTCATCTTACATTTAAGATGGGCTGGCCATGAGGGTGCATTTCCGCCTACTGCATGTTATGCACAGAGAATTAGATCAACCCGTTTCCGCCCAGAGTTCTAGGAATACAGAATAAAAGAAATGTTGGCATTCATTTAAAATGTTGCGACAAGAAAACAAATATAATAATATACCTCCTTAAATGTCACAGGAACTATGGGGCAGATTTACAAGCCCCCTGCGCCACCAGTACGTCACTTTTCGTGACGTACTGGCAGCGCAGGGGGCTCCTCTATATTTACAAGGAGAGGAAGAGCCACCCGGCGTGACTTTTCCTCTCCTTGTAAATACGGCCCCTTCACACGCAGCACTTTGCGGTGAAGGGGCGTTCTATGGGTGTTGCAGTGGGTGTTCCCACGCAACACTCATGGAACAGGACTCAACTCCAGAATTACGTGAAATCGTAACTCTGGAGATGCGTCAGTATGCTACGCCACCCTAGAGGTGGCGTAGCGAGGCGCAAGGAGGAGAAATATTTTCATTTCTCCTCGTTTTTTCCTCTTTCAATGCGTGCTGCATTCTACAGCATGCATTGGAAGAGGAAAATGCCTGTAGTGATTGTTTTTGTGCAGGAAGGTGCCCCTTCCTGCACAAAAACAATCTCCCCACGACGCAGGCATCCTTGCACCATGGTGCAAGGGTGCCTGCGCCGGCGCATGGCAGCAGTTTGTGCGCCAGCGCAGGGGAAGCACAGAGATGCAACATATTTTTGTAAATATGTCGCATCCCTGTGCTTTCCAGACTAACGCAGCACGGCGCAGCAAAATGACTTGCTGCACCGTGCTGCGTTAATTTAACGTAAATCTGCCCCTATGTTTATTTGAAAAATAACAGAAATAGCTGGTACGTTCAGGTTATCTTCGTTCAGAATGTGACACAGAGCGATGATTCTTATTTTGCAAATACACACCCACCCACCCCTTCTGTTTTGTCATTCCCTCGTTTATCTTTCCCACCTTTCTGTCCCCACTAGTGTAACTGTAACTAAGGAGCAGCCGGCCAATTGTCCTGTTTTTCCTATTTCCCAAAACAAACTCACCAGTGGATGAGATGTATCATACAAATGTGCGCATGCGCAGTAACTGGTCTGCGCCCCTCTCTTGCACAGGTGCAAGCAGGGGCGTGTCATGATGCCGTTCTCTGTGCTGTGCCAATGCAGAAGGGGTCTATTTGCTTATTTTTGGCATCTTGAGACAGGGGCATAACATTCTACAGTGGGGGGGGCTGAAGGGAGAGGGGGCATCATTTTGCAGTACTGTTAGACCTGACAGCCTTAGGGTGGTCTTCACCCAACTTTTTGCCTGCCTCCCTCCATTCTTCTGACCTTATTTTTGCTGGTTTTAGGACTCACACTTTACCACTAATGACCAGTGCTAAAGTGCTCTCTTCCCTAAACATGGTGAAATTGGCTTATCCCCAATTGGCCTTTTTAATTCCTGATAAGCTCCTAGTAAAGTGCACTACATGTGCTCAGGGTCTGTAAATGAAATACTACTAGTAGGCCTGAAGCACTCATTGTGCCACCCACTTGAGTAGCCCCTAGCCATGGCTCAGACCTGCCTTTGCAGAGCCTGGATGTGCAGTTTGAAACTGCCACCTCGACCTGGCAAGGTAACCCTCTTGCCAGGCCTAAACCGTTCCTTTTCATACATGTAAGTCACCTCTAAAGTAGGCCCTGTCTACCCACAGGGCAGGGTGTCATGTATTTAAAAGGCAGGATATGTACTTTATGTACTTTTAAGCTTTACATGTTCTGGTAGTGAAAAACTCAAAATTTCGTTTTTCACTACTGTAAGGCCTATCTCTCCCATAGGATAACATTGGGATTACCTTATTACATATTTTAAGTGTAATTCCCAAATGTGAAGAGATAGACTTTTCAAGTTTGCTGTCACTGAACTCACAATTTAAAATGCCAACTTATTGTGAAGTTGCATTTTAAATTACAGTTTAGCAAATGCCACTCTTAGAAAGTTGGCATTTACTTACTTAATCTATTTAATGCCTTCTGTCTAGCGCTGGATTACATGTGTGGGATGAGTGACAGCTGGCTTCTTGCATTCCATCTAGAGAGTCACACATAAAGGAAGGGTAGGAGTTCCTAAGTGGTCATCTGCATGCAGATGGGCCATCCTGAGCAGGATGGGAGGGAGGAGCTGACACACATAGAAGGGTTGTGTCCTGTCCCCACACAATGGATTGATTACCCCCTGCAGTGTGTCTGGAGCCAGGGCATGAAGGGAGAACCTCTGTGCACTTCAAGGCTTTCTTAGAAGTCTCCCCCTCTTCAAAGGCCCGACTTGGTATAAGTACTGGACCTCTGGCACTAACAAATCAGTACACTTCTGGGCATGTGACAACTCTGCTAGGAAGAAGAACTGCTGTGTTGCTGAAAGGACTGCCACTGAGCTGGACTGCTGCGTTGTTGGACTCTGCTTTGCTGTGTTCTTGCCTTGCTGAGCTGCCCTGCTGCCTGCTGCTCTCCGGCTTGGGTGGGAAGGACTGGACCTGCATCACTTGAACCCAGAGTGACTCCAAGGGTTTGCTGGCTTGCCTCCTGTTCCAGGTCTCAGGGATATCAAAGACTTCAACTACCTGCATCTGCACCTGGACTATGCAAGCTGTGAGTCTGCCCTCCCAAGTGGTGCCACCCCAGTCCTGGACCCTTGGAAGTGAGGCCTAAGATGCTTCTTCATCCAGAACCCATGCATCCTCATCGGAACCGGCACATCTTCACCTTTGCGTGAGTCGGAACCAGTGTACCATGTCAATGCCTGGAGCGGACCCGGCGCATCGGCCTAAGATCCAGCGCATCCTCGCCGTTGCATAGAGTGGACCCAGCGCATTGCCCTTGAAGCCAGTGCATCGCCTTCTGAATTGATGCATTGCCTACTGCGGGAGCAGCAGCTGCGCATTGCATCTGGAACCTGTGCCTTGCACTCAGAACCAACGCAACACCGCAGTTGCGGCGAGGAAATCGACGCATCTTGTCCACTGCGTTGTTCGAGACCAATGCATCATCTCGGCTGCACCTCGCATCCTCGTCGACGACGACGCATTCTGGATCAAGGTACTTTTGCTCAGCGGGCCCAAGTGAGTCCCTGTGTCTGGCCCGTGCTCCATCGTGGTCGGACTGAACTTTTGACTTTGCCCCTGTCTAGCCAACCAGATGACCCATTCAAGCGCTATTTTGACATCTATTCTGTAGAAATTCACATCTTGACTTTTACTTGATGGATTTTTGATGTTTTGGTATTGTTTTATTTTAAAATCATAATCTATTTTTCTAACCTGATATGGAGTCTTTTTGTAGTGTTTTCACTGTGTTATTGTTTGAGGTGTTGCCAAATACTTTACACATTGCCTCGTGATTTAAACCTGACTGCTGTATGCCAAGCTACCAGAGGGTGAGCACAGGATAATATAGGGTGTGTTGTGACTTAGCCTGACTGGGATTGTGGTTCCTGCTTGGACAGGGTGTATACTTCCACCAACCAAAACCCAATTTCTAACATTCACGCTATTGTCTTGAGAGAATACATTAGCTTAAAAATGTCTAAGTTAATGCATTTTTTACTAACAGCCAGGTCAGAAACTCGGGCAGTAGGTGTCTCTTTGTATTTGCTAGCACTGCTGTCAGAAAAACATCCATTAACTTGGAGATATTTTGAGTTAATGTATGCTCTCAAGACACCAAAGAAGAGTGCACAGACTTTTTCGTGCTGCTATCGCATGATACGGCCCCAGGTCTCTGTGATTTATGCTCCTATTCATACATGCCCTCTGTTGTGACTAGTGCAGATGCGCATGTTACATTTTACATCACTTTGCATTCATTTTGTGAAGTTATTCCTAATGAAAATATGGCCAAACACTTTTTCCATATTTTAATTTAGGGACAATTTCATAAAATGTTCACTAGTACTAAATTTTCCCCTGCAGCATGGTGCCGTCCTTTGCAATGGCAACAGGCCTGGCAACTGGTATGTCCCATTTTGCCTCTAAATTAATGTCTGGATGTTATTTTAGTGTCTAGCTGTGATATTCAATGACTGCCTTATAAGAATGGGTCCCATACCAATACTCTAATAGCAGCAGGTGCTTTAATGCACTGAGCGCTTGCTTTGGAAATATTTTTTTTAAATTGTGGGTAGTTTCTTATTTCAAGTAGCACTGAATTAAAGCAGCACCCCCACTACACACAATCTTAAAAAAGAAACACAACATCCTAAGAAGTTTATATTTTGGGTTTTTTGACATGTGAAGAACCAGAACTAAGGGGGTCATTACGATGGCGGACGGACTGAAGTCCGTCCGCCATCGTCCTGGTGATGGGGACCACCCGCCTATGAGGCGGCGGTCCCACATATCACATTACAATGCGGCCACCACTACGGCGGCCGCAAAAGGCATTTTGTACATTGCGGTGGGTGCTGCTGGCTGCAGCACCCGCTGCAATGGAAAAAAGGCAGGTTTTGCTTTTCCCTGCACTACGTGGCAGGCACCACGCAGTGCCTGCCACATGGTGCAGGGAAATGTAGGGGGGCACCATAGGTGCCCCCCAAGTGCAATTACAAACTGACCCTGCACAAGGGGGGCTCGCAATGGACCCCAAAAGTCAATCCCCGCCAGCCTTTCCATGGAGGGTGAACCGCCATGGAAAGGCTGGCGGGGATCCAGCATCCTGATCCGGCAGGCAGTGCCTGATAGGCACCGCCACCATTCTGAGGATGCGGGCGGCCCGACAGGCAACCATAACGATCTGTCGGACCCCTGGCGGTCGGGCTTTCTGCCCCCCAGCACACCGCCCGTCATCACAATCTGGCGGGCGGTAATTGGCCTCACAATGTCGGTGAACCCGCCACCGACAGCCTGTTAGTGGCGGGTTCACCGCCATCATAATCAGGCCCTAAATTATCGCTACATGAGTTTCATAATTAAAATAGAGCTTTATAAAATAGCAAAGGCTGCCCCAGCCTATCGAGTATTAACATTTTGAGGCTTTATACTCCACAGGCATGCCAGCCTCATGTTTGGCCTGTCTCACTTCTACGCATTAAGCACCTACACCTCATGGCAATACTACTAATTATAGGTGACTTTGATAATGCTATAGTTAATATTAAAAGTAGGCTTCTAAAATTGCCAAAAATGTTTATTTTAACAGCCAGTCGGGATTGTGTTTTACACCCTCCCCATTTCTATAGTCCAAACCATGTCATTAAAATCCAGCTAAAAAAGTAGTAGACCGCACAATTTGTTTTATTTCTTACAGAGGAGAAGACTCAGAGTAATGAGAATTAACATATGTAATTAAGTTATTAATTAATGAATTTCAGAGAGTGTGCACTTTGGTTTATCCTGTTCTCTTGTTCAATGCTCTGTTGCTCTCCAGATAATTTCATGCTATACGGAAACCTTCACATACAGGTATACATGCACATGTATGTGTCTTCACTGCACTATGGTAGCAGTGTTCACACTGGTTGTGTATGTGTCTGTGGGAGAGTTTGTATGAAGTCAGTGATAATTCCTCTTTACAAAGCTTTGGCTTTTGTATGTGATGCTCGTACCAACATAAACAGATAGCTTCTGGGGCAAGTGAATTCTGAATAAGCTGCAACAGTGCAGCATAGACAAAACAGTGTCACCTAAGTGTAAGGCCTGTTGGCAACTTCATATGTACCTGCATGTCCTGAGAGAAGTCTGACAACCGTTGGGTTAATAAACTGTTCTTCTATTGATTTGGAACTAGTTTCAGGACAGGTAAAAAATGCTCCAAATGTTAACATAATATTTAACCATAGCATGCACATATTTATAAGGACAGCAGTGATTGTAAGTAGCTTATTTTATCACTCTAAAACAGTTGAAGACCTGGCTTGGCAGCTGGGGCTGGACTGTTCCCATGAGGCACAGGGTCTGAACTGAGGTTGCGAAGTGAGCTAAAGTACGATGATGGATTCAACCCAGATTTGTGGCTGGGGATGAGTGTCTGAAAAGTTTCAGTGCTCCGTCCGTCATCTCCTTGTGTTTGCTTTGTTCGCCCTAAGTTGGCAGGGTATGCCCAGATGTGGGTCCCTTGCTCACTTTGCCACTGGATTCAAGCTAGCCTGGCTGATGAGGGGTGTTACCCCGAAACCAGTTCCATGATGCTTGTTTCCGGTTCAGGGAAGACCTGGTTTGGCAGTTTGGGCTGGACTGTTCCCGTGAGGCACAGGGTCAAGACTGATTTGCATATAGCTGGGTCTGAACTGAGGTGGCGAAGTGAGCTAAAGAACGATGATGGATTCAACCCAGATCTGTGACTGGGGGTGAGTGTCTGAAAAGTTTTAGTGCTCCGTCCATCACCTCCTTGTGTTTGCTTTGTTCGCCCTAAGTTGGAAGGGTATGCCCAGACGTGGGTCCCTTGCTCACTTTGCCACTGGATTCAAGCTAGCCTGACTGATGAGGGGTGTTACCCCGAAACCGGTCCCAGGATGCTTGTTTGCGGTTCAGGGAAGACCTGGCTTGGCAGTTCGGGCTGGACTGTTCCCATGAGGCACAGGGTCAACACTGATTTGCATATAGCTGGGTCTGAACTGAGGTGGTAAAGTGAGCTAAAGAACGATGATGGATTCAACCCAGATCTGTGACTGGGGGTGAGTGTCTGAAAAGTTTCAGTGCTCTGTCCATCATCTCCTTGTGTTTGCTAACATAATATTAAACCATAGCATGCACATATTTATAAGGACAGCAGTGATTGTAAGCAGCTTATTTTATCACTCTAAAACAGTTGAAGAACAGCACAGCATGAAACAAACAAGAAGGTAATGTCTTATAACAGCCTTTCCAATTAACTTTTTAAATAACCTACATCCACATATTTAAAATGCTTACTGTGAATATTCCAGTATGGTACACAAATATAACCCTTTCGCACAAATTATATTCTGCAGATTTCACTCTGACACCTCTTCCCTCTCTACAATTATATGTGGTATACTAGGTTTTTCACACCATCAGTATGGTACAATGTGAGCTTGGGTTAAAAAAAAATGATACCTCCAAATTCTGAAAATTGAACACACACATCTTGACAGGGAGCATGTGAGAAATTGGTTGTTGGTTGACTGGAGTATGAGCCCTGGTCAAGCATCAACTACGATCATTGCCAGGGTGAGGCACAGGCCAACACTAAATTAACCTGTGCTCAATTATCTGGTAACTTGGCACAGAGCAGCCAGGTTTAACTTAGAGGCAATGTGTAAAGTATTTATGCAGCAATTCAAGCAGTAATCAAATGAAAAGACAAGAATAATCCCACACAAAGTTAGAAAAATATAAAAAAAATGTAATAAATAACACAAAACCAAAACCACAAACATCCAAACAGTAGAACTGGAGACATGCAATTTCAAAGATTTATTTGAAAATAGTGCCGAAAAAGCACAAAGCGTCAACTGTGGTTATCTGGTCACGCAGGACTGGGACAAAGTTCAGGCCGACCGTGATGGAGCATGGGCCAGCTACAGGGACCAGGTTAGGCCCGCTGAACGAAGTATTGCTTCGACGCAGCTGTGGAAAACAATGACTGAATATGTGCTCTCTTGCAAACAGATCATACAGCCTTTTGTAATCATTCACCTCACCACCCTTCACCCAACCACCCAGTGCCTTTCTGACGGAATCCATGACATCCACCAAGGACTGCTGGGACATTTTCTGACTTTTCTTAAACTTCTATTGTTTGTATGAACACTTAGGCAACTAATGAAAGTATGGGCAAACCAATGTAAATACTGAAACCCAGATCAAAGTTAATATGAAAACAATTTATTGGTATCAAAAAGCTAAACGTTCATAGACATGATCAATATACACAAATAGATACATTGTCCCAAAAATTCATTTTTCAAAAACAATTTATACTTCCATCTATAATGTAAATTACATTATAGATGGAAGTATAAATTGTTGGGACAATGAAATTACATTATAGATGGAAGTATAAATTGTTTTAAAAAAATAAATTTTTTGGACAACGTATCTATTTGTGTATATTGATCACGTCTCTGAATTTTTAGCTTTTTGATACCAATAAATTGTTTTCATATTAACTTTGATCTGGGTTTCAGTATTTACATTGGTTTGCCCATACTTTCATTAGTTGCTTAAGTGTTCATACATACAATAGTTATTTACGCCCTGACTTAAGAAAGTATCCATTGACAGGGGAACCCCTTTTCAGTACAATTGTTTTCTTAAACTTCTACCTGTACTTCTCATGGATGAAGGCTATATTTTCTTACAAGGGTTTCCTTCATGAGAGGATACCTCGTCCTGTCTCCCTTCTCTAGGACTAATGGGGCATCGCTCCCCTCACTAGGAATATGCTTCCAGAGGCTAGTCCCAATCCTTCTCAGGGATGCTATGCATCTGCAGAGCCACCTCATAAGCTTCAAACCACTTGTCAATGTCGTCCCCCACAACAAAGTCAGGCACCAGACCTTTTGAAATATGGACCCTCTTGTCTCCAGAGGGCACGGTAGGTATGCCGTCATCAAGATTGCTGGATCCTGCTTGCCTAGCTCTTATGTCCAGCTCTCAAAGGCTTCTCTAATGAGCCATTTTCCTTTTGTTTGCCTCCATGGGAAGTTTCTTCTCCTCCAGGGCCATTTTTCTATCCTCTGTTTTTAACTGAGCCATCGGCAACCTAAACTCCCTCTCCCCTTTCCTGTCTGCCAGCTTCTCTGGAGAAAGACTTCAAGAAGACATACTGCTCTCTGCTCTGACAGGGAGTTCCAACTTGGGGTCAATTCACTCCCCTCAGCTGTCTGCTGCATTTCCTGGCCCTCCACATCATCCTCCCCATCCTGGTCCTCTGTTGTGACTGGCAACTGGTGGGCCTCTACCCATGTTCTGAAAGTTTTTGAGAGTTCTGCCTTCTCAGTGCTCCTTTTGATGGGCAGCCCCTTCTCCTTGCAAAATTCCTTGAGCTCCACCACAGTGTAGCTCTCCAGGTTGAGGAGTTCAAATGCAATATTTGCAGGTGAAGCCGCAGACACCAACAGTCAGTAGAGTAAGGGTGAATTTGGGAAAAATAAAAAGGCCAATCAGGTAAAATTTAAAACTCGAAATGAGATATGGGATGGTAGTCCTAATTCTCATCTTTGCCCACCAATTTGAGAAATTGGGCTGTTGGTTGACAGGGGTGTGAGCCCTGGTCAAGCAGCAACTACAATCCTTGTCAGGGTGAGGCAAAAACCAACACTAAATTAATCTGTGCTCAACCCACTGGTAGCTTCGCTCAGAGCAGTCAGCCTTAACTTAGAGGGAATGTGTAAATTATTTATACAACACTTCCCACACCAGTTTAGATAAATAGAGTACATTTTAACAACTAAAGACCAAAACAACAAAAATCAAATCAGTAGAACCGGAAATATGCTATTTTAAAGATTTCATTGAATATTGCGTCAAAAGCACAAAGCGTGAACTATGGATATCTGGTCACGCTAGGCCTGGACAAAGTCACAAGTTAAGGCAGATCGCAATGGAGCATGAACCAGCTACAGGGATCCAGCTAGATCTGCTGAACAAGAGTACCTTAAATCCTGGTTGCGAAGAGTTGCAGAGTCCTGTGTTGAGGATGCGTTGCATAGCCGAGGTGATGCATGGTCCAGGTTAGAGATGTGTCATGCAGCGTCAATTCCGAGCAGTTACAAAGGCTGCGATGCAATTCCTGTGTCATCATTGAGGAGGCTGTCGACAAGGGGCTTGCAATGCAAATTCCTGCTTTGAGGGTGTGACACGCACCAGCTGGTACAAAAGAAGCTGCAGGATTTGTGATACAGATTACTGCGTCTTCATCAAGGCTGTCATTGGTGAGATGCTTGCAATGCGATGGCCCCTAAGGTGTCAGGCATTCCATTCCTCCCTGTCCAGGCCACAGCTTGTCTGGGGTCAGAATAGATTAATAACTATCCCTTTGTAAGAGTGCTCAGGCAGAGCCTTTGTGATGTACAAGTTTTGCAGACGATATTTCCTCACCCTTGTTAACTCAGAGTTCCAATACCTATCTTCCCTCTAGTCTCACTGTCTGGGAGCAATACACAAAGACCAACTGCCAGCTACACCTAGTCACGTGATGCAGGAACAGGCTGCACACAGCAAATGGTCAGGACAATTGTGATTAGAAATCTGATTTTCCATTAAAGAGGCCTTTTAATTGCAATTCTTTGGACACCAAACTCGACTTCTCCACCTGTTTCCTATTTTAAGTTACAGATTAATAAATGTAATACAGTAACTCCAATTATATTCTATGGAAGAGGTAAGCCTTCCTACTGTAGGAGTTTTTTACTACTACCAGGACATGTAAAAATGAAAAGTACATGTCCCTCTTTTTAAATACACTTCACCCTGTCTTCTGAGTAGTTCAGAGCCTACCCATAGGGTTACTTGTATGCATTAACTAGGAAGGTTTGGGCCCGGCAAAAGGTTTAATTTCCCAGGTCAAAATGGCAGTTTAAAACCGATGTGGACCACAGCTGGGCTTGGCAGAATCACCTTCAGTCCCACTTCCAAGGGTCCAGGACTGGGGTGGCACCACTTGGGAGGGCAGGACTCGCAGATGGCAGAGTCCAAGTGCTGGGTTCGAGGTTGCTGAAAGCCTGTTATGTCCCTGCAGCTTCTCATCAGGAGACCGGCCAACTAGCCCTTGGAGTCACTCTGGGATTCTGGGTACAGAGATTCATGTCCAGGCCTTCTTACCCAGGCAAGAGGGCAGCAGGTCAGGTCAGCACAGCAGGGCTGCAGTCCTTCAGAGCAGCAGTCCAGCAGAGTGTCAGTCCTTGTAGTAGCACAGCCGTTCTTTTTCCTGGCAGAGTACCTACAGATCCAGAAGAGGTGGTATCTGAGGTCCAGTATATATACCCAGTTGTGTCTTCAGAGTGGGGAGGTACTTCTAGAGGCATGCCTTTTAAGTGCTTAGTGGTCCTGCCTTACTGGCCTTGGCTCCAGACTGACTACAGGGGACATGCAGACCTTTCTGCGGAGGCAGAACATAGCCTTTTCAAGTGTAAGTGGGCATGGGCCCAGCTTCTCCCTCACATCCTACTAGTGATAGTCCATCCAGGCACATCTTGACTCCCCATTGTGTGTGGCTGCCTAGGAGGAATACACAAAGTCCATCTGTCAACTACACCCAGTCATGTGACCCAGAGACAGGCTGCAGGCACCAAATGGCTAAGGCAGGAAAATGCCAACTTTCTAAAAGTGGAATTTAATTGTGACTTAAAATCAGACTTCACCATAAGTTAGGATTTTTACAATTCCAGAGACACCAAACATTAACTGGTTACCTGTTCACATTTGGAAATTACACTTATAAAATGTAATAAGGTATCCCCAATGTTATCCTATAGGAGAGGTTGGCCTTGCAGTGTTGAAAAAGGAACTTAAGAGTTTTTCACTACCAGGACATGTAAAACTAAAATGTGCATGTCCCACTTTTTAAATACATTGCACTCTGTCCAAAGACTGTCTAGGGCCTACCCTAAGGGTGACTCATATGCATTAAAAAGGAAAGTTTGACCATAACAAAAAGTTTATCTTGCGAGTTCGAAATGGCAGTTCAAAACTGCACACACAGGCTGCAATGTCAGGTCTGAGATATATTTAAAGGACTACTTAAGGGGGTAGAACAATCAGTGCTGCAGGCCCACTAGTAGCATTTAATTTACAGGCCCTTGGTATGAGCAGAATACATTTACTAAGGACTTACAGGTCAATTAAATGAGTCAATTGGGCATAGGCCAATTCTACCATGTTTTAAGGAGAGAACACAAGTACTTTAGCACTGGTTAGCAGTGGTAAAGTGTGCAGAATCCTAAAACCCGTAAAGAAAGTCAGCAAAACTGGAGGTCTGAAGGCAAAAAGTTAGTGGGGAAACCACACCAAGGATACCAAGTCTAACAGCTTCATAATGTTCCCTAAGATATGTTGTTGTTAACATGACCATATCAAACCTGACAGAATGTTGCATCACTTTTGGAAAAATATTTTGGGTAGGAGTATTGAGATATTAGCAAACAAATATCAATGTTTTGGTTGAATTACTATTTTGATTAATGGAAATCTGCCTGCCATGGACAATGGCTGTGTGATCCACCTACAAACTTAACTAGTGCGTTTTTTGAACCCTAACCATAGTTCTCAATAATTGCCATATTACCTTACCTATTGACCTTGATGCACTATGTTAATACCAGAGTAGTTTTCAAATTTGATTATCTCTTAAATAATGGGGTATACATTTCTTTTGGGGTGTTCAATAAAGAACAGTGTGTCATTAGCATACAACCATATGTAGCCTTCCATGTGTGTGATGTTCCATGAGCCACATGCTAGAGGCTCCATGGCTAACACAAATAGTAGTAAGGAGACTGGACAACCCTGTTTCGTTCTCCTGCAGATCTCAAATGACTCAGAGATATGATAATTGATCCTAATTCCAGCCAAAGGGATTGAATTTAATTATCTGATGAGACTAATGAGGTATTCCACAGTCCCAGTTGACATGCAGAGATCAAGAGCAATGTCCTTTGTAGAGAATTAAAGGACTTCTTGACATCAAGGAAGACCGAGACCACGCCAAGGTCAGGATTTAATTGGTGAAATACTGCAAAAAAGGAATGTAGGTTACATGATGTAGCTCTGCCCAATATGAACCTGAACAGGTTTGGTAGAACCAACCCAGACATTCGTAGAGTGAGGGTATTAGCAATAATGTTTTCCAGAACTTTGCAATTAACATTTACTTGGGGACAGTGGTTGGTAGGATTGTCACAGTAAGCTGTGTTAGCTGACTTCAACAGGACTATGATTAAAGCCTTCCTAAAGCCTGAAGTATAATGTCAACTATTACCTATTCATATAGACTGAGCTGGTGACTGATATACATTTAGGAAGAGGAAAGCATGGTCCAAAAGAGGTGAGCTAAAGGCTGGAACTTTGCCACTATGTACATTGGGTGGGAGAGAGCTAATCCGAAATATTTAGCTAAAATACAAAAATATTTTATTATAGTTAACAAAAGACAGACAAGTGTATAAACCTGTTGGAAATTCCCCCTTTCTGCAGGGTCACCTCAGATGTTTACATTCTTTTACTAAACCCTATTTTGTTGGCCATAGGACGTACCAGTACTAAAGGGCTTGTGCTCTCCATTTTAAACATGTTAATCTGGCAATCACCTAATTAGTACATTTAATTTACCTTTAATACCCTAGACAATGGTACTGCATTTACCCAGGACCTGTAAATTAAATGCTACCAGTAGGCTGTAGCACTCATTTTGCCACCCACTATAGTAGCACTGTAAAACATGTTTCAGGCCAGCCACTGCTGCCTATGTGTGGAGTTCTAAAACTGCCATTTCAACCTGGAAAAATAAACATTTTGCCAGGCCTAAACCTTCTTTTATTGCTTGTGAGGTACCGCTAAGGGAGGTCCTAAATGTTCATAGGGCACGGTGCATGGTATTTAAAAGGTATGACATGTGTACTTATGTTTTACATGTCTTGCAATGAAAAAAACAACAAAGTTGTTTGTCACTGCAGCATTGCTATCTCTCCCCCAGACTAATACTGGGTTACCTTATTACACTTAATAAGCGATCAATTTAGTTTAGGAGCATATAGAGAAATACTTCTTCTACTCCGTTGAATTGTAATTTAAAATCCTCTTTAATGGTAAAGTTGAATTTTAAATTACTATTCTGAAAATATCACTTTTAGCAAGTTGGCATTGTCTGCCTAAACCAAATTTGCCTTTCTACCTGTGTTCAGGGTCACATGATTGTTGTTGGTTCTCCTGTGGTGTGATGTTTATTCCTTCCAGACAAGGGGCAAAAGAACCTTGGGTGCAAGGAAGGGTGTTCCTCTCCAGACCAGGATGGCCTGGGGGTTGTACACAGTCGTTCCTGAGCATTGAAGTGTAGCCTGAGGACTGTACCAATCCCCTTCCTGACTTCTGAATATGCCTGCCCTGTCACTGACAGATAAGACTCACACCTGGGCCTGCTTTCCCTTTGTTGCCCTAGACAAGGCTTGTGTTTATTATTTGAATGGGGCTTTCATCCCTCTCAATTAATAACCCAATTTCTTACAGTAGCCCTGCATTTCTGAAATCGGAAAAAAGTGGGGACGAGTAAGGCAAAGCAAAGGTGTTATTCATTCCAATTGTTTTGTTGCTCATGCTATTCCAGTTTTTATTGCTAGCCTCTTCACTAAACATGATGGCCTCATATAGTTATTGCTGCCTTCAGTAAAGGTTAGTGATGCTTTTTACCAAAGAAGGCAAGGGAATTGTTATGTTAAATTATTTTTGTAATTCGCACAGCTACCCAAAAAGGGTTTCCCAGCGCCAGCCTGAAGAGTGAAAAGGATAGTGATGGTATTATTGGTTGAATATCCATGTCTTTAAACCTTTGCGACAGTTTGCAAAGCTTGTTTCGTGACGAAGGGATGCAGGGAGAGTGTTCCATAGAGTAGGGCCAAGAAAGGCGAACGAGCGGCCGCCCATCCATGAAAGTCTAACCCTGGGAATCAAAAAAATTTCCTGGGTTGTGGAGCGTAGCAGGCGTGAATTTTCTCCACTAAATAGACCTGTAACTCAATCCGGGCCCAGAGAAAAATGCCAGAATCCCAATCTGGAATTATCCCAGGGAGCTACACAGATGGTTAGCTGCTGGCTAACATCAGAACCCTCAGTGCTCCTGACACTTCCAATACAAGAGGACAGTAAACAATGGTTGAGTTTGGAGCCCTTAAAGCAGTCTCTAAGTCTTTTTCCACATGTGTCAAACCATCAAATAAGTTGCAGAAAGTGGGTGCAACCCCAAGAAGGCTCCTTGTTTAAAATCTACCCTCTGATATATGCTCAATAAGTTTGGGAAACCGGGCTATATTACATGCACTCCTTACAGTCACATCCTATAGCAAAATGAGCAGAGAACAGGAGGGGGGGGGAGATGGAAGTGGGTGAGTAAGAAAACAAGGAAACCGGGTCAAAAGACAAATGAGGAAAAGCCGAACAGAGGTGCTCTTTTTGCCACATGTCTGGGTAAAGAGAGGTATCCCAAGTGTCTTGTTTCAATTATGTTTACCAGGAGTGAGAGGCACATAAGGGAAGAAGGATGAAAGTAAGTCCACAACAAAAATGGAAGAGCCTCATGCAGTGCTTAATTTGTTAAAAAAAAAAAAAAAGCAAGTGCCTGGGCCCAAGCCATTTATTAGGCCACCACAACAACCATTAATGAGCACACTCCTAGAAGTGTAACAATTTGGACTATATCTGGCGTCCCAAAGCTGTTAGAATGGCCTGGACGTGCTGGTATTATTCATTATTATGTATTTTTAATTGTTAAACACACTGCTTATACGCTAACCTCAAACATAGATGAACTGTGCCACCATATGGTGGACTGTCATATGTGCTGGTGTTGAGAATTAAGTGCAGGTGCTGAGCACCAGCAAACACTGGCTCAAATTAAGCACTGGCCTCATGAAAATGATCAGCCTCAGCTTCAATTACTAGCACTTCACAGGCCGTTTTGTGCAGGAGAGAACTTTCAGAGATGGAATATATTGAAGAAAATTGTGCAACATCCCAAAGAAGGGATTGCACAAGAATATGTTCTACATTTATATTTAATTTTAGGTACCTTGCTGATAAATGATAGGGGAATGAGAGTGTATAAATTGATTAATGAATGCATTCTTATAAGAGTAAGCAAGTAGATGAGCAAGTGACTTTAATGTTCCCACCATCAGCTGCAGACCAGAGTGTACTTTACATCATCACTCAGTGCAAGTATAGATTTTCACAATCACTCCTTAATCCTAAGTGTATGTTTAGATTTGCACTGCCACTCAGCAACCCTTCATGCATGTTCAGATTGGCCCCACAATTCAGCTATCCCAAGTGCATGTTCCGATCTGCACCATCACTCAATAATAGCTAGTGCATGTTGCAATTTGCACAATTATTCACCAATCGTCATTACATACCCAGATTTCCACCTTTAGTCTGTAACAATTGGTGCATATAGGAAACACTCAATTTCTTTTGGACTTTCCAGTGACCCTATACAAATTGCCCATTGTCTGAGAGCAGTACGTTCCATTAAACAAATACAATCACATAGTTTTTTAGTGAAACATTGATAATGGCAGGCATGTAGTCACAGTTTGCAAGTATGCTTTAAGTGTTATTTACATCCACAAAGTAATTAGACCAAATGTGAAAAACATGTTTTTGAATCTTACATCTTCATGCACCAAGCAAACAAAGGTGGGACAAAAAAAGGAAGAATTAACTGAATGCTCTTCGTGACATTCCTAAACCCAAAAATGCAACTGGACTAATATTGGAGTGTATTGGAGACAGGCTGCAGGCACACAGAGCTGTAAGAGCAGAGAATAGCCACTTTCTAAAAGTGGAAGATCAAAAATGGCAATATGAAATCCATCCTTACCAGTAAATAGGATTTATAATTGCCATTACAAAGATATAAAACATGACACAGCTACTCCTTTCTAACCAGGAATTACAGCTTAAAAGAGTGCATTAAGGAATTCACAATGTTAATCTATGAGTGAGAGGAGTAGACCTCACAGTAGTGAAAAACGAATGTAGGTGTTTTTCACTACAAGACCACGCAAAACTTAAAAGTACATGTCCTAACTTTTACTAAGATAGCACCCTGCCCTATGGGCTACCTAAGGCCTACCTAGGGGGTGACTTATGTGTAATAAAAGGGAAGTTTAAGGCTTGGCACAGGGATTTTAATGCCGAGTCGACATGGCAGTCAAACTGCACACACAGGCTCTTCAGTGGCAGGCCTGGGACATGTTTAAAGGGCTACTTGTGTGGGTGGCACAATCAGTGCTGCAGGCCAACTAGTAGCATTTAATTTAAAGGCCCAGGTATATAGTATACCACTGTACCAGGTACTTACAAGTAAATTAAATATGGCAATTGTGGATACATCAATGTTATCATGTTTAGGGGAGAAATACATGCACTTTAGCACTGGTCAGCAGTGGTTAAGTGCTCAGAGTCCTAAGGCTAACAAAAAGAATCAGCAAATAGAGAAGGTAAGCCAGCAAAACATTTGGGGGAAGACCACCCTAAATCTGGCAGGTCTAATAGTATGGTATAGGATCCTGTGTGTCTGTTTGAGAATTGAAGTCAGTCGGATCCCTTTTGGAAGCCCCTGGTTTAGAAGGAGAGCGAGAATAGTTTTTCGAAGACTAAAAGTTTATCACCTGCATTCCTGTGGCTAGAGGGTGAAGAACCCCTTAATGCATTGCAAAGCATACAATACAATAAAAAAACATTTGTTATCTAATCTATGAGAAGCGTTATTGCAGATGGATGATACGAGTGTAGAGTGCACTCAAACTGCAAATATCTTGCACAAAAATACAAGAAGCCCTATGAGATAAGTTTTCAATAAGAATTAGCCTTGTATGGTATGCTCACAAAAATGAGACTTACAGTGTTTGTGTGGATGAGAGATGCTTACCAACGTAAAAAAAAAGCTTGTTGTGAGAGAAGCACATGAAATGCTTGCAGAAGATAGGTATAGTGAGATATGCAGAATGAGTTGTGTGGGCAAAGCTCAGATATGAGGTGTAAGTGATGAACAACAGAAACATAGGGGCCGATTCCGATTCCGGCCGGAAATCTCTCCGACCGAGCCGGACCCGGAGAGATTCCCGACCGAATCGGACTCTGGCAGTCCGACCGAACGAGTACGATGCGCACGCATGCCATCGGACTCGAGTCGGTCGGACTCCCATTGAAGTCAATGGGAGCCTGTCGTACAACGCGTATGCGGGCTCCCATTGACTCAATGGGTGCGAGGCGGACAAGGGCGCCCCCTACAGCGTGTATGCGTCCATGCGCATCGCGGCGTACATGCACAGGTAGGGGGACCCATGGGTCCCCCCTGTGTGCGACTCGCGCGCCTACGCGTACAGGGGTCCGACGCGGACCCCCAAAGTCCGGCTCCGACAGCTTTTTCGAGCCGGACGGCGCGAGTCGGTCGGACTGCTCGCGGCGCGCATCGTACTTACCCGGCCGGGATACGTCTCCATAGCACGGTGCGAGTCGTGTCCATGCGAGTCGGTCGGAGCGTGTTGAAGCCGCGTTCGAGTCGGTCGGAGATTTCGCGGGTGCCTGCATCGTACTCGCTCGGCCGGACCCGCGTACGATTCGGTCGGGAAACAGGGCTCCGAATCGGATCCGGTAAATCCGAATCCGATTCGGAGCACTACCGGCCGAGATCGGAATCGGCCCCATAGTGTTCGTGTTTGAAGCTTACAAATGAATACAGTGGGTGGAAGGTCACAAACGAGTACTGCGTGGGATGCACTAAAACATAAAAACATTGTTATAGGGGAGGCTCACAAAAACTATAAAATGCTCAAAACTAGCAAATATGCCTCGTGCTAGGATTATTCGAGCCAAAATATTGAGCATTTAATGGAAACAATGATTGAAGGCATGGAGGCCCTGCTCAAGACTATGAAGATTGATTTACAAGTGACATTTGAAGAGTTGCGTATTAACAGTGAAGTAATCTTTGGGGAATAGTTATTGCTACCAAGATAAGGAGTGACCTGGTTTGGTAGCTCTGATACGCACATCATTTTCTCGAAGTGTATGTATGGTTGGTGTATTTGCTCTTATATTTAGCAGCTCAGAGGAAAAAAACACCCCTTGTGTGATAACATTGACAATATTGGGACGTGAAGGGGAGGATAATTGGTGCCTGGCCTCTTGGAGGACAATATTTGCCCAAAGGTTACAGAATTTAGAGATGCATGTTTTGATTGCCTGGAGAAGCTTGAGTGAAGATGTCCTTGATCTGGAAGAATGGAAAACTTTGAGCAAGTCATGGAGGGGTTACTGATTCACTGTGCCATTGTGAAACACTATTTCCCATATTTTATGGAATAGTGCATTATAGATACAACCAAATAACTTCTCATTTGTTGCTGTGGTACTTGATGGCCTCGTGTATTTAACCACCTCTTTGGAGAACTGTGTGTGCTGCAGGCTGATGATTTGTGTCTTTTGCGACAAATAATGTACATCGAGTTTACTATGAGTAAATACTATATATATATATATCATTTTGGTAAATTGAATTTAAATATTGTATTTTTTTGTAGCAGTTTTTAAATCCTTGTGATGTACATATGAGGCTATTGAATGGACTGATTTGTATTCCAACTACCTTCACTTGTTTACTTTGTTCATTGTTTTAACAATTTGTTGAATGCTAACTTATGTTGCCTAATACGTGACATTTGATGAGTTTTAATTTTTATATTTATGCATCATATTAAATGGCATTTATGTAGGTATTATGAACTTTGACAATTAAGGAAGTTCTTATGGTCCTATATAGATGGATTAGATAAAACAAAAAAACTCATCTGTTCGTTGTATAAATAACGGCAGTTTGCTTTCAGTATTTATTTGCTTGCACTGTCTCACGTAGGAGTTTGGTAAGAACATATAAAAAGAAACGCCTCGTAACTGTATCTATACGTGAGCAAGGCTGGGTGGCCAAAACGCGTTGTATTTTTTGACTATGTTATACTAAAATAAAAAAGGACATATGGAAACGGAGTCTGTGCCCAATTTCTAAATTGGATGTCGGGAGCGCGTGGTATATATATATATACCTGCAACTTTTGAAAAGTGTGAAGAGGGAGATCGAGCAGCAGGAAGAGAAAGAATTGTATTTACCTTTTGACCAGCTTTGCTGTACAGGAAAATTGTTTGTAGGGAAAGCTGGGATAAGAAGACATTGAGAAACAGTACTTGGGCCATACTTCAGTGAAGAAAACAAAAACATGGAGACGAAGTGAAGCCGGCATGCGTAGAGATGCGCTCATCAATGAAAAGGAAGGAAAAAAGGGCGACAATGAAGCCAGCCAATAGTAAGTAAGAGGGGCTAAAATACACTTTATATGTACCTCTTAGTAGCCACTTTTTAGCAGTGCCTGAAGCTAAGTTAGATTGAACGACGTGTCCAGGATCACACTACGTTGAGAGGAGTTGGAGGGGGTGCCAGAATTGGAATAAAATGTTTCGCCTTCACACTGGGTGTAGTGAAGACCTCATCTTTTCCTCTCATTAAACACAGCATTATTCAGACAGAAACAGCAACGAGTAAGGGAAACTCTCAGCAGAAGTGACTTCCGTTGTCTTGGAAGCGAGCAAATAAAATATGAGTCTGTCTGAGGAGGAGCTGTCGCACAATACAATGTATTGTTTTTAAACAAACATATCACTTATAAGCTGTGCAGATAACTGAATGCTGGTGAAAAATGAGTAGTTTTGCCTACGCAAAGAAAAGGCCATGAAGAACACCACAAAATGTTAACCGACATTGGCAAATGCGAACTTTACAGTACAACTATGGAAAATTAGAGCATATGTGCCTACAGCGTCACTGTCAACACTGGGCAAAAAGTGCCCTACTACTCTACTGCTTTTGGATAGTGTAAACCTAGGCAGACATGCATTTATATAGGATTCTAGAAACATACCACATACTTGCTATGGTGGGTACTCTGTTCGGACTGTGTTCAGAATGTAAAATGATGTTTTAATAATGGGGCTTGTATTTATTATGGTTTTGTGCTAACTTAAGCCATCATGAAGACTAATAGCAAAGACAATGTGATGTGCTGGCAGTGACATCTGTTATATCTAATCTTTAGTAAAGGTATGTCAATGCTGTCACCTCCTGTGACAGAAAGACTTGTGTGGAAAATTCTGAGGAAGGTTAAAGAGTAGCAAGGTTCATTGAGGATTTGGGACAGCTACCTGGTCACCAAGTTATGTAACTGCTGGAAAGAGATGTTGCCATCCAACAATACCTAGATGACACCCTAATCTACCTTAACATGTCTTCACCACTGGACATGCTCATTCTGTACTTGTAAATATTTACAACATTTAAAGAACTTCTTTATTCTAAATCCACCAAAAAATAATTCAACCTGTTCTCCAAGGACACAATGTCTTTAAACGCTAATCTGATGAAGCAATTGCACGTTATTATTATTATCATTTAAAGATTTGTAAAGCTCAATAGCTGCTCCATAGAGTGTCACAGCGCTAAGTAGCAAATCTGATCCCTAAATAACAGAGGTACTAAAAGACAGAATAAAAGAGCCATGTCTTAAGAAGTCTCTAAAAGAACAGAATGTCCCTGGAAGCAGGGAGGTGAACTGGGACGGCATTTCACTTTCTGGCGGCCAGATAAGAGAAGGAGCTACACTCCACTTTTTTCCTCTGAAATGAGGAATTACTACCAGCAAGGAGTTGGATGACCAAAGAAATTGAGCTGGTTGGTAAGGTAGGAATCTGTTGACAATTACTGAGGGCCTTTGTGGTAAAAAGCTCTGTGTGCCAGAACCAAAGCTTTGAACCTCACACATTCTTTTATAGGCAACTAGTGCAGTTCCTTTAGGCCTGGCTGAATGTGGGCTCTCTCGGGAAGGTGTAGTAGAAGCCTGGCAGCAGCATTCTGCACCAGCTGTAATCTCTTCAGGATATAGGCAGGTAGGCTTCAGCACAGAGCGTTGACATAATTCAGCCTTGAGGTGATCAAGGCCTTGATCACTGTTTTCTGCTGTGGGAGGGGGAGGAGTTAGAGGAAGTTTAACATTTTTAGCAGGCCAAAGCAGGTGCCTACAACCTCCCACCTGGGGGGCGAAAGAAGCAGTAGTGTTGAATTTTACCCCAAAATTGTGCGCTACCGTGGTAGGGGGAGGTGGTGGGGAGACATCCTTGGGTCAATGGTCTTTGTCCTAGCTCGGCGGGGGGACCCCAAAGAGCAGAATTTCTGTCTTGTTAATATTACCTTGGAGGCCACTATCGCGCATCCACTGAAACACAGACGTCAAGCAGGTCTGGAAGTTACGCAGTGCATTAGGTGAATTTCTGTCAAGGATGAGGAGCAGTTGCACATCATCTGCATAAGATATTGTCTGTACTCAAAAGGATTCAATTAGGGGTGCCAAATGGGTCAAAACGCATAGAAAACAATGTGGGACTTAGTGCAGACGCTTGAGGGACCCCATAACCCAATGGTTTAGGATCAGAGGCAAATGGGACCATCCACACTGACTAGGAAAGTCTATAAAAAAAAAACAGAGGCATGCCAAAGCAGACCCACAGACGGGAAACAGCCATTACAACGCGGCTGTTTCCCCGCATGTTATTACATCGCATGCGTTACAACGCATGCGATGTAACAACGCGTAGCCATTACTACGCATATCATTACATCCCATGCGCTTTTACAACGCATGCGATGTAATGGCGATCCACATCGTTGTGAGGAAACTGAGGCTCTTCCGTTTCCTCACAACGACGTGCACTGTGCACCGCCCCTCAGACGACGCAGGAACCAGGAGAGAGGAACCACGAGGAGAGAGAGGTAAGGGGGATTGGGACAGGGGTGGGGGTTATTTTTTTAGGGTTTAGGGTAGTGTCGGGGTAGTGTTGTGGTGTTTGTGTAGTGTAGGGTAGTGTTTTAGGGTTTAGGGTAGTGTTGGGTGGTCGTGCAGGGTAGTGTTTGAGTGTAGGGACCAGACTGGGGGAAGGGGAGGGTCGTGCAGGGGTAGTGTTTTAGAGTTTATGGTAGTGTGGTGGTGTTTGTGTAGTGTAGGGTAGTGTTTTAGGGTTTAGGGTAGTGTCGGGTGGTCGTGCAGGGTAGTGTTTGAGTGTAGGGACCAGACTGGGGGAAGGGGGAAGGTCATGCAGGGGGTAGTGTTTTAGGGTTTAGGGTAGTGTTGTGGTGTTTGTGTAGTGTAGGGTAGTGTTTTAGAGTTTAGGGTAGTGTTGGGGTGTCGTGCTGTGGTGTTTTTGTAGTGTAGGGTAGTGTTTTAGGGTTTAGGGTAGTGTCGGGGTGTCGTGCTGGGTAGTGTAAATGTAGGGAGAGGACTGGGGGTCGGGGGAGGGTCGTGCAGGGGTACTACATTAGGGTTTAGGGTAGGACAGGGTAGAGTCACTTACCTTTCAAACTTTTACCACAAGTATACCTTTACCACGCATGCCTTTGCTTTGTAATGGCATGCGTGGTAAAGGCGTAGTCGTGGTAAAAGTTTGCGATGTAATGGCATGTCGTGGTCATTCACTTTGCGTAGTAATACCCGCGTTGTAATGGCACGCGTGGTATTGGTATGCGATGTAATGAGACATATTCACCGCAGACACCTATGGCTTTGAGGGGCTGAGGGAATGTCGAATGCGAGACCGGATCAAAAGCCGCAGATAGATAAAGGTGGATCAGTGCCACCTACTTCCCTTGATCTACCGCTAGCCTAATTGTATCTGAGACCTCTAACCGTGTGGTCTCGGTGCTGAAACCCAGGCGGAAACCTGACTGGGTAGGTTGAAGAAGTGCATTTTGTTATCAAAAAGCAGAGAGCTGCTTGTTTATGAGCTTCTTTAAGATCTTGGTAAGGGATGGCAGCAGAGAAACGGGACGGAAATTGGCAAGATTGGTCTTGTCTGCCGAGGGTTTGTTTAAAAGAGGAATCAACTTGGCCTGCTTCAAACCACTGGGCACTGTTGCCAAACAAACTAACTGATTTAGAAGCTAGTTTAGAGCAGGGTTGATGGCCGTACAATTGGCGGCAAGAATGTGAGGAGGACAGGGGTCATTCCTTGACCCTGATTTTCAGGCACTCAATGCCTGAGCAGACTCCTCAAGTAAAATCAAGGCAAGTTTCTGTAGCAGTTGGCCAAAAGAGGGTACTATTTCTAACTGCAGTGCCGTGGGGACACTGATCGTCATCGAGGCGGTTTCCGTGAGATGTAAAGCATCCACAGTGGTTTGGATTTTAGTGTCAAAGAAGTTGGCCAATTTTTTTTAAGGGCTGAAGCAGGGCTTCGTGGTGCATAAAAAATTTTATGATTTTAAATATCTCCCCGGACTTGTTTTGAGACATGTCAATTTGATCTGCACAAAAGTCAGACTGAGCTTTCCTAATTTTACAATGGTAGATATTTATAGCCTTCTTGTAGAGCGCTTTCTCATTACAAAGGCAATGAAGCCTACAATCCCTTACCATTTTTTACAGTGATTACAAAGCACCTTAAGCTCCTCTCTAACCCAAGGGGTTGACTATCTTTTTCCTGAGGAATTAACATCTCTGTGTTTCATAGGCACAGTTTGGTTCACTACCTGTGTAAGCAAGGAGTCAACCAACTGACATCGTCCTCCATGTCCTCCATCATAGGTGGAGAGTGCTTGCTTAAGGCAAGACTAAACTCCGTAGAAGAGACAGTGGCCCAATTACGATGCCGTAGAGAACAGCAATACCCATATTTGTGAAGGCCGAGGCCTAGTGACCAATGGAAGTGAATGAGAGCATGGTCGGACCAAGTCTGGGGGCTAATGTCAAGTACTGAAACTTGAGTGTTAGAAAAAATGGTGTCTAAGGTATGACCTGCGATGTGAGTGGGCTGAGTCGCAAACTGTGACATATCCCAAGATGACAAATGTTCCAAAAGAAGTTGACCATGAGCGCCAGAAGATGCGTCCACATGTATATTAAGGTCCCCTAGATATTTGAAATTCAAGTATTTCAACATATACTTCAAAAGGAATTCATCCAGGGAAGACAGAAACCCCCCTGCATGCCATGGGGGGTGAGGGGGCAATAGATTAGCATGCCAGCCAGGAATTTATAAACGGACAATGAAATGCAAAAGCCCATAGACTCATAGACAATGCTGACTTCCATCAATCTCACCTGCTGTTTCATCACGTATCATCACGTTTGACCTTTCCGTATAAACAAAATCTTCAAAGTGGAAAACTATTACCTCGGGTCCTGAAAAGATTAAGCCATTCTTGCCTCTTTTCTACTAAAAATACTGTCATGACTGGACTTCGGTCTTGCCATGCTTGTGGGCGTCTCATAAGCAAAAACTAGGACTCCACTTATACATTTATTTATTAAAACTCTGCCAGAAAGAAATTGGCAACAAGGAGAAATGTGGCAGTATATCTCTTCTGCTTAATTGGTTGCAAAGTCTGCATTTTAAAATATCTTATGGGTTTAAGGCACCTGCTGCATAGATCTTTATGCACCCAGTAAATCTCAGGACATAATATTAATGGTAAAATAGCTCTAGAGGTTAATGCACTTGCTGGAAGACAGGTGTTTTGTCTAGTCCCAGTTTTGAATCAAAGTAGCAATAGAGGGTTAATATGTCTCCCGCAAAGCACATCATGTGACACACAGATGACGGATTTTTATTTTATGTAGATGGGTACGTGGGTTATTGCTTTTAACACAGAGATCCTTTAGTTATTTGCAGTTCACACATTTTAATCCTTCTTACACAGTGAACTATGAAGGAAGGGACACCTTGTAACCCTCACTATCTTATGTAACATCCTGTAAATTGATTTACACGCATATGTCAATGTATAATGTGTATGTGTGATGTAAAGTGCTCCAACACCCTGGACTGGGTTGAGTAGCACGATAAAAGAAATAAGACACAATACTGTTGTTTAAATTGTTATTTGTGTAAATACTAGGACAGACCACACATCTGACACACAACTTAGCGGAAGATGTGTGCTTAGACTATGTCTGATACTAATTGTTGTTATGTTCCGGGCGAGGTTCAACTGCTCAAAATAAACATTTCAACAAAACATTAGCCTTTGAGGGGCTGAATTGCGTGGTGTGAAACAGTCAAATAAGGTAGCGTCGGGGCTGAGGAACTGCAGGATGCAAACAGCAATGAACAAAGTACCTCTTTTCCTTTGTCCTGGAAGTGCAGACTGCAGGCAGCCGTGTCGGGGAGGGCGAGGTGAACAATAATCCTGGAGGTTTGCAGCACAACAAAAGGGAAGGTCACACGCCAAGTGCAGGGCCATTGTAGGTAGTGTTTTGATGTGCCAATGGCTTTGCGACTGACAGGATAGAGAGGGGAAATTCTTTTGGCCCCTCGTCCCCCCCCCACCGTTGTCCCCCGTATTCTCCCACTACAAAATCTGGGGGGGATGTATACCCCGCGTACCCCACACTTCCTATGCCCATGACCAATAATTAATTTTAAATGCATGTTCAGGACTGGCTAAAGGCATTCTTTTCATCCTGCCACCCACTTGCACCCCTTCCACCATACCATCACGGTAATGTCCTGGGACACCAGTCCCCAGTGTTTCCCCATCCAGTACAGGTGTAGAGAGGGAGGAGACAAAGAAAATTAACTGGAATAAATGCATCAAATAGACAATAACAATGTATTGCAAAGCTTTAGAGCTAAGCATATACACAGACAAAGCACTCACTATTGACCTGAGGGTTAATAGTTACTGATAACTGGCTGCAAAAAGACAGAGGTCGAATTGTATTACAAAGATAAGAGCAGGGCAAGATAAGTGACACACGCTGTTGACATCTATGTGCACACTTAACTGTATTACTAAAAGTACACAGCAGTGGAAGAGCCAGAGGGTGACAAGGCCCTGGAACTCTGTGCTACAGTAAGCCTGACAGCCACCGTTGGACAGCAGAAGTATATTTTTCCATGTCACCCTTTTTTTTTTTTAACTTAAAGTAATTTCAATGCGATTGCTCCGGTGTGCATGGCCCTGGTGACATCTCTACAAGGCTCACCATTGTCCCGCCTAGATAGTCATGAAGGTAGTGTAAGCTTCCCAGGAGATGAATACTGGCTGGGTAGCATCAGCATTACAGAGTGCCAAGGATGCTGCTCCCCTCACTCTCAATAGAGGGTCCTAGTGCAGAAGCTATGGCAATGTCGAGGGCCTCACCTCCCGTCTGACTGGAGCGGTTGGGTCTGCTAATGGGCTCCCTTCCTTGCAATACAATGCTCATGCCTCCTTACAAACGTTTACAACTGCTTTAACAATGTCATGAATGACAGACAGCTACAATAAACCAATGGCTGCTAGATATGGGCTGATCACTTTGCAATCGACACTCAAAACAACCAGTTGCCGAAAGGGTTGCCCATTTGCCCACTCTGTAGATTGTAATAGTTTACCATAAAGTTTTCCATACAGAGTTGAAGTGCAGGTATGTTAAACTTAATAAACAATTGCAAACAGTTTTCGCAGCCATTTTTACACTTTGCAACTTTCAAATGCACATAGTGCGTGCCCACAATGTTTTAACATTGCCCATGGTAACCAGTTGTAAATTGATGGCAAAAAAGTACAGAATGAACTAGGTGCTTTTTTCCAGATATTTTTTATTTTATACAAAACGGCAAAGAAAAAGTCAAAGAAACAAACATTAACAAGATAAGCAGTACGCTCCAGTTGCGGGAGAGAGAAGAAAGGCAATGACATCGATTGTATGATATAACTGGGGAGAGTGTACAAATAATCAACGGCATACCATAGCATAACTAGTGCTCACTAAACATCTCCTATCACGGAACAAACATGGCAGTAGTTATGTCGAGAGACTGGCAAGCTTAGTCAATGCCGATTAAGTTTGTCTGTCCAGAGTGTAGCAAAAGAGGTCCTTTGTCTCATAGTGGGGGCAGGAGAAGTAGGAAGAGAGAGAACAGAAACGGGTAGGAGTGGAGGGAGAGGCGAGGAGGGAATGGCTACACTGGGCGTGGCACACAGTGTCGCTCGAAAATGAATTTACCTTTGAAAAAATGACAGACACAAGGCGTTTGGCAAAGCAGGAACAGTTGTTTAATTAAATGCAGCGGTCGGGAGATCAGGCAACAGAGTCAGGGTCTGAAGACTGTCTCAAAACACTTTGGTTTCGGCCGTCATTTTATACTTTACATGAACCATCATAAAATGATTTATGCATTCCTTTGGCGAAAGAAGTTTGGGCCTAGTCACAAGGCCATAAATCGGGGGTTTGATAAGAAGTGCAGGTGGGCCTCGCCCTCGTGTGAACATACTGCAGGGCCAGTGGGAAGGTGTCCAGATGTCTGGCATGAGGAGGGCGTGATCACTCCGCGTAATGTGCATGCTGTGTTTTGATTGGCTGTGTGTTTCTAAATTTGTGTGGTATCTGACTTTATGGTATTTTTGAGAATGCACACTTTTCCGGCCAAACGTGTTTTATTGGGGCCAGTCTCCTGAGACCATTGTGGTGTTGCTGCCTATCTGTGGGATCGATCTGGGTTTTCGTGTTTGTGCATTCTGTCTAAGGGTTACGTGTGCCCCTCACCTGTGATATGTCAATCAGCTGCTTCAGGCCTAGGTTGCAGGGCCTGTCTAACCACGTATTTTTGACTCTGGGTTAAGGGGGAGGTCACATCGGGTAAATTGAACAGTGGAGATGCAAGTTCGTTTTTATACATACAAGTATCACGGTGTACATCAACATTGTAGTGTCCAGTATTAACAACAAGATCTGACAGGAAGGTCGGGCATTAGTAGGCGGACTGTAAGATAAATTTCAGACATTACCTCAAGCTGGGAGGTGATTCAAAAGGAGAGTTTATGGAGGTTTGTTCTTCTGTAAGTATTTATCAAAGGCTTCCCAAAGGCGTATGGGGCCAGGGTTTCCATGAAACTTAGAGTATAAAGTGTTGTCAGTACCTCTGACAGAGCATAATAACTTCCACCATTTGCTAAATGTGCTGGGGGATATGGATTTCCAATCAGAGAGAACTGTTTTGGTACCCAAGTAGAGGAGGAGGTCCACTAATGAGGAAGTGTGTAGATCGATTTCTGCAGCACAGGGGTTGACATGTGCCAAGACAGTTGTTATGAAGTCAATCTCTATTGTAACCCCTGTGATCTGATGTAGCAGGTCTTGGATCTTTGTCCATAGTGGAAGTGCCATATTGCATTTAAGAAACATATGTTGGAAGTCCCCTGGACCCTCCCCACACTGCCAGCATGTGTTCCAGTCCCTCAGCCCCGTTTGCGAAGTCTGGCTGGGTTTCAGTATGTTTTGTGGATGAACCAAAATCTAGATTGTATAAGGGCGGGGATGATTTCGGCATCGAAGGGAGTTTTCCAGATCTTTTGTCATGCCATTTCATTGAGGTTGGAGACACCTGCTAATCTCAGAGCCAGTCCATTAAGTGTGTCGAGGAGTTTATACAGGTGTGAAGTGGTATGGCCTCTCCTCTTAAGGGTGCCCAACAGTCTGAGGAGGTCTAGTTCTTTTGAGGGTTCCAGTTTACTCACTACACTTTTGAGTCTTAGAAATTTGCAAAAATCAACATTGGGTAGATCGAATTTAATTTGCAAGGTGGAGAACGGGATAGGGTTGGCGCACAAACTTAGATCATTCATAGCGTTTATACCTTGTTGAGCCCATGTATCCCAGAACACCGTCTTCCCTTCAAGTTTAATCGTGTGGTTAAATCACCGGGAGGCTAGGGATGAGCCATGTAGTCAATGTTCTAGGCGTTTGTCGAGATGTAGGAGTGACGCAGCCATGACCATTATTATCTGCCTGGAGTGTTCCAGATGGGGTTTCGAAATATTATGTATTGTGAGGGTGAAACTAAGGGGTAAGGGTGTGGTAAGGTTGGATTCAATATTGACCCTTGGGGGGGGGGCTGAGTTCCTGTGATCATAGCCACCATGCACCCTGGGATATCAGGAATGCTCTTTGATAGAGGGGATAGTCTGGAATGTTTATTCCCCAGAGGATTTGCTTCTCTTCAGAATTTTCATAGAGATTTTCGGTTTTTTACCTTTCCATATAAATTCAGAGATGGTTTATCCACCGACTTAAAGGAGGAGGGGGAGAGAGCCACTGGAAGCTGCTAGATGTGAAGTTAATCAGGGGGGGCTATCATCATCTTCACCGTTCCCACTCGCCCCCACCAAGTGTTTTTCGGGGACCAGGTGTTGAAGAGTTCTTTAATTTAGTGATGCCCTGAAACCAGTCCCAGGATGCTTGTTTTCCTGTCCAGGGAGGACCTGGCCTGGCATTTCGGGCTGGAATGTTCCCATGGGGAACAGGGTCAAGGCTGATTTGCATATGGCTGGGTCCAAACTAGAATGGCATGCCAAGCAAACTAATGATGGATTAAACCCAGATCTGTGAGTCGGGGTGAATGTTTGACAATGTTCAACATTCTGTCCATTATATTTTTGTGTTGCATTTTCACCCTAAGTGGGAAGGGTATGCCCAGACGTGTGTCCCATGCTTGTTACGCCACCAGTTTCAAGCTAGCCCGGCTGATGAGGGGTGATGCCCCGAAAACGGTTCCAAGATGCTTGTTTTCTGGTCCAGGTAGGACCTGGCCCGGCAGTTTGGGCTGGACTGTTCCGATGGGGAACATGGTCCAGACTGATTTGCATATGGCTGGGTCCAAACTGAAATGGCGTGGTGAGCAAAGTAATGATGGATTAAACCCAGATCTGTGACTGGGGGTGAATGCTTGACAATGTTCAACATTCCATCCATCATCTTTTTGTGTTGCTTGTTCTTTAATTTGGTCAACATTTTTTGTTCATTGAGTGCAACAGAGCGTTCAAGATCAGAGGTAAACCATATGCCCAGGTATTTGATGGCTGTTTCCACTTTAGACCAAGGTCACCGATTACAGCAGATGTACACTGTACATTTAATGCAAATATTTTTCTAGTTCTTTTATGATGATCGGTATGGCTTGTGGGGCATCCTCTGTGAAAAACAATCTGCATAAGTAGCTACCACTTGTCTGTCTGAAGAGAAGTTAATACTAAGATTCCTGGGTATTCCCGAAAGGCCCTTGCTGAGTACCTTGAGAGGGGTTGGGGTAAGTGACCATTGACTCTAACCCTTGTCGTGGGGCCAGAGTAAAGGGCCATAATCATCAAATTGATTCATCCCCAGGTGGTATCTGTATAATGTGGCATGTAAAAAAAGTCAGGAGACCTTGTCGAAGGCCTTTTCTGCGTCCAGGGATCGGGCTGCTGTTGGTGAGTGGGATAGTTTTGCTCTCTCTAAAGCATGGCAGAATGTCCTGATGTTGTCCGCCACAAGTCTGCCTTTAAGGAAACCCGTTTGTGAATTTAGTATCAAGTGTTGGATGACCGACTCCAATCTGCGGGCAGCAATCTTTGCGTAGACCTTGCAGTCGATATTGATAAGTGAGATTGGTCTGTAATTTTTTACATTAAGTAGTCTTTACCTTCCTTTGGTATTACTACAATAGTAGCTTCAGTGGCTGAGCATGTAATGTAGCCCAATGAGGCATATTGTTGGAAAACTGCATAAAGGGAACCAGTCACTTTGTTGACAAATGTTTTTTTAAATTTTGCCGAGTAACCATCTGGGCCTGGGGCTTTACCGGTTTTATGGGAATGCATTACTGAGACAATTTCCTCCTCTGTGATGGGTTTATTAATGGCAAGGGAGTCTTGTTGTGATATTTTGGGGAGATTGCAAGAGTTGAGGTATTCGTAAATCTTGGTTAAAGTACTGGGAGCGTTAGAGTTGTAGAGCTCTGCATAAAACAGTTTAAAGGAATCGAGTATGCCGTTTGTTGAGGTGGTGACCACTTCTTTCGGGCTTTTTATGGCCGATATAAGGGATTTATTTTCTTTGTATTTTAAGTAGCTGGCTCGCGATTTCCCAGCTTTGTTGTTATTGCAAAGCCTGCCTGCATTGATCATATCAATCATATTGCCCATAAGTTTGTGAGTTGATATTCTGTTTAGGTTACCGTCCATAGGCAAGCTAAAGTCACCACCTAAGATAACTTCTAGGTTGTCTGGAATGTCCGAGGGCTGTTTGTCTAGGTCCCTCCAGAAATCAGTAGCATTGTCATTTGGTGTGTAGATGTTTACAATTAAGAACCCCAGATCTCTTTTTTTCATCTTAGAGATGAGCCATCTGCCCGATTGGTCGTGAGTGTGTGATATGACTGAGATAGCGGATTTTTTTTAGATATTAGTGTTACCACCCCGTTCTTTTTTTGTGGGGCTGGGGAGATGCCAATATCTGTAATCCATGAAATGTAGAATTTTGTGTCATGAATAGATTTCAGGTGGGACTCTTTGAAGAAGATGATGTCCTCCTTCAGTTTGTTGCAGTAATCTGCCACTACTTTACGTTTAACCATTTAGTAAAGCCCCTTTGTGTTTAGTGAGAGTATGTTTAGGGGAAGAGCCATGGTGAGAGAGTGTGGTTTCTTAGGTCAGCATGTGGATGTTTTGAGGGAGAGAAACCTGCATTAGAGAGTAAAGATGATGCGTCACAAGCTTGATTGGGTAGTTTAATAGTCCGCAGCAAGCCTGAATTATAGGTATGTCTGGTGCCCCGGGATAGAGTATAATGCATAAGGGGATTGTGTATGTCAAAGTACCGGCCAGGTAGCTGATGGAGAGAGTGAAAGGACCAGGGAGAGAAGGAAATGCTAGCACAGAGTAGATAGAGAACGGGGGAAGAAGAGTCAGAGGGGCAAAATTTACAAGTAAAACTGTAACAAAATTAACAAGCCCAACCCATACCCACCATTCACCCATCCCTTGGAATGGTATAGGATGCATTCCCCTGCCCGTATTCTAGGTGGGGCACACTTAGCTATGAGCGGGCCTGTCTCAAACCAGCTGGGTAGCTACCCAGCCCTGCAGGCTTCCTGGTTGGTAGCAAATGGAGAGAAAGGGTCAAGCTATAGGGAGTCAATGGAGTATTAGTGTGCACAGGTGGTGTGCATAATGGGTCATGGCAAGAGTCTATTGAGACGCCAAGAATGTAGGATAAATGGGTGACTGAGCTCTATCACTGAAGGGAGATTAGGTTTTACTGGGGTAAAATGTGAGTGTGCTTGCTAAAGGTAGCAAACCTAGGAGATGTGTGGTTGATGACTGGGTGCAAGATGAAGTTAGACCAAGTTGGCTGCTGAAGAAACATTGTGATGCCCTGTGATAAGCTAAGGGTATAGATCAGTATGAGGAAGTGGTGAAGATCTACTCACTGAATTGGGCGGGCGTCATGGGGTGTCCATTGTTGGGACAAAGGGTAAAAGAATCGGTAAAGACCAGCGAAGGAGAATATATGTGGAGGGGACTCTATGGCCATGCTCCACTCCTGACTGTTGTTCAAATGGTCATGAGGGGCGTGTCATTTAATAGTCTGTATAGACCTAGGACAACCACATTTTGGCAAAAAGCCTAAACAGTTTAAACAGAAAACGTCAAACATACTGAAATCATCAAACATTTCCGTTGGTAGGAAGTATAGCATTCATACTATTAGACATGCATGCAGATCTTACATATCTGGCATGGTGTGACAAAGTACGGGTTTATTACAGCAGTTCCAACTGGCTCAGACCGACTTGGCCCACAGGTATCGTACAAGATGTTTGAGCTCGATAAAGTCAACTTAGAGTAGGATAGCATCAGCAGTGGGGACTAGATGCTACCCTGAGGGGCAGCTCAGCGTAGTTTGACGTTAGCCCCCCTCCCCAGGCCAAGTTTGGCCACAGGAACCCCATCGCAGGCCTTTTAAAAATAGTGAGGGGGGCTCCCCTGGCCAATTTCAGCCCTGGGGGCCCCATCCTCTGGTGCCTGGCAATAGTCAAAAAGGGGTAGGGGACATGCGGCCCTCCTCTCCGGGCCGATTTCGACCTTGGGGGCCCCACCCTAGGGGCCCGGCTGCAATTACAAAGGGGAGGGGGGCGTGAAGCCCCCCTCCCTGAGCCATTAATGGCCCTAGGGACCCCATCCCCAGGGCTGACTCATATACTGTATCTCTGGGTGCCTACCACGCGACATAGCGGTTTCCCTGCCTGCACTGGTGTGGGCAGAGAAAGCTGTGTTTGCTCTCTCTTGGCAGGAGCAATTTCAAAATTCCTGTCAAGCAGGGACAAACACTAAGTCCAAACTTAGCGGGCAGGAGCATGAAAAATGCTCCTGCCCACTGGGAGCAGACTTTTCATCTGTTTCCCTGCCTGCACTGAAGCCACTGGAGGCGGGGAGCCACCTGTGGCCGCGGGTGCCTTGGGGCTCTTCTCACAGACCCCAACCACAGCGTGGTGGGTGCCCTGGGTGGGCACCAGGGCACCCATCCTTTGTTGGTTAGATCTCGTGGGATAGGATCCATGGGGCTAAAATCGGCCTAGGAGGCCCCCTCCCACTTCTTTTAAAACGTTGTGCCATGGGGTCCCTTGGGCTCTAATCGGCCCGGGGAGGGGGCCCCCTTCCCTCTTTAGACATTGACCGGGCCCCAGCTAATGGGGTCCCTGAGGTCGATATCGGCCAAGGGAGGGGAGATGCTTGGCCCTCTCCCTATTTAAATAGGTGCTGGGCCCTGGGGGATGGTGTCCCAGAGGGCCAAAAACTATTTTGTGCCCCCCTCCCCATTAAATATGGTGCAGGAGGATGGGGTCTCCAGAGCCAAAAGTGGCCCGGGGAGGAGGCAGGCAATTGGCTGCCTTTGGGGTGTTGACAACAGGGCCTGTCAACAAGGCAGGACTTGTGGCCACCCCCCCAATATGCTCGGCCAAAGGCCGTGCCCAGCATGGGGTTGGCTGCAGCAGGAGGTTAGCTGCATGTAGCACTGCATCCTACCCCCCGCTGTCGTCGACCAAAGGCTGTGTGCAGCGTAGGGTTGGATGCACACAGGGGTTGACCACAGAGCTTGGCCACAGGCCAGGCTGTCAGGCACAGCGGAGGTTGGATTAACATATGGTAACTAAATATTACTTTAAATTTAAAAAACCTAAATTCACTGAAAAAAACAAAGGTTACAGGTACTTTATAGTTAGGAAATAGCATTAAAAAAACAATCAAAATTCACTGAAAAACCCAAAGGTTACAGGGATGTTATAGTTTGGAAATAGAATGAAAAAAACCTTAGAAATTCCCTAAAAAACCAAAGGTTACAGGGACGTTATAGTTAGGTACAGATTTTACACACACAAAACCGTAGAAATTCTGCATTTATAGTTACCTCAAGTAACTTTAGCTCGTGCCCTAAGGTAACAATAACTCGCACCCGCTCCATGCCCTGCTTATTACCCCATATATTATATTACTCATGACATCTTCTATGACGTCATTGATCATATCACAGCAACATTTGCGATTAATTTATTGAGAAAACTGTGCATGGCGGGGGTGTGAGTAATAGAGCATTAATGGCCCTGGGGACCCCATCCCTCAGGGCCGCATCATAGGCTATGTCTCGGGGTGCCCAACCCCGGGACATAGCACTTTCCCTGCCTGCACTGGCACGGGCAGGGAAAACTCTGTTTGTTGTTGCTCAGCAGGAGCAATTTCAAATCTCCTTTCAAGTGGGAGCAAACATCAAGTCCGCTCCCAGTGGGTGGGAGCTTAAAAAACTGCTCCCACCCGCTGGGAGTGGACTGTTCAACTGTTTCCCTGCCTGCACTGGAGCGAGTAGAGAAACAGATGAAAAGATTGTCCCCATCTGTAGGGAGCAGCATTAATAGCTGTGTAGTCGGGAGGCTGCAGTGGATTCCAGTATGGCCGACACGGGGACCCAGAAGTATGGAGCAGCACCGTTCTAGTTGCTCCACGCAACGTCAGGTGGTCGCTCTGAATGATTGGTGCTGAAAACCAGGAAGTGCTGCAAAGATAGAAGAGAGGAGAAGGAAACTCTATAATGTCGAATTACACAGCTGTTGGGTGAGAGGATCAAGGAGACAATACTGGAGGAAGACGCCGAAGCAGAGAGAGTGCCAGCACTGCCCACGGGGACGTGAGACGAAGATGCCTAGCCAACTGCAGTAACAGAGGATGAGCACGATAGAGACTGTGCTGTCCTGAAGGTGATTGAACCCAGCAGCAAGAAGGGCAGGAGGACACTGTGGTACCCGACGCTACGACCCTGGAGGGCCGTGGCCTCAGGCAGATAACGCTGCAGCATGTGTGTAGGAGACCACAATTTGCTCAGAAGCATGGTGGCAGGCACTGATGGTGTAATAGGGAGCCTTGATAGACCTTTACTTACCCTGTTGTATGGTTTCTTCAAGGCCATCAACTTCATGACTATTACCTGAGGCTTTGGGATGAAGAAGTGCTGACTACAGGGAGGAAACCGAAAAACAGAAGGGGAGGCGAGTGCCGCAATACCTCTATAAAGATACTGGGGAGGAGAAGCCCACATTATAGCAGGAGCGAGTTATCTGGACAAATCCATTAAGCTATATAATAAAAAGGGTTGAAACCCCTACATTCGTGCAATGCGGGCTCCCACTAGATGGATGGGGTCCCCGGAGCCGAAATCAGCCTGGGGAAATACCCCACTGGGCCAGATCCAGACTCAATGGGATCATTGGCGTACCGGCTGGAAGTTCCAGTAGGGATCTGATAAACTTATTTTCAGCCCTTGACAAAATCTTAACATTCGCACATCGCCAGATTTATGATCCATATAGTGCAGGCCCTAAATCCGTTGGGGTCTATTTACTAAGATTTAACGCTGTTTTTGCATGGCAAAAAAGTGACGCTAAAAAACATTTTCGGCCTGATTACAAATTTGGCAGTGCGCCGCCGGGTCCACCCCGCAGCTGCACCACCAAACCCATGGTCGGGCCGCCCGCCAGATTAGGAGTTTCCTTCTGTCTGTCGAGCTTTTTTTGACGTTCCCACAGCGGTGCTTCTTAAAAAGGGCACTGCAATGGGAACGCCGAAAACGGTTCCTACACGGCATGCACGCAAAGGTCCATGCCATGCAGGAACTGGGTGCCTGCACAAAGGGAGGGCACATGTTGTGCCTCACTGCATGCACCCCAGGGCGCAGAGGCACAAGGGGGCTCCGTAGACCCCTTTGTTTCCTCTCTGCCAGGGTTTTCATGGAGGAGGAACCGCCATGAAAACCATGGTGGAGAGGAAACCCCTAATATGCTTTGCGGGGCCGCTGCAGGCCCCCTCAAGCATATTGATGCCTCCTGACTGCCGCAACACTGTCAGGAAACGGTGGTTCCCTGGCGGCTGCGGTGGGCAATGGCGGTCCGATCACCCTAATCGTAATAGGGCGGTCGGGAGACCACGGCGCCCCCACGAGTCTGGCGTTCTGTGGACCACCATCCTCGTAATTGAGCCCTGAATCTTTTCAACCTGTTTTAGGCCTAAATATCACTTGAAAGTAAAGTAAAGCAGTGCATAGTGCTGCTTTGCATTACTTAGCACCAACGGGGCATACTATGGGTGGTGCATGGGTGTTCCCAGTCAACCATCTATAGTTTCTGTCGCTAAGCCCTATTTAATTGAAAAAGTAGACAAGGTTTAGCGTTAGAAAATAGCGCCTATTTCAGACAAGTGCTATGATGGAGAAATACTTTTTTTCTCCTTTTATTTCTGAATTTGCATGTGTGCTGCACTGTACAGCACACATAAAAGTGGGACAATGTTTAAAGTCAGCCTAAGCATAGTATTTTGTACTGAAAGGGTATCCTTCCAGTACAAAAGCTACGCTGGACTCACAGAGACACCCCTGCACTATGGTGCAAAGGTGTGTCCATGCGCACGGCCGCACATTGCTGCACCTGCGTTAGAGAGAGGGGAAGAGAGTGCCATATTTCTGTAAATATGGCGCTCTCCTGCTCTCTCCTTCTCCCGCAGCGTGGCATTTGCAGCTGCTGCACTGTGCTGCATGGCATACTGGTAAATCTTGCCCTCAATATTGTAAATCTCAAGAGCCAGTGCCACCCTCTTGGAAGTTGTCCATCTGTGGATCTTGGCTATACTTGTCATATGGTAGGTTAGTAATAAATGGGTTTTTTGAGTTTGGGGATCCCAATTTAAATTAGGAGTAAGTGTTACATGTAAGTAATAAAAAGAGGACGCATGATTAATTGGGTTTTTGCCCACAAACATTCTACATTTCTGTATATTATAGAATACATGCTGAAATAGCATAAATTTGGTCTTGGAACTATTCAGCTCTAGTCCCGTCACAACGCAGAAATCATTAAAGTCATTTAACAACTGCAGTTGGAAAGTAATAGAGTGTCATCGGCAAAGTGTAAAGCTGGCACCCTCTGGCCCTCCACCGTGGGGGAGTCACACTCATCCCTATTTAAGTGCTCGACCACCCCAATAATATACAATTAAAACAGGGTGTGGCAAGGACCAAGCCTTGCCTTACTCCACAATAGATCCTGAAGAGCTCAGTGAGCCTACTACTACCGCCCCACCTGACTTGGGCATAGTGTTCTGAGTGTAACCACACCACGATGTCTAATAGGCTTGCGGAAATACACATTGCCTCCAGAACCCTCCACAGCTTGCCTCTAGGGATCAGATCAAAGGCGCAACATAAATCAACGAAGGCTACATATAAGTTGCCTCTGTTGATTACTGAGGTCTTCCAATAGATACAATTGAACTGAAAGACCTGGTCAATGGTACTGATGTTGCTACTAATGTTCGCCTGGATTACTCTACATATTACATCACTCATGACATCTTCTTTGACATCATTGATAATAACACTGTGCATGGCGGGGGCACGAGTTATAGTTACCTTAGGGCACGAGTTATAGTTACGTGATATAACTATAACTATAACTGGTGAATTTCAGTTTAAAATGGTAAGTTGTGACTTTTGATCTTTTTCCCTGCCTGCAGTGATGCTGGCAGAGGAACAGATCAAAATATTGCTGCCGCCTGGAGGGAGTGCCATAAGTAGCTGCTTCCTGCAGGCGGGTACAATACCGGTTCCCACTGCATGCGGGGAGCCATCTGGGACCGCAGGAGCCCTAGGGCTGCCTCTGCAGCCTTAACGAATGTACAGTGGTTGCCCTTGGTGGGCACCAGGGCACCACCTGTAATAATGCATCCCCCAGGAGTAGAGGTCCCCCGGGGCAGAAAAGGCTCAGGAAGGAGTGCATCCCCCTGCCCATTTATTTTAACTAGTGGCCCTTGAGAATGGGGCCCCTTGGGCTTAATAAGGCTAGGTGAGGGAGGGCCACATATATATATGTATCACTGAAAAAACACTGTTATGGTTATGGTTCAAATGCATAAAATCCAGCTGCGGCCCGTGCACGTAAGAGCAGTGGGGCCGGGATGAGGGGATTTCGACGGACGATGACGAGCGAAAATGAAATAAATATTTCATTTTCACTTGTCATCGTCCGTTGATATCCCCCCCCAGCCGGCCCCACCGCTCTTACCTGCACGGGCCGCGGCTGGTAAAATCACTGAAATTCCCCAGTAATAGTTATCAACAGACACAATACATTCCATAACTTGAGCTGCTCATCATGTTGTGCTCTTGATAGCTCTTTTTTTGTTTCTCTGCTGTTGGCAAGTTCATGTTTTGAACATGGCGGTTAGCGTAAGTTACGCCAGGTGGTGTCCGGTCTGATAACCATAACTGGTGAATTTCAGTAGTTGTAAGCATTTGAGCCAGAACAATAGCTTAGTTTTTAATTGAGTTTTTTTTCCAGTGAATTTCATTGCAATTTTATGATGTACTCAGTTTCCAACCTTTTACCATACACAGTGGGGGCTGGGAGCATGGGCTGGCTGCAAGCAGGGCCTGCAACCTAGCTACTGCAATCAACCAACACCTGCTGAGTAAGTTTCCTGAAGGCAAGAAAAAAAGTTTTCAGAGCCTTTATCCAGCCATTCAAGTTTCTTAAATAATTCAAAATGTGCTTGACAGGGTTCACAAATCATGACTTACAGGTTAAAATGGTAGAGATATACAAAAGTGTTAACCCTTTAAAACCTACTCAACAACATTTTTAAATGATAATACCGCAAAAAACTACTGAAAAGATTTACACCAAAACAACAAAAGCATGCTTTCTGAGTACATGTCTACTTTCATGCCAAGTGGTGTAAAAATATTCAGTGGTTTGGGCTGTAGATGTGAGCAAAATGTTTTACAGGAGCTAAAATGGTAAATCAATTATTTTTTGTTCCCCCTCACTTTTTGTCCCCTTTACAGATGTGCAGGAAAATTGCCATGCCAGATCTATATGACTACTCTAGTATTTTGCTAAAGTTCATGCAAATCCGTCCACGGGGTCAAAAATTATAGGCAAATCAAAAAATGCCTTTTCAATGGCATGTGCTTCCGAACATTACTACAATTTTTTGTATTTACTTACCTGCAAAATGGCCCTGTCTTGTATTATGCGTATTAGTTTTATATTACCATACTGTTGCAGTGGTTCCTACAGCCTGTCTATTTCTCGATGAAGATGTCGTTCTTTGCCTTTGGTTGGTCCTCCTGTTTCAACCGCAGTGCTACTTCACCTGCAACTTTATTGCTTCCTGAACAGCAAGCCTGCGACCTCTAGGCACTATATGGGCTTCTTGTGAGCAAGATAAATTACTTGGACTACCTCCAGATGTAACATTCACCTTGTTCCCTGTGGCATTACCGTCTTCTAAAACCACGTGCGGGGTACCATGTGTGTGGCCTGTTTATGCGACACGGTTTCGAAAGAAACCCCTGAACACCGTTTTAAAGCTCTGTTTTCTTTCATTCGCATTTTCATCAGCTGGAAGACGAATTGGATTTTTAATGCCTGCTTTCAAAGAATTTATTTGTCATACATTCTGGGAATTCCAATGTCTTTGGCAGGGAAAGTCTTTCTGATCTCACTGATTGGCAGAGCTCGGAAAGCTTGGCACCCCTCGTTTGCATCAGACCTGTCGTCACTGTGCTCCAGCAAGTGGCAGAAAACGGAGACGCCATTTCTTGCAAGAGACTGTGTAATATCGGGTCCGGTCAGTAACCCTCTTATCAACGTTAGCCATTTCACAATGTTATGTGTTGGGAAATGATGTGGAGTGATGGCAGGGGAGGGAGGGGTTGAGACCTCGTTCTAAAGAATCTAGCTAGGAATGCCTGGTGGTCAATTTATCACTGGTCTTTAATAAGACAAGCTGTGGATGTATTGGTAGAAAGTCTTAGTGACAGACTTTACCAGTATTCTTGCTGTGGGTTTACAGATGGTATGGGCATCTGGTCAGTAAAGCTCCCGGGAACTTTGTTGGTGATCTTGCTGTTGTAAAGCAGGGTATGCACACTTGCAGGAGGTTTGCTGGTCCCAATGTCTGTGTTTATGTTGTGATAAGGAACGTTATGGGCTTCGGGTCGGGACAGTTTGATGATCTCTTGGTCAGTATACTTGTTATGTTAGTTTGAGGTGTGGGTATCTAGCTACGAAGACTTGATGACACAGTTTTTAGCATTATTGTTTTACTAAGGCACAGTATGGCAGAGGTTTATGCTCAGCTCTTTATAGAGATGACTTTATTGAAAGATGGGAACAGATCAGCATCTTTGTCGTAAGATTGAAGGATATAGTGGGGAGTGACAGTGTGCCCTGGATGTGAGTGGCTGAGATGATAGAAGCTAATTGGTTAGGCACCCAATGGAACTTTGAGGTTGCATGTATGTGCTCCCGTTCATGATGCATCGCCTGTGCTGCAGTGCTGTAAGGCACAAATAGTGAATGTTCCCGTGGGGTGCATGCACAGAGCTCTGTGTACAAGCACTATCAGTAGGGCTGCAGCTTCTCTTAGGGCCAGATTCTAAGATCTGGTGATCCTGGTCAAAAACACCTGATTTCAGACAAAAAGTTATTACAAGTGTCAATGAATTTCCTTGCTGATAAAAGCAGGTGGGAGATAAGCCCTGAAAATGGGCGAGAGTCTGGGAAAGCATCCCAAAATTGGTGTGGTACCATTTATTTTGATCCCCATTCCATATATCAAAACTCATACATAGTCTCCGATATTAGTGTGATAATGCCAACTGGTATTGATAATATTGGGTGCTTTATTTCCATATGTTGTTAGAGACCACTTAGAATTGGTCCCTCAGGGGCTTTCTTACTGATGATACTTTTTCTGGGTGAATCCTTCCCTATAAAAACAGCACGTTCCAGACCCCTGAAGATTCTCAACATCCCTAGAGATTCTCCAGCAGTGAATACAAACCTGTATGATCATGAAGTCATAGTTTTAACTTGCTTCCTAAAACTCTAAAGATTGTTTCTTATACAAATGGGGAGTGTCAGTGAATTTTGAACACTTTCCGGCAAAATTGAAAATGACTGTTTGCTTTCTTTTTCATTGTGTAACAGGCAACAAACCCTTTGCCAAGTTTAATCAAATTCTGAGATACAATGCTCTTTCTACAGCTGGCCAGCTACAGTAGTTTCCTTTGTGATTTCAATGTGGACTCTCCCTAAAACAATACTATGCACCACCACCAACACCGTGACTTTGGCGGTTCATCGGACCACCAAACTCATCTCATAATCAGGCCCTAAGACACGCAATCATATCTGTGTCTGGAAATGGATTATAAAAAGGGGATCTTAAGCCTCCCAAAATTGTCAAACTAGAGCTGTACATCAGCATGGAAAGCTCAGCACAAGTTCTACCTGTTGTGACCTGGACAGGGAACTAAGGTCTGCTAGTCTCCTTGCTGGCTGAGGGGACATCACCCAGGAGAATCCAGATCACTTGCCATGGAAACTGGAGCACCAGCATCTGCCTGCTTGCCAAGATCAGAGGACCTTATGAGGAAGAGGAAAGTGCCTTGAGGGATAAAGGTTCAATGAAGATCCTGTTGAATGGACCACAGAAAAAGATTTTGAGATTTGTGTCCATGTTGAGGACCGTTGCAACAATTGTGCCATCCACCCCAGTGCTGCTGTACACGATCCCTGTACGCCAGGTGGGGCCCACAGTGAAAATTAAGGGCCATAGCCCTAGTGCATCGCCTTGACAAGAAGTGGGTCGTCACCCTGTGCAGTGTTGTAACCTGGAGGAACCATCACCCTGTGTGGGCTGTTCATGACTGCCTTATGTCTTGTGGGGGCTTTAGTGAAGACAGAGGGCCATCGCCCTGGAGCAGCCTGCGATTATGAAAGTAGAGCATCAATGAAATCACCCAGATGCACCTGAGACCTGCCACTGGACTGAGGACACTCTGAATTTTATGAAGCCATTGTAGAACTTCTAAGACTTGTACTTGCTAGCGGGGTCTAATCTGAATGTTGCCTCATATGAATGGGGAATAACCACAGTCCTTAGACAGGGAGGTGGGAGTCAGGGATTTACCCGGACAATGCTACAGAGCCGGCCTTACAAAGACTGTTTGTATTATTTGTTGTGTGCCATATTTTACTTTGTTTCCATATAAAAATCCTACTTTTTTCATAAAAGCAAGTCTCTGGCTGGATATCCATTAATTGGGGTTACTGAACATGATTTTGAGCTGTGAGTCTGTGTATCCACCACAGAAGTACATTTCTCAAGCCCCACGTACCTCAGGGGAGGCACTTAGAGACTCACAGGATGGTAGGTCCAGTTGCCACTGATCAGCTGGGCAGTTGCAGTAAAGGTCTCTTGTAGTTTGCTGTGTCCGGGTAGCCTGAGCAAGAGGTCAGCTGAGCCTTCAGCAACTAGACAGTGAATTCACACAAATTGTTTTGGTATTCTGTATCCCTCCTTTGAAATACACCCCAAATGTCATATGAAGAACCAAAGCAGACCTGTCAAGCAGGCCTTGACACTCTAGCAGGATCTTACACTGTGATTTCAACAAGAGATCCACTGTGATGGAGGCCTGTCTGGCAGAGGGTCAAACGACGGGTGCAGGCATTGGTGTTAGCTACAACTGCTTGTGACAGGGCAGGATACTTTGAAGTTAATTGAGTCATTGGGCCCAGTCCACAGGCCATCCTACCATGGGAACATCAACATCTCCTCACATCGAAGGCCTTTTGTCCCTCTCCTTGGAGCAAGTTCACACCAATAAGGTCTACTTAGGAGTGACTTATGAATATTTAAATGGAAAATGCAGGTCTGTCAAAAGGGGTTATTGTGATAAATTGAATTTGCAGTTAAAACCTGCATAGCCACACTACTGGTGACAGGCCTGCAGTCATGTTTACATTATCACTGTAGTGGATGGCACAAGTGGTGCTGCGGTATACTTGTGACATTTAACTTCCAGGCCCTTGGACCCCTTTGGTACCATGTACTCCTCTCGCCTTCCTCATACCTGGTCCGAATTCAGACCTTTTAGCCTGGAGGCTTCTCTCATTCAGTTGGAAAAAACGAAATCCGGATCTCCACTAGACCCTTGTCCAGCTTGGTTCTTTAAACTTCTGACCCCACTATTAAACCCCCACCTTAATCTACTTTGGAACTCTTCTTTGAATACAGGTATTTACCCTTCAGATCCGGCTGAATTGAAAAACTTCAGGCCCATCTCCCTCCTGCCAGCACCGGCTAAAATTCTGGAGCTGGAAGTACAAAAACAATTATCTGAATACCTAGAATCTAACAAACATCTCCACGACTCCCAGTCTGGCTTTAGGTCAGGATACAGCACCGAGACAGCGCTGCTGGAAATAGCGGAGACTGTCCGGGAGACCTTGGATAATGGTCACTGTGCAATGATCGCGCTGTTGGATCTGTCGGCAGCGTTCGATACGGTGTCACACTTGATCCTTCTTGATAGACTAAGACAACTTGGAGTGACAGGGACCACTCTATCGTGGTTTGGCTCCTTTCTGGAAGACCGGTCCCAGAAAATACTGTTGGATCCTCACATCTCATCCTCGCGCCCCATAGTGTGTGGAGTTCGCCAGGGCTCGGCCTTGAGCCCGACCCTTTTAAATGTTTACCTCACCCCGCTAGCCCCACTTATTGAACAGCATGGGGTAAGTGTCATCTCATATGCTGATGATACACAGCTTGTGTTCTCCTTCAGGGATATATCTGAGGCAGCATTCTCAAACTTTAGACATTGTCTGATCGATATTTCAGCCTGGATGACTGACAACTGTCTGAGGTTGAATACCGACAAAACGGAGGTTCTATTCTTTAATCAGCCATCTCTGCCTCACTTGGACTTATGGTGGCCACCCGAGCTCAATCCCCCCCCTCAACCTGTGTCCTAGGCCAGGAACCTGGGGTTCAAGTTTGACTCTGCCCTCTCATGCAAGACTCAGATTAACCATGTTTCCTCTTCTTGTTTTTGGAAAATGAAGTCACTGCGGAGATTCCTCCATCTCTTACCCATGGATTGTAGAAAAACAGTGGTTCACGCACTCATCACGTCTCAGTTAGATTACGCCAATAGTTTGTACTTGGGTCTGCCAGACTACCTGATCAGGAAGCTACAGACTATACAAAATGCGGCCGCCAGGCTCATTAGAAATATCCCGATACGACACCACATATCCCCTCATCTACGGAGCCTGCATTGGCTGCCAGTAAAAAGGAGGGTAGAATTCAAGGCTCTAACTCTCGCTTACAGGGCAATTAGAGAAACGGGCCCTCACTACCTGAGGAAAAGACTCCGTAAATACCATCAGACGAGGAGTCTGAGATCTAATCACCAAGAACTCCTGGTTACTCCCCGTTTCACTAAAGCCAGATTAGGTGGCCGGTCTTTTACGGTAAGAACTGCCCATCTATGGAACTCCTTACCTGAGTTCATCAGGAAGGCCAATTCTGAATCTGCTTTCCGCAAACTCCTAAAAACCTGGTTTTTTGGCCTTCCCTAGCACCTGTAACTCTTGGTAGTCTGCTTCCTCCTGTTTTCCGCAATTAGCGCCGGGACACCTCCGCCGGAGGTAGCTGTGCGCTCTACAAGCTTCAAAATAAATAAATAAATAAATAAAGATGTATATGTAAGATAAATATGCCAATCAGGGATATGCCAATTTAATCATATTTAAAGGAGGAGCACAAGCATTTTACCACTGGTTATTAGGGGTAAAGTGCAAAGAGTTCTATAGCTATACAAAATAATTTTCAGCAAAAGACAAAATAAACTTGAACGACTCTGCAAAAAGGTCTAATTTCCAACAGTTGGCAACCTTATTTTTCTGCAACTTTATCTAGCCTTGGTAGGTTGGAGACCGGATTATAGTTTGATGTCAGAGTAGGGTCATGACTGGGGTCCTTGATAGTGGGGGCAAAATGACCTGTTTTCAGAGATGTGGCGAATGTCCCTTAACCAAGTGATACATTTCTCAAATTGCACCATCTTGGAAGATATGAAAGTTGGCCTTGATTATTTTGGCTGCCATGGGACTCTTGATAATATTTTGCTGGTTTTAGGCCTCTAATAGAATTTGCTAGTTCTTTTGATGTGATGGTATAAAGGAGTTCCAAGTGTCTGAGAATTTAGTAGGAGGGGCTGGATTTTGTTTCTTATTTAACTTATGAAGGCCTACTTCTATTTTAACCACCCCAAATATAACAAGATCAATACTTACATCAATTGGTCGTTCTAGCAATTTCTCTAGTACCTTACCCACTTCGTACCAGAACTCTTCGAGCTGGGGGCACTGCCGGAACATATGCAAGTCGTCCGCCTTTTCTTTTCCACATTTAGGACATTTTTTTGTTCTCTGCCCGCTGAACTTAGATAACCTCTTCGGGGACCAGTAGGCTCTATGTGCGGTAAATAAATGGTTTCTTCTTAAAGCAGCAGATTTTACAACAGACCAACATTTTTCCATAGATACTTGCCATGTTTTCTGGACGTCCAACGTCGGCAGGTCTTTCCCCCAGATCTCTTCTGGAATTACATAGTCCTCCTCACCAGCTAATATCAGGGCCCAATACCATCGTGAAACTTCTTTTTTAGAATTCCGCTCTCTTGCATAGTAATTTCCAGATTACTATTTCCCTGTTTACATTCAGTTTGGGTCTTTATCCAGCTTGAAAGTTGGTAGTATTTAAATTTTGATACTAATCCGTTCGTCATAATTGTTAGTTGATCCCAGCTGATAATGTTATTTTCTATGATCAGTTGGCCCCATTTCAGGAATCCAGCTTGCCTCAAAGGAACTGTTAGCCTGTCCATTAGGCACTCAGGGGTCCCTGGTGAGTCCCATATGGGAGCGTTTTCACTATAATAAGGTATCTTTAAAGTGTTTCTTATGTTGTACCATAATTTTGCTGCAGACCTAAGCACCTTCAGTTTGACCTTTTTAAAATACTTAGGATGACCAAATGTATATAAATAGTTCCCTTCAGAGCCTGTCATGGCTTGTAAATAGGTGGGATACAATTCATAGTTGTTTAAGAGAACCCTCATATATTTAAACTGAAAAGCTCTATAATATTCAAAAATGTCTGGACTTGCTATCCCCCCTTGTTCTTTTTTCCTCCTTAGCTTTTTCCATGCTATTCTTATTCCTTTGGATGACCAGATGAAGCTATTTAGTTCCCCTTGTAATTTCTTGATTTGTTCCCTCTTAAACTCAAGTGGAATTGCACTGAAAATATAAGTGAATTTGGGTAGAATTGACATTTTTATGATATTCGATCTTCCCATAAATGTCAAGGGAAGGCCTCCGCATACTTTAAGTAGTCTTCTGACTTCTGTTAAAATCCTATTAAAATTTATCTGGGCTATTTTATCTATGTCTTTAACCAATTCTATTCCTAGATATCTTATCTTCTCTTTGACGAGTTGATTTTCACTATGAGTGTTCCACTCCATAATTTCCGTTTTTGATTGGTTAATCATATAACCGGACACTCTCCCATATTGCCTCAGAGTATTTTCTATAGGTTCAAAAGCTCCTGCCAAGTCATTCGTAAAAATCATTAGGTCGTCCGCGTAAAGAGCGACTTTTTTCTCCCACCCTAAATAAGAAAAAGGGGGAATTTCTGTATTGTTTCTGAGATTTTGTGCTAGGGGTTCGATGTAAAAGTTAAAAAGCAGGGGAGACAATGGACATCCCTGTCTCGTACCTCTCTTGATTTTAATTTTTTCTGTTAAATTACCATTGATTAGGATTTTGGCCTTTGGATCTTTATATAATCTCTTAACCATTTCTTGAAAGTTATCCCCAAGTTTGTATTTTTCCAGAACACTATTCAAAAATAACCAGTTCACCCTATCGAATGCTTTGGCTGCATCGAAAGTGATGATAGATAGGGGTATCTTCTCTTGTATAGCTATATCTATTGCTCCTACCACCTCATGAGTCAGTTCCTGGATCTGTCTCCCTTTCACAAAACCCTTTTGAGATCTATTTATATGAGATCCCGCAATTTTGCCTAACCTCTTTGCCATTATCTGCGTGAATATTTTATAATCGCAGTTCAAGAGGGATATAGGCCTGTATGATTCACATATTGCGGGATTCTTACCGGGCTTTAGAAGAATGCTAATTACTGCATCATTCCATGATTCAGGGAGGTCTCCCTTGTCCAAAAAAATATCATTGATCAACTCTGTCAGGGGGGGAACCAGAACTTCTCTTAATTTAGTATACAGTTCGTTTGGAAGGGCATCCGGGCCCGCAGCCTTTCCTTTCTTTAAACCTCTGACAACTTCCTCTACTTCTTCTTTGGTGATCCTTTCATTCAGATCTTCCCTTTCCTGTTGTGTTAAGGAAGGAAATCTAGTTTTTCTAAGTAGTTATGAAGTTGCTCTTTTGTTGGAGTAATCTCTTCTGCATATAATTCTTCAAAGAACTTCACAAATTCTTGCATGATCCTGGAATCTTCAGAGCTTATTTCTGCAGGGTTACCGACCCGGATGCCTACTATCTTATTTCTTGTTTGGTCTGTTTTTATCTTCCAGGCCAGCATCTTACCGCATCCTCGCCATATTCATAGTGAGCCAGTTTACTTGTCTCCCACTTTTCTCTCACTATGCTCTCCAAAGTTTCTATAAGGGCTTCTTTCTTTCCTTTCCTTTCTGTCTCCAATCTTTTTCTCTCTAATGCTGAGATTTCTTTTTCTAATTGGATGTCGAGGAATTTTATAGCTTCCTCCATTTGACTTATTTTAAGTTTATTTTTTTGGGAATTGTATGCAGCAATACTTAATATCTTTCCTCTGATTACTGCCTTATAGGCATCCCAACTAACTTGCATGGAGGTTCCTGTTTTATTTAGTAGAAAGAATTGCTCTGTCTCTATTTGGAGAGCTTCTATATTTAAAGGATCTGTGAGAATTGTGCGATCTACTGTCCACCTTGGAGATACAATAGCGTGCCTCATCTGGAGTTTTAACAAGACTGCAGAGTGGTCGGATAAATGAGCTGAGAGGTGTTCTACACCTTGTGTACCTTCAATTAGGTTTCTGTCCAGTAAGAAGTAATCTATCCTAGAGGAGTGCCCTAATTTTTTATTTTGGAGAGTAAAGCGCTGCCCTTTATCACCTTTCACCTTCCAAATATCCACTAAACCCAAATCTCTAAGGCATATGCCTAGCCACTCTCTCATTTTTGGAAGATTCGCTTCTTTTCTAGCTGGAAAACGATCCACCTTCGGGTCTAGAATTATATTAAAATCTCCCCCATAATTATTGGTGATGAGGCCATTAATAATTGAGTGTATAAATCTTGTAAAGGTTCTGGGTCATCTTTATTTGGCCCGTAGTAACCCACAATCGTGTATTGTTTATCAGATATTCTTACTTTAGTTACCACCCATCTCCCTTTCCTATCAGCCTCAGACGATTCAATCCTTGCCTTGAGTGATTTTTTTAACAATATAGCTACCCCCTTGATGCAGCATTCTTGATTAGTGCAAGCATATGAGTCCACCCACCTCTGACTCTTTATTATTTCCTCCCATTCTTTTTTAAGGAGATGTGTTTCTTGCAGTATGATAATTTCGCTATCAATTGTTCTCAGATATTCCAATATTTTCCTTCTACGATTCCTAGTTCTAAGGCCATTTACATTCCAAGATAATATATTGACTACTGCTAAATCTTTTTTCATGATTTATTGCTTGTATCGAATCGGATCCTTCCCATCACCTTACTGGTCCCTACCTCCATCTTTTTGTCTACTGAGGACTTTTTATTTTTATTTTCCCCTACTATGCTCCCCACCCATGTGTGTACATTTTTTACTTTTTTCATTATTGATTTCTCCCACCCTGGAGAAGCCTCCCTTTCCTCTTCACTGGGCAGTATTAAGGCCCTTTTGAGCACCCCTGCTCTCCTTGCGGCTGAGTTATGTTTCCTGTTGCTCTCGCATTTGTTCTATGAACCGCTCAACTTCTTTTGGCTCTCTTATATTGTGCATTTTGTTCTTCCACATAATTCTCAGTGCTGCAGGGAAGCGCATTTGGACCGTAGCGCCTAGGGATCTTAGATGTTGCATCTGCTGGCCAAGCTCCCACTGTCTGTCTTGTGTTGCCTTTGAGATATACGATCGAATTCTGAACGACCACTCATCTTTGTTGAAGGAACCTTTCTTAAGAGCATCACTCAAAAGTTTTTCTTTGAGGGTATAGGTTTTAAAGTTTATCAAAATTTTCCTCGGGGTCTTTCTTTCCTTGTTTTTTCTGAAAGGGTCTCGGTGCACCCTTTGTATATCTTCAGCTAAAGCTGCTGTTTTTGCCCAGGGAAATTTTCCTCCAAAAGCGAGATTACAAAGGTTTTTATGTCCTCTTTTTCCAATCCTTCCAGCACATTCAAAATTCTTAGATTGTTTCGCCTTGCTTGGTTTTCCAGAGATTCAAGCTTATCCCTAAGGCTCCCCTCATTAGACTTGAGAGTTTTGATCTCCCTTTGGTGCAATTCCACCTCCTTACTTAATGATTTTGCCACTGCCTCCACTGCAGTTACTCTCTCCCCTAGTGCATTCAATTTAGTGTCTAACATCTCACAAGCCTCTTGTATTTTAGTTTGATTATCCTCAAAAATCGCAAATTTAGCTCTCATTTCTTCTAGCATTCTTTCCAGCATTTTTTCTGTCGAGTTTTGCGGTGGTTCTAGGAGATTGAGGGGTTGCTTACTGCAGCCTGGATTGTCACCTTTTACTTTTGTTGGTAACGTCTGACTTTCCTCTATTATATTACTCTCTATTACTTGTGCATGTAATGGTTGCAGAGTATCTTCCTCCATTTCCACTGCCCTACCCTCACTTTTATTTTTAGGGAAATTATTTACTGGCTGTTCTTCAGGTGAATCGTGTCCCTTACGATCTACTTGAGATTGCTTTTGGACTTGCACTTTAAAAAAGGATCTTAGTGAGGGAGTGACTTTAACTTTGGAAGCTTTGCCCGTGCTTGCTCCACTCCCTTTGTTTTTTCTCCCTCTAGTATTCTGGGATGTTATTGCATCCGTATCCTGCTTTCTTCCCTTTTTTCTCGTTGCTAGTGGAACAATACTGGGGTTAGAGAGAACAGTCGGGGTATTTCCAAGAAATTGCCTGTTCCTTAGGCAATAACTTGTGCCTCTATTTTTCTCGCTAGTTGCCGTTGTGGCTATATTAGAGGAACGGGTATATTCAGGGCCTTCCCTCCCCTCCTCTTCCAGTGTTTGTGGATCTTTATCCCCAGTCTGTAGATTTTTACACAGGTTCTCAACCCCTGGAGACTTGCTTACCTTGCTCATATGTTTTTCTTTTGTTTCCCCCTTCTTTTTCTCCTACAGCTCCATGTGTAGAGTTTATGGCCTTCACAGCGTTTTCCTTCACTTTCTGTTTTTCCCCCCGTGCATCATTCACTTTCAGTGAGTTGCTGGGGACCGCGATCACTCTGCCTCGATTGCCCCGGAAGGAGATTCTGGCGGCTGCCCTGCGATAGCTCCGCTGCGCTTCCCACGCTCCCGCCCACACGCCAGAGAGGGTGCGCCGCGTATCGCAGCCGGCTGATCTTTCCGCTCCGTTCCCTTGCGGCTCAGTAAGTCCAATTTCCTTTCTTGTCAAGTCGGGGATAAGAATTATTTTTGGAGAGCACATCCCTGTTTTCATGGCATTCGTGGCATTTTGTCCTCTCTTGCTGGATTCACAATGAGCGCTTCATACGTTGACACCGCTTGGAGAGCAGGGAGCTCCCGACCGGTCACTTTAGCCGGCCGCCATCTTCTCCATACAGTGAGGGGGGGCTGGATTTTGGTGTTGAAGTCAAAATTATGCCTAATTAGTCAGATTTAGTCTGCGAAATGACTCTTACTCCTTCATATTTTTCACTATACGGGAACGTTAGATGATCTTCGGATGGGCTTGAGATTTCCTGATGCGCTAGAACAATGATCCTGTGGCATTAGGAAATGACTTTGGGCCTCACTTACTGTTTAGAAGACTGTACACCATTCCTCCAGGGCAGCAGAAGCACATTATTTGCTGCCCTGGTGGACTACAGCCCACCATTTTTAAAGTTGTCTGCTTGTAGTGATCTCTGTGCCATTTACAAATGAGTGATCCTTTAATTAACAGAAATATCTGGGCCCTCAATTACATCTCCTTATTAAATTGATATTCTTAATTAATGTTGATGTTTTCTTCAAGAAAAAATTAGTTACTGAATGTAAAGATATAAATGATTTTTGTACTGTCTTTTATTTAAAGGAGTTGATTAATTCAAATATGATTTATATAGTCAGAGATCTCTCTGCCATCCATCACAGTGGATCCTCTGAAGGCATTGTAAGTTCGTTGAGTGGCTGCTATGTTTCTTGCGGCAGCTCAGCAAACATTTTTGTTTTTAAAAAACAGGCTCCCCAAGCAGGAGCTTATTTTTTTTAAATAAACCTAATAGCTCTGAGAGTTTTCTCCTAGAGTGAGGGAGTCATATTTTTATTTGTTATAGCTGGGACCACCAGGCTTTTGCTGCAGTCCCAAACAGGAAAAAGTGTTGTAATTGCGGTGTCTAAGCCGTCAGGGTGCCTGTGATCCTCTGTACCTTGTATGGTCCTAGGGTGTCCAGGCTTCAGAAAACACTGCAGCTGCAGGTTGTGAGTTTCATTCACCTGGGGTTGCCTTCCCTCATGCTCCTAGTCTCCTGGCTGCTGCTCATTGCTCCTCGAGCTCCAAAATGGCAATCGCCTGCCATAGGGTTTGCAACTGCCTTTTAAAGCTACTCCGCAACTAGTTTAGTTCAGGTTTTCATTCTCTTCTCTATTTCTTTTCAAACATGTCTGTTTCTTCACAAAACCTCAGGGGTGTTTTTCTGAGTGAGGTATTGGCGCCTCCCTAATATGCGCTGTTTTATTATCCTGAATATTAGTACGGTGCAAAGGCGAGGGAGACTAACACCCTAAACCCTCAGTCGGGGACCCAAGGGCGGTCCACTAAAACATAAACTTCAATCCTATGCACACGCTATTAAATTAGTAAACCATGACCATGTTCAGGCCAATTATACGTTGAATCATAAATCACACATATATATTCTTGTTTCTTTATTCAATTCGAACGCCCAGCCAACACGTGTTTCGTCGTGGGTGATTGCCCAATCGACTTCTTCAGGGCTGTAGGAAAGGTATATTTAACTTTAGGTTCTCCCCACCGGTTCTACTTCCGTCCCGGCTGTATATTTAGAGTGTATCCCCTATTTCAGTATTCTTTACACGTGTAATTAGATGCTTCAATCCGCATATTAATATCCCATAGCGTGTACGCTACAATTCTGGCCGTTTCCGTGCGGTTATCTCATAGCGAGTACGCTAGAGTTTAGGTCGTCTCCGTGCGTGCGTGTTGATGAACATGTCTGTTTCTTCCTTGGTTCCCTCCTTTTTTCTCAATCCATTTTGTTTCCGGTCATGTGATGTTTGATGTAATTTCCTTTTTCCTGTTTTTTGCTATATAGAGCTTCAGTCTGCTTAGAGGGAGCTTCACAAAAAAGCTGTGTTTCTTTGCTTGTTTCCTCACTCCGTCCACTTGCTGATCCTGACTCTTCACTCCTAACTCCAGAAGATGTCCTCTGTTGTATTCCTGGTTTTCTTTAATCCTTTGAAGTCTTCATCTAGAAAAGAGGTTTTTTAAGCCTTTGGCTCTTTCATCCTGGCAGCTTCTTGAAGGCACTTGCTACCATATATACCTTTATGTTGTGCCATTGCGGCTTCAGGAAACGGTCTCCCTTACTTCAGGCAGTGGAAGACCCAGATTATTACTAAGCATCCAGCCAGAACAAGTTGCATCGCCAAAAGTACTTGTAGTGTTGATGATGTAATGCTATGATGTAGTCCTGGACTAGAATGCCTAGGTGGGTTTAAAATGTCATGGCATGTAATGTTCTGTGGGGGACTTCAGTACTGCTTTGACAGCATGAGGCACGCAGCTGTAACTGCTGAGGACATCAACCAGGAATAAACACCACTGGTCAAGAAACTGGAGTGGCGTCTTTACTACATTTTCTGGCGACGAGCGGTGTCTGCGCAGGGTGCAGACTAAACTATGTCCTCACCCCTGGTCTACACAAATTTGTTTGAGGTGTGATCTACTGGACCGGTAGGATTACGTTTTAAAAAGAAGATAAACGCTAAAAGGAGGTCTTCCTGATGTATTGTTTTATAGAGGGTCATAAAGAGCTCTATCTCGTTGAAATCCGAGGGTTTATGGGTTTGGTACTGTTGGGTGCCGTTATCCACGAGCAACTGTTTGAATTGAACGCTGCTTTGTCGTGAGCGTCTGAAGCGTCTTAAGCGCGTGCTGCCTGTGCGTTGGAAAGTGGGTCGGGCACGGTGCTTGCTTGCTGGTGAAGACAGTGTGTCTCGGGCACGGTGCTCGCGTGCTGGTGTAGTGAAAGCATGTCGGGCATGGTGTTCGCATGCCTGTGAAGATGAAACATCTCGGGAAATAAAACAAAGGGCCCCATTTCTACGTGCTGAGTGTAATACATTAAATGCGAGCCGCATTTGAACGCCACGCATACAAGAAGGAGAAACGTTACTTACACGCGTCTCGGGCACAGTACTAAATAAAATAAAGGGGCCACATTTGAAACGTACCGAGTGCAATACATTGAACACAAGCCGCATTTGAATGCCACGCATACGATAAAGACGAGCGCTATTTACACGCGTCCTGAGTTCCGAGGGAGTCTTGCTCTTGCGTGCGTGAATAAAGAAAGGAAAAAAAAAAGAACACACGTAGTGTACATAGAAATGGGACAAGAGAGCTGTTGATGGAGAAAAAGAACTATGGCAGAAAGGAGGAAGTGAAGGAAAAGAAAGAAAAGATGGAAGAAAGGAAATCTGTTATGTTAGCTTATTGTGTTAGCTTGTATTATTAATTTATTATTTTACTTCCTTACTTTAATTAGTTATTTTAGTCTGTTGTTTTACATTCTTGTTACAGGTACAATTTGAACATGTCTGACCAAGCTATGGCATCGCCCCCAACCTTTCTGGCCACGCCTGGAAATCCACCTATTCCATGGGTACAGTGGAAGAAACAGTTTTTTTCGTACATGTTGGCCATTGGTGGGGATAGGTATGGTCCTGTTAGATGCCAAGCTATTTTATTACACCATTTGGGGGTAGAAGGGAAGAGATTATATGAAAATCTCCCTGCGGTTTCTCTAGGAATGGGGGACGGTCAGCATAGTAACGCGTATGAAATGTTAATCCACATGTTAGATGCACGTTTTGTTACTAAGATTAACGTGGTGATGGAACGCCATAAATTCTTTTGAAGAGTACAATTACCAGAGGAAGATATAGACACGTACATAGCAGCATTAAGAGGGTTATCCTTGACTTGTAAGTTTGAAAACTTAAGTGATTCACTTATTAGAGATCAGATAGTAAGGTGTACTAATGATAAAAGAGTGAGGGAGAAATTACTGACGAAGGATCTCAATTTAGCAGAAGCCATTCAAGTTGTGAAGGACATGGAACAAGCCGCGAAGTGGTTGAAGGAAATGGACACTTCATCAAAAATAATTCGCAAGGTTGAAGATGAATGTGCTCCTATTTAGGAAGTATGAGGTCTAGGTGGAAACATGGCTAATTACAGGAGACGTGAAGAAGGACATGCCCAGGACCGGTGGAAAGAAGGAAGTTATATCAAGAGAAATAAAATGTTTTAGGTGTGGTGCTCCTGGATATATTGCTATTAGCCTTAGGTGCGCAGCAAGAGGTATTGTGTGCCGCAATTGTGGTAAAAAAGGACATTTTGCTAAGATGTGTTGGACGAGATCCAATCCTGCAGCTGCAAGTGTAAAGGAGGTTGAAGAGGTGTGTGAAAGTGTTACTGAAATAGTGTTAACCATTCACGATGAGGAACACATTGTGAAAGTTCCCAGTGGCATTGCACATGGATCTGCTGGGCGGGACAATGGTGTGAAAAAGGAAAGCAGTGAGAAATTAGAAAAACCACATTGCGTTATGCACCTTAATGATTTGCAAGTAAAAATGTTGGTAGATTCGGGGAGTATGTACACTTTAGTGTCAAAAGACACTTTGCCTAAGAGTTCATATGATGATTGGTCTCAACCTGACATAAAGGCTGTGGGATATGGTGGAAAAAGAATTGAGATTCTTGCGATGAGATGGATGAATATATCGTTTGAAGGACGAGTGGTGCATGGTCGGGTGTATTTAACCAATTTTGGTTCTAACCTTTTAGGATGGCGCCATCAGAGAGACTTGGGCATAATTTTAAATCCTAATGCAGAGAATCCGGTCATGTTATTGACGAACATACCACAATGTGTGAGTCAAGTAGACACATTTGATGAATGGGTGGTGAAAAGGTTTCCCCGTGTTTTCAAGGATGATTTGGGACTACTAAAATGATTCTCGAACAAGATTATTTTTAAGAGTAAAGCAGTCCCAGTCGTACATAAAGTAAGGAATGTTCTGCTTCTGATGAAGGAACCTTTGAAGTTAGAACTGAACAAGTTGTTGAGTCAGGGGATAATTGAGCCCATATAATCATCGGAATGGTTAGCCCCCATCGTTGTTGCTCCCAAGGAGGGTGGTAAGATCAGATTATGCATAGACTTGAATCGATAGACAACCGCTTCCCAACATTTCAGAAATGCTGTCAGCGATGACTGGGGGAAAAGTGTTCAGCGTGGTTGATATGTCGGTGGCATATCACCAGGTCAAGTTACATAAGGATTCCAGGCACCTGAAATCCTTTGTTACCCCTTTAGGTGCATTCCGCTATTTACGAATGCCGTTTGGGCTGGCATCAGCCTCAGCGGTATTTCAGAAGGTGATGAAGCAGATCTTTGAAGGGTTGGAAAATGTGTGGTATTTTCAGGATGATGTAATGATAGCTGGAAGGGATGAGCTGCATCATGACGAACTGCTTGAACAAGTGATGAAACGCCTGGATGAGTATGGGTTGACTTTTAAGCGAGAGAAATGTCAGTTCAAGAAAGAACATGTCACGTATCTTGGACATGAGATATCGAGTGAAGGGATACAACCAAAAAAAAGTATTTTCTAGGGGATTAGTGATGCACCATGTCCAGAGAGTAAAGATCAATTAAAATCATTTCTGGGACTAGCAGAATACTGTTTAAAGTTCATGAAGAATTTTACTGAGATTGTTGAGCCTTTAACAGTATTGATGAAGAAGAATGCAGTGTTTGAATGGAGTGACACATGTGAGAAGGCATTTCAACTGGTCAAGGAAAGAATCATGCAAGCCCCTTCTCTTGGTCACTTTGAGGTGACAGCTAAAACATATTTGACAACTGATGCTAGTAATGTTGGCTTAGGGGCAGTGTTGACCCAAGTTGAGAAGGACCAAGAAAGAATTGTAGGGTTTGCTTCCAGGAGGTTGAAAGGTGCGGAGAGATCATACTCGGTGATCGAGAGGGAGGCTTTGGCGTGTTGTTGGGCATTAAGCATTTCAAGCGTTTCCTGTGGGGTCTGCCTTTTAGAGTCAGGACTGACCATAAGCCGCTGGTGCACTTGTTTAAAGGTGGCAGGGGATTGGAAGGAAGTGTTACACCTAGAATTTCTAGATGGATATTATCTGTTTTGGAATTCAACTTTGAAATGGAGTACTTGAAGGGGTTGAGAAATGTGGAGGCGGATTGCCTCTCCCGCTTGCCCACCAAGAGAATAGGAGAAGATGAGGAGGTTGATGTGAATGACGTGTGTGAGATCAAAGAGAGTATGGCGTTGAAAAAAGAAGAGTGGGACATTACCATGCAGCACTATTTGGTGTTGGAAAAAGTGAAGGAGAATATTAGACAAGGATGACCACAAGAAATGCGTCTAGATGATCAGCTGGTGGAATATTGGGGTGTTAGAGAAGAGTTGAGCATTTTGTGCAACAAAGTGATGAGAAGGAATCGTATTATTCCTCCTGTGGTACTTCATGATGGATCGTTCAATTGGCACGAGGGGCATCCTGGGAGGAGCATGACCAAAAGGAGGATAAGGCAGACATATTGGTGGCCAAAATTGGATAACATGGTGGAGGATGTGGTGAGACATTGTTGTGCTTGTGCCAACAGTGATAAAGTGAAAACCTTGAGGCAACCTCCGCTTAAATGTGTTGAAATACCTGCGAGACCTTGGGAGAGATTAGCCATGGATTTTCTTGGTCCCATAAATAGATTAGGCAGTGAGTGTAGGTTTATTATGGTGCTTGCTGATAATCACACTAAGTGGTTTGTGATTAAACCAATGTGTAATATTAATTCCGAGAGTGTGATGGACTTTCTAGAAGAGGTTTTTTGGGAGAAAGGTGTTCCTAAAACTATTGTTTCTGACAACTGAGTACAATTCGTGTCACTTGTGTTGAAAGGTTTTATGGAGAAATGGGGCATTGTCCATGAAAGGGTGGCCTTGTTTAGGCCACAAGCAAATGGAATGGTCAAGAGAATTAATCGCTTGATCATGGATAATATACAGTTGTCACTGGCTAATGGGTTGTCCTGGAAGAAAGAACTGAGGAAACTGGTGTGGGCCCACAGGACTACTCCTCACGGCGTAACTGGGGTCTCTCCCTTTGTTTCTCTGAAGGGAAGGGAACCTGGAAGGAAAGAGAATCCGGTGTGGTTGGTTGTCAAGGATCGTGTGTGGGTGGATCACAAAGCTATAAATGCTGGGTTACAGTAAAACAGAAGTGTGCGGAAGAGTACTATAATATGAGGAAAGGTGTGAGGGAATCTCGAATTGTGGTGGGTGATTGGGTTGTCTCAAAGAAAAGTGGGATAGTGGTGAAGGGAGATAGTAAATTCTACAGCCCACAGAAGGTTGTTGAGGCGAAGCGTAATGTGGTCATCTTGGAAAATGGGACCGTGTGGAGTGTAGGGAATGTCTGCAAGGTTACCTAACATTCAAGGTAGAGTACTCATGGATGGGAAAATGGGACCGTGTGGAGTGTAGGGAATGTCTGCAAGGTTACTGAACATTCAAAGTAGAGTACCCATGGATGGGAAAATTTGTTGTTCTCTTACTTATGTTATTTAGGTTCTTTTGATGTAATTGGGTGGGTTCACAGTTACGCTACTTTGGGAGTGTGAGGATTATTCATTGTTCTTGTATTTTCTTTTCTTTTCTTTTTGTTTAGAATGGTTTAGAATTTCATGGCATGTAATGTTCTGTGGGGGACTTCAGTACTGCTTTGACGGCGTGAGGCACGCAGCTGTAACTGCTGAGGACATCAACCAGGAATAAACATCACTGGTCAAGAAACTGGAGTGGCGTCTTTACTACAGTACTGAATGTTTCCATTATTGTTTCTGGTGCTGACCTGGTGTCTGCTCTTCAGCAACAAACACTGGAGTTGGACCCTTTAAGAACCAATAATGCTGCCCTTCATCAAAAATCCACTCCAGATCTTGCCACTTTCTTGTTATCAGTTCCTCAACTTCTAAGGATTCCAGAGAACCATTGAGATTAAAGGAGTCTTGTGAAGGCTTAGTGGTTTATTTTGCCTTTCAACATGGTCAATTTTCCTTAGACACATCTAAGATGGGGTATCTGATTGGTTCCCTGACTGGTGCAGCTCTGGCCTGGGCAAGTCACCTGGTTGTTGCTGAAGACCCTTGCCTGAACAATTATGCTAATTTTTGGCAAGCTTCAAGATGTTTGGGAGACTAGATGTTTAATCCTTCACCGAGGATGGCTTGTGTGAAATATTTCAGGGAAATTCCGGTATACTACACTATTGTACTCAGTTTTGTGAGTTTGCCACTGAAACCTCCTGGGTAGAACTCACTCAGATGACCCTATTCTGAAGAGGTTTAAAGGAGGAATTAAAGGATGAGATGGCAAGAGTTCCCTGAGCATCGACATTTTCAGACCTCCTACAGCATGTTCTCCTGATAGAACTCAGACTTAAGGAGAGGACAAGAGAAAAACAGACAAATCAGAGGTTTGCCTCTATTTCTCTTTCCCAAATTTTAAAATGAGCTGAGTCTACTGATTCTTTGCCTGAAGAACCAATTCATGTTGGATCGGCTAGAGGGCTATTGTCCAACACTGAAAAAGATTGAAGACGTAAGTAAGGGAGGCTTATGCCTCTATTATACAAGCCCAAGTTATCTGCTTGAAGACTGCCCTTTTCGGCTTTCCAGATCTCAGGGAAACACCTTTATAAGAGGAAAAGGTGCAGAAGATTCTGTTCTCCCTAAAGTTTTCAAATTCTCCAATCGGTCTAGTTTATGGTTTTTCAGGTTGAAATTAGTTCTTCAAATTCATCCTGGTCAGTCCATCTCTGTTCTAGCTCTGCTAGATTCTGGTGCTTCCTGAATGTACATTGATGTGAATTGTGCCAAGAAACTTCAAAGTCCAGTCATGAAGAAGCCTTCTCTTGATCATGTGCAGACTAGTGACCTCCATGACTGTTCCTCTCCTTAGGCAGTCATAAAATGCTGGTTGCCTTCGATCTGATTAAATCTCCTAATTATGCCTTTGTTCTTGGGATACCTTTTGCTGGAACAGCAAAATCCCTACATCAAATGGGAAACCAGGGTTGTGTCTCTCTCCTTCCAGTACTGTAGAGACAGTTACTATTCTGATGGGAGCTATTGGGCTCTAGTTGTACAAGATCTTACTGAAGACCAGTCTCATTCTACTATTGCTTAAACCTTTTCAATCCCTTCGGCTTATCAAAAATCCCTTGATGTTTTTCAGAAGCCTATCTCTATGTCACTCCCTCATAGAGATTTGAACTGTGCCATTCCAAGCATATCTGGAGCCATAATTTCTTATGGAAGGATATATCCTCTTTCGCAGCACTAGAAGCAGGTTCTGAGGGAGTACTGAAATCTTCATAATGGCCTTATTGTCCGGTCTACTTCCTCCACTGAGGTCATCTCTGCTATGTCCCAAAAAACATCAAAAGCACTAAGACCATGTATTGACTATCATGGATTGAGTGTGGTCACCATAAACAACTGTTACTGATTACACTCATTAAAAGACATTCTTCAGTCTATTCAGTCTGCATAATACCTTAATAAGCTAGATCTCCATGGGGCTTACAATCTGTTCCAGATAAAGAAGACTGATGAGTGGAATGAGACCTTTTGAATACCCTTTGGACATTTTGAATACTGGGTCATGCCCTTTGGCCTAACTCACTGGTTCTTAACCGGTGGTCCGGGTACCCCTAGGAGGTCGGTGAAGCCAACTCAGGGGGTCTGCAACTCCTTAGAAAATTAAATAATATTAACAGATTAATAAAGTGTACATAAATAAAGAAGTAAAATGTACGACTGAAAAATTAAAAATGGTCTGTAAATGTGAGGGGATTTGAAATTTGAAGCTAAAAATTAAGTTGTTACCCTCGGACTGATTAGTGCGAGCAGTGCAATAGCATCAAACACAATACACTATGGACCATGAGTTGCCTCAATTGAATTTAGAAAAGCTCCAACCTTCTCATCAAATTAAAAATGTGATTTTTTATATTCGTGAATTAAATAAAATATTTCATAATTTGTTTGATGATTGCTTGTTTCTGTATTTTTGTGTATTGTTTTGCGGTTTAAATCATCAAAAATGCTTAGGCTGGGGTCGCCAGATTCCAGTAATGACTCAGTTTAGGACCCCGAATTTCAATAATATTGAATGTGGGTCCCTGGGTTCCAGTAATGATTAAGTGGGTGTATGAAATTGGGTTATTGGTTGAGGGGGTTGGCATTCCCAGGCAAGCAACAACAGCTATCCTTGTCAAGGTGAACCACAAAAGTCACTAAATTAACCTGTGCTTAACCATCTGGTAGCTTAGGAAAAACAGTCAGGCTTAACTTAAAAGCAATGTGTAAAGTGTTTATGTAGCACCCAAACAGTAATAAAGTGAAAACACAACACAAGTAAAATCCCAAACTAATTTAGAAACCTACAGTGAGTTTTAATAAATAAAATGACACCAAAACGACAAAACTGGGGGAAAGTCACAAGTTCAGGCCAACAGTGATGGAGCGTGGGCCGGATACAGGGACCAGGTTAGTCCCACTGAAACAGTTACCTTCTCAAAGTCAATTAATCAGTCAATCAATCTTTATTCGGCCAAGTCCATAAAAGCAACATAAATATATAATACCTAGAAAAAGACGTTATATGTAAAATTCAAGTGACAGAACTTCATGATCAATACGCAGCATGCCAACATTACAGATATAAAAGTTCATAGCGTTTCCTAATAATAAAAGCCACTGTTCTAAAATGTAAAATTGCATAACAGATCTCTATTGAACCTGGGCACTGCAAACCCCCCTCCCCCAGTTTTGTGTTTTGTAGAATGGGAACCAAAAAAGAAGACCGAGGGGCTGAGTATAAAGTGCAAAACAAGGTAAAGTGGCTTGTGCTTTGCTTAGAAACATTACCGCAGCCACAGGCAGATGGATTGTACTGCCATGGAACTTGGAGGGGAAAAGCCAATTTGAAGAGCAACGTGCCTAATCTAAAAAGAGTAAGATAAAAATGATCAATAGGATTCAATAACCAATCTAGATAAGGTTCCAAACTCCTAGTTGTTGATACTGACGAGTATCTTACAATTGTCTCCTTATACTGTGCCCTCTTTAGACTTAAATTCATACAGTAATCTAAATATTGTTGTTTAACTACTTCTTCGTGTTTAGGTATGATCTTATGTGGGTCTCTGTATAAATCTGCGAGGCCTAGGGTCTGAAAAGTTTTCCTTAGATAGGAAAGCCAGGGAATCTGGTCTGCCCTATCAAGAGATAGGCAATCAGAGATGCAAGTTCTTACAAGGTCTGCCTCCGGGGTTCCCCAGCTCTTGATCCAGAGTAATAAAGGGGCAAGCCTAATTTGACCTTTCAAATACGAGATCCCCAGCTTCTAAAGACATATTAAGGTGACAGTGCCACCAGCAAATGACAGTAATCTACCAGTGAAATGATTTTCCAAGCACTGGAGGTTCCCCACATTACAATACCCCAATAGCCCTGCTACATATACCCCTGCCGAGATGCATTTACTTTTATATAGGTACAACATTTCTTTTATCGGTTTATGCCTTAATATGTGTGCTCATCTAAAAATAGTCTCGATAGTCCTATTAAAATGTTGGGATCTTAAAGTTAATAATGGAGTCCAACTAAAAGAGGAACTGAAAAGAATTTCTAAATAGTTGAACGATTTAATCTTTTCTAGGTGTGTCTTTCACTTCACAAAATGCTTGGACTCAGTGATTGGACGGCGTCAGGTCATAATATAAGACTTTGAATGGTTTAATTGCAAGTCCAACTCACCCAAATAAGTACAAAACTCATCGAATGCAACCTGAAGGCCATTTTCTGTATGAGCAAGAAGCACTGCATCATCTACATATAGCAAAAATGGGTATTGATCGCGATCCCATATGAGGCATATATTTTACTTTATCCACTAGATGTTCATTAATCCCATTTATATAAAGTAAGAAGAGAAAGGGAGCTAAGATACACCCCTGTCTGACGCCCCAGGTGGAACTAATATGAGGGGAACATTCCCCCAAAGGACAGTGACGGGCCTTTACCTTTAGGTCCTGATGTGGAAGCCTTGTAAGTACAAGGAGTTCTTTTTCAACACCCATCTTACCCGTTAGGTTCCATAGCTTCGAGCGGTTCACTAAATTGGATAGGTCGATGAAGGCAAGATTTAAAGATCCCCCTGTGGCCCTGAAATATTTCCCTGCAACAAGGTAAAGGTTTAGGCATTAATCAACAGTGCCTATACCTGGTCTAAACACATATTGGACTTCCGTTCAGATATCATTTTCATCAGCCCAGGTCTCCAAAAGGGACAAGAATACAAGCCCCAAAATATTAACACTGGAGTCCAATAGTGAAACAGGCCTGTAACAGGATGGGAGGGATCAATCTCCCTTTTCTAAAAATAGTTATGGCAATGGCTCTTCTCCAGGAATCTGGAATGGTGCCTAACACTGCTAATCTAAAAATGTTTGTTAGCAAAGGAGCCCACAAGTTAATGTTTGATTCATAAACATCCGCTGGGCTGCTGGGCTGCCATCAGGGCCAGGCGCCTTCCCAGGGACACATTTCTCAATTGTTAAAATCACTTCTTCACTACCAATCGGAATCAGGAGACTTTGTGGATGTTGGGAAATCAGATTCAAATTATTACTCATTCATGGAATGGTAATATTTTCCTCAGATTTAAAGATTTTAGAAAAATGACGCACCCAAATGTTGGCTGTAATTAGGGATTCCACTTCCGGGGCATCTAAGTCTGCGAATTAGGGCCGATTTATTACTTTCCAAAACTTTGTATTATCCCTTGTCCTCCCTGCCACAACAAGGTCTTCCCAAGCTTTATTTTTTATTTCACTTTTCCTCACCTCTAAGGTGGATTTATATAGTCTTCTTCAGTCCTTGACCTCTTGAATAGGACACTTTGTGGTTTAAGAGCCGCCATCAGCTGTTTATGGGATGCCAAGCAGACTGCGTTAAACCATCATTGAGGAGGTAATTCTCTTAGGGGCTTTGCAGAAGTCAGGTTATTCGATATAGATCTACAAATGTTGTTATACTCAGATTGTATGGGGTCAGGCCTGCTCTCTTCAGTTAAGCAGGTTAGGATAGAGGCCATGTTCTCAACCACAATATCCTGGTTAAAAGCAATGGGATCAATCCTATCCCATTTAATCCATAATCCTTTATTCCTAATAAATGATCCTATCCCTTTTTTTGCTGCTTTTTGATATGGTGCGGAAATTTTCTGAAATGGTGAGTGGATTATGATCACTTATGCATTTACTAACCACTTGAAAGTCTGAAAGTTGGAGAGAAAGCTCGGCCGATATCCCGATGTAATTAATAGTGCTCTTTGAGTCGTTACCCAAAAATGCTGGAATACGGGCATTTTTACCCAAAGCACGTTGTTAGCGAAAATTACGTTATACTTCGAAATTAGGGTGTTTAAAGCCTTGCCATAGACTGTATGCTTAAAATTAATGACATTATAATATTTTGAGTTCGTAAAACCTCACAAACTACTGTCAGTATAGTGATATAGCATAATATTAAAATCCCCAGCCTATAAGTGAACAATACAATTTGTTTTCTGATTAAAAAACCTTCCTAAAACCCATCAAAATGCTCTATTGTTTCACTCTGGTTCTGACTAAAAATATTATAATAAAAATGTATCAACATGATATCAGATTCCACAGAAATTGTTAGAAGAGTAATAAAAAAAAGGGAGAAGACCAAAGACCTGAAACTTGACATTCAGTGATTTTAACTGAAACAAAAGTGGCAATGCCATAATTTGCTCCTCCTGCCTTTCAGGGCAGGGTTGGCTGGAAAAAAGCACAATACGCATCAATATAAAACTGTTCAGTCATCCAAGTTTCTTGGCAGCAAATGATTTCAAAAGCGCTAATGAACGTAACCCGCAGGATTTGTGATTTTGGAGCGGGCTCTGGCAATGTTCCAAGAGATAAGACTAAGGCTATTTCAGGTAGAACAAAATTCTTGGGCTAAGGGAAGCTCTGCTTCAATCTGAGATTGTTGAATACCACCTAGTGGAGGGTAGCTTCAGGATCTTGTACTGGAGGCAGCTTTACTACACCTATTGAGTGAGTGATCCCCTGAAGCTCAGGTTTGGCATCCAAAGCCCCTAGGAACTGTTGCTATGCCAAAGATGGCCCCTCCTGCAGAGGGAGTCAATCAGTCGCTTCCAACCCCTCCATAATCTCATAGCGGTTTCTCACTGAGATGTTATAATGATCCTGCATATTGCATGACTGTAGCTCACTGGTCAAAAACATGTATCATAGGTGCTGGGAATACAGGCCTGTAAAAAAAGCCTAGAGGGAGCGCCCGTATGCCCTCTTGATTTTTAGCAACATAGTTTAGTCGATGAAAAGGATATGTATGAGCTTTGGGTCTCTAAAGTTTATACCCACACAGTCTCCGTCTGATTCTTTAATAGTATGGCCAATCCAACCAACTCTACGGGTTAAAAGAATTTCATTATGCAAATCCCAGTGGAGACCAGATTTAAGGCGTAACCAGTGGGCAGTTTTGTGTTTTAGTGCCTCATTGTCCTTATCAATCCCACGGGTAGTTGGAGGAACATTTTCTAGCACAATCACATAAGGGGTACAGTCAGGAGGGATCTGTAGGGGCTCTGTGTGTGGACAATGTATTAGATTTTGATTCAAGTGTTGCTGTACACTTCTTTTCTACATGACAGATCATGCAAGCTCTTTAGAACCACGAAATTCGTTAACTATCTGTTCTTCCAAGTGGAAAATCATTTGCATCTGTGCTAGTCAGATTAGTAGACCCGTTAATGATGTGTCCATCTAAATTGTAGTTCCCCTCCTCAATATCTAGCCTTTGAACTGTTACTAATAAATTGCCTGCTTTAGGACTAGTGAAGACCTGGTCTCTTCTGTTTACTATGGGAATCAGGGGCGAGAGCTTGCTCCAGCTGGAGCTTCACCAGGGTCTCCAGCTTGGATTCAAGCCTAATGTAAAAGTCCTTCATTAGTGCCTCCATTTTGGATTGAAGCTGATTTAGCTATCCAAGAGGAGGTGATGGGTATCTTTCAGCTGCCCGTCATGGCCTTTCCTTGATTTGACCCCTTCCCACATAACATCCCCATTGCTTTTCCATTTGCCTTTCTTGGCTCGGGCACTTTCCACAGGAGCTGATGACCTCAAAAATTTAGACTTAATGCCCCCTGCTCTTCTTTGGGGAGGAGGGGTTACAATTATTGATAAGTCTTCTACTTGCACATTATCCGCACTACACCCCGATCTCCATAATAATTCGGGCCCCAGAAGCCTGCGCTCCCACACTTTCCTTGGGCAAAGGGTTCTTAGTTGTTGGAAATGGCCCTTTCTAGGGTGCTTTCCCTCGACTTGGCTTTTCTCCTTCCCGGGTTTCAGCTGATCTAGGTGCAGCCTTAGGACTCTGACCATGGTTGACACTGCCATTCAGGGCCAAAGCACTGTGCTTGTCATATACATACTGGTGATTGATGTATACATGATTGGCTGATTCAAGTTAGCTGTTAGTCCCTTGTCAAGGGGCAAGACATACACCCAGGACAGGTAACTCAAATACACCTGTGTGGGCCTGTAGCACTGGTTGTTCTATACAAGGAGGTAGTTCATCAATTGTGCCACAGGTTTGCCCTGGTGGGGCCTGTGTGCGCAGGTTACTGTTACTTGGCTTGGCATTTAGAAAACTACATGCCAAGACTCTGCCTGTCTCTTGCTATATTGGAGTTCTGCCTGGGGGGAATGCGGTGTCGGGAAGAGGCAGGGCATGTCAACTGCAAGGGCAATTACCTCAGGTGCCCATAGCGATCTTCCCTTAGCCCTGTGCTGTTTAACAAATGCATGGCCCCTCTCATCTGGCTAATATCAAAACCGCTTCTTATGCCAATGACACTCAGCTGATGCTAGTCCTAGATAAAGACTCTACAGACTCCAAACACAATTTCTAAATTATGCCTTAGTGAAATCATTCGAAGGATGCAACTCAACCATCTAAGGTGCAACACCGAAAAAACTGAATATGCTAGTAGGGAAATCTAATCCCTTTGACCCGATCTTATAGTGGCCCAAAGATGCCCCTCCCTCACCCAATACTGTAGAGGTGGTAAAAAACCTTGGCGTAAAATTTGATGCCTCCATATCTTTCCGGCCACAAGCACTAGCAGTGGCAGGGAGGCTTTTTTATTTGATAAATTCTCTAAAAAAATCTTTGGACCTCATTCCCTGCTCTGCGAGAAAGACAGTGGCAGTGGCTCTAATTACATCAAGATTAGACTATTGCAACAGCTTGTATGCAGGTACTAATAGGCAAGTGCTGAGGAAATTGCAGACAGTACAATATGCAGCCGCACGTCTGCTACTGTGACTTTCTCGCCACTCCTCGGCCTAAGTAGCCCTAAAAACCTTACACTGGTTACCTATCCATAAAAGACTACTATTTAAGATCCTGCTAATTACTTTTAGAGCCTTCAGATCACTAGGGCCCAAATATATAACCTCCAGGTTTATGCCTTATATTACTGCCCGTCTGCTCAGATTCTCATCAGCAAACTTACTCAAACCTCCTTCTTTCAGGTATAAGACAAAAGGTGGCAAATCCCTGGCTGCACTTGGGTCCAAAGCCTGGAACCTTCTACCTCGTCACCTGAGATCCACCGAATCAGAACCCCTTTTTAGGAAACTATTGAAAACCTGGATCTTTGCATCCCCTGACTCGTTGTGCTCCTCACTCATTTAATCATTCTGATCCATTGATTCATGTTTCCTGAAGCTTAACTAATCCACACACAGCGCCAGGATGCTCCATTCGGAGCGACAGTAGCGCTTCACAAATACAAAACACAAATATGCTTGTGTGCGAGACATGCAAGGGTCATGATTGACACCGGAGGATGTGTTCGATTCAATGGGGCCCGCTTCTCGCATTGGATTAGCATGAGGTAACATAGGGAAAGACTATTGAGCTGCATTTCCTACGGGCATAATAGTAGCATTATAGTGCTTGATATCGATGAGTTCGTAATGGCGAATCCTCTCCGGTAGTGCGAGTGGATCCGACATTACGTATGTGGAAAGGTCACTTTGGGAAAGAGGGCATTTCGATGCTCGTGGCTCTGTGTGCCTGTCGGCCTGTCTTCAATTCACATCTGGCTGCTGTGGGGACAGCTATGTAGGGCGCTGGCTCTCTGTACAGTGCACTAAAATGAAGTGCACTGTGCAGAGTCCAGTGAGACCCAGATTGGTATACAGAGGCAAAAATAGATAACACTAACGCTCTCTTTGTGGTAGTGTGGGCGAGCAGTTAGGCTTATCAGAGGATAGTGATAAGCATTTATTGTACTAACAGAGGCAATAAATAAGACACACACTTAAGAATAAATCCAAGACCAATATATAAAAATAACACTGATTTTATGTAATTTTTCAGACCAAGAACTTTGTTCTACAGTAAGTACTTTTCAAGATATTAATTTTTCAAATTTGCTAAATAAATCACTTTTGTGTGCAATTACGCACCATTGTAGTCAATATGAGAAAATAGAAAAATGCATATAAAATCATACACTTGGATTTCGAGGTTCACCTTCAGGATTTAGGTAAGTAGCAAGGCCAGGCTCAATGTTCCAACAGCGGATTCTCGGGAACGTCCCGGATTCAGCCGAGAGCAGGGTGCTGAGGTCGTTGGTAGCTGGTGCGCTACGAAGAAGGGGGCAACCCGCCAACACACTGCACAAAAGGACTTAAAGGTAAGTCCGAGGGGTCCCATTTGAGGGAGCAGGTCACAAGGGCCTCAGGACCATGGAAGCACAGTTGGTTCGCCAGTACCCAGGCTGGGCGGACTGGGTGTAGAGCAGATAGGTCAGCCAGGCGACGCCTGTCAAGGTGTCCTCACGGTCAGAGGAAGGCAGCTTGGAGAGGCAATTATGGGACAGCTGGGCCACTCAAAAAGTGAGCCTCAGTGTTCTCAATGCCCCTCGTTGGTAGCTTACTTCCTGGGCAGTTGGAGTTCGGATTGGACTCCTTGTTTCTGTGAATGCTGCAGAGGGTCCGGTACCTCGGGTATTGGTGCGGCACAGCTCTGGTAGATCCTGGTGTCTCCACACTCAGAGGGGAGACAGATTTGATCCTCTGGGGCTGGTGTACCACTTTTGGTTTGGGCACTGAGCCGTAATCGCTAGTAACCAGCAAGTCGGGAAACTGGATTCTGTGGGTTCGGTGACTGCAGGGGAGTAGTACCTCTACTCCAAGGGAGTTCTTTGGTGATTTGTAAAAGGCTGGAGAGGCTCAAGGGTTCTTGGAGGTCTCACAGTTGCAAGACGAGACAGCCCACCACGATTGTCGAGTCCTTAAGGCAGCAGGCAGGGTTTGGAACCAATTTTCTGCAGCAGGGCTTCAGTCCTCGGGTCAGCAGCTCATCTTTGTCCTTATCTTCTTTGTGTCCATCGAATCTAAGTTGCAAGGTCCAGGGATGCCACCTAAATACTACATTTAGGGGTGTTAAAGGGGGAGAGAGGTAGTAACTAATGGGCTAACTACCTTTAGGGTGTCTACACCCTCCAAGTAATAATTTCCTGTGGGAAGGGGCACTACCCCGACCCTATTTGGCTGATTCCCCCTCAAACCAAGATGGAGGGAAATGAAAAGTGGGCTCCACATCACCTGCCCCACCTTAGGGTGGTAATGACTGAATGGCGACGCACCTCCTAATTTAGCTCATTTTCCAGCCTGTTCTCCCACCAAATGTGGAGGACAGGGGGGTTGGCATCCTTCACTATCTGGAGATGCCTGTCCCATTTCAAAAATGGCTTCGCCTTTGAAGCTTCCCACATTGAAATGCCTTTCCTGCCTGGAGGAGGTGTGAAGCACCTTGGCCCAGAGCAGGCTTTGTTCCTGGCCTTCTGAGAGCGCTGGCTCTCACCCCATGGTGTCAAAAACATATCTGGCGGTGGCAGGTTGGCTAGGACTAGTCAGAGACCACACCAGTGCTTGGTAGGCTTTTAGGGGACCCTCTAAAGGGTCTCCTGTGTGCATTTATTAATAAATCCAACACTGGCATCACTGAGGACTTATTAAGATGAGATGTTTGGTACCAAACATCTTAGTGTACAGGGAATCCATCATGGAGCTAAAAAACTCACAATGACAAGTATCCAGCCCATGTACTCTCTATGGATTCCCTGTGCAATATCCAAGAATGGCTCAGATATTGCAGGATCATATCTGCTCATGCTCATGCAGATATGTCCACATATGGGATATGGTGCACCCTGCCTTAGGGCTGTAAGGCCTGCAGTAGGGGTGATTTACCTATACCTCATTCAGTGTATGGGGGCATGGCACACAGGGCTGTGAGCCATGTCGACTCTTCAGTTTTCTCTGCACCAAGACACGCAGACTGAAATGGCAGTTTGTATAGCCTTGGTGAGGGGTCTCTGGGGTGGCAAACTTTGTGCTACTACCTCAGTGCCAAACCCCTAGGTACCAGGGGTTACATTTACTAGGGACATATAGGGGTTGCTGAAGTTGTGCCAATCATGGTACAGTTTTAGGACAGAGATCTGGCACTGGGAACCTGGTAAGCAGGGACCCAGTGCATTTTCAATTCTAAGCCACATCATATACCAGGCAAAAATGGGGACTAACCATATCAAAAGAGGCACTTTCCTGCAATCTAAATCTGTGTATTCCGGATAGAAGGCCATAAACTAGGGAAATAAGGGAAACTGCAGACGTCTGACTCTGAGGGGCTTCTCTGGGACGGTTACATGGAGGTGACATGGGGGTGGAATTGGCACTTACAGTCCAAGGCGCAGGGTCTTGGCCCGACTAAAGATAGCGATCAAACCTCCCAAGGGTAGGATGGCAGAAAAGACAGAGTTTAGAGAAGGCCTTTGCATTTCAAAGGTGACCCTTTGAACTGATCGTACCTTCAAAGCCCACAGTGGGTATAACTACTGGGGCTCTGGCCTCAGGTATTAGAGATGCATTTGGATTTGGAACCATATTACGCTGGTTCGATCCTGGGACATCGGCAAGAGGAGACATTAGGGCAGGAGGGGCGGCAACTGGTTTATCTGCAGACTTATAGTGACCTGGAGCTTGTTGTGCTCCAGGAAGGGGTCTATCACTTGGTGGATTTTGCCTGGATGTTGCTGGCCTGCAGCTAAGTGCCAACTGTCATGTCCCAGGTCCCTAAGTACTCCAAGGGCTCGTTGACTAGCCTCCTGTCCATGAGATCCCAGGGACACAAAGGATCTCCCCGTTTCCACACGATCGTAAGGACCACCCAGGGTGCGGCAGAAATGGGTGGAAGTGATCGTCGGTTAGTACAAAGACTGTCCTGATCCGTTAAATCTTCATGTGTACTTAAACTGCATTACTCAACTTTGATGCAATATTGAATGCAAGGTATTTATTTTTATTTTTAGTTGGGCTCTCTGAAACATTAAACTGCTGATAGTATATGTTGTCATTTATTTTATCACTATATAAAGAGTCACTTGTGTGTATGTCAGGTTTTAACGTTCAAGCTCTAGAGGAAGCCATATCTAATGCAAAATGCTCATCTCAGAACATTAATAGTTAATTGCAAATACATGTGCACGTATGCAGCTGTATAAGTAAATCCTACTTTGTTAAAATTCCCCAGATGTAATTCTGGACAGATAGTCATTCGGCTGGCATTCATAACTGACAATAACTGTGGCCTATTTTCTCTATTTTCTATTCAGACAGATACTGACATTTATGTAAATAAATGTGTAAAAAATGAAAAAATTGGACCTTTATTACAAAAGTCAATTGATAAAACTAGCTATATATTGGAAACTAGAGCAGATGTGCTACGGAGGAGTTAGCTAGCCTCATGTCATGAGGGAGATTTTCAGCCAGCCTTGGTTCCTCAATCAAAATTACAATACATAGGGGGTGTGTGGGTGCAAGTCCAAGGGTACTTATTGCCACTGACTGAAAAATCAAGATCAGCTGAAATTAGGCCTAATTGCGTCAGTTCAGTGCTAGCTATATACATTTCTAAATGTGCAGAATACTGCAAGCTAATTGAAACTGGGCCTTTGCATACATAGTTACTGTTGTCTGTCCATCAAGAAACCTGATGTACGAAATTCACATTTTCAAAAGGTGGTCACAAGTTGCGCACCAACTTTTTGTGAATGGAAAAGATTTTTGTGAACTAACTTATGTACGAATATGTCACTTCACAAGTTACAAATCCTAGTGGGTCGTAATCTGACCTATTTAATCAATATTAATGTGGTAGGCAGCAAATTGCGACTCACTATGATTGGATGCCATCACAGGAATGGTGACTTACTGGGATCAGCTGACCACCATCTCTGTGATTGCATTTAAATAAAGTAAACTTTTTTAAACGCAGTCCATTTTCCTTAAAGAAAACGAATTCCATTTAAAAAGAAAAGTTAATTTCTTTTGTTAAGTTTGTTTGCGAGTTGGTAGTGGTCCGCTGGACCCCTGGTTACACGCCCAACAATTTGTTTAACATTCCCAAAAGGGAAGGGCAACTTTTCAATGTTTTATGACCAAATTTCAGTTGTAAAACACATGCCATAACGAATTGCTATTTGTAAAGGACTCCCTAATCACACCCTTTCCAAATCGCAATCCGGTATGCCTTTCTACACCCATTTTGCGATTCCTTAGCTGTAACCAAATTGCAAATTGGGTGAAGGGCCAGATGTATCAAGCTAAAATGTGATCGCAAATGCTGAAATTCGCAGAATTTCAGCGTTTGCGATCGCAATTTAGCTGTGTGCAATGTAGGAAAGAAAAACCTACTTGCAAAATAAGGAATCGCAAAATTTGCGATTCCCTATTTTGTGCATGCATTTAGAGACTCGCAATTTGCGAGTCCCTAAATGCTATGCTAGTAGCCATCGCAAATTGCGATATTGCTGTAAGGAATCGCAAATTACCACCAACTTCTAGTTGGTGGTAATTTGCGATTTCCTCGAAAAAAGCACTTTTTTGCTTTTTTCAAAGTGCCATGTGGCACACATACATGCCCTTGGGGCATGTATGTGCGCCACATAGGCATGTATGTGCGCCACATACGCACACATGCACATTTCAGGGGTGCAACAGGGTGTCCTTTTGGAACCCTTGCACCTTGAAGTGCATGCGCAATTTGCGAGTACCTATTGGATACCCGCAAATTGCGCATGCAATTCACATTCATTCCTATGGGCCTCTTGGCCCATAGAAATGAATGGGAAGGGATTCCTTAATTGCGAAACGCTATTTGCGATTTGCAATTAAGGAATATGTAGGAATCGCAATTATTATTGCGATTTCTACCTACATAGCATTTTGCGAGTCCTTAATAGCGATTCGCTAAAAATCGCTATTAGGGACTCGCAAACTGCTACAATGATACATCTGCCCCGAAGTATATTTAAAAAAAGCTATTTTGTTGTCGCAAACCCTGTAATTTTGCGAATCACTGACTTTGCCATCACGAAATGGCCTTGTGCATCTGGCCCCAAATTTGAGTAATTCCTATCACAGATAAAGTCATCGGGACATTCGCTGCCAATTGCCAAAGCCCAGCATCTATAATTTCACAATTCCAGCCTCGGATATTGAATGAGACAAAGTAGTCATGGCCGCAGCGCAACATCGTCGATGTTATAGGTCCGTCTTCAAGTGCTGACTCGCGGGCCTACCTGCGTCACGCCAAGCGTGCATTGTGCTGCATTCCTTCCGCCCTGCCCAGTGTTCTATTCTATCTATTGAAGCCAACCAATAAGTGAAGGTCAAGGTCTCATTCTATGGTGTGCCAGTAGCTCCAAACAGCAGGAGCGGTCGGTGAGGGTACGGATTCACGTCAAGGACAGCGGAATAGTGCTGCCCACAGTCAGGCTTTTATAACCGCTCCTAAATGTGAGAAATGTGAAGTGTCGCAGAAATGTGGCTTTTTGGGCGCGCGGGGGCGGCATACGGGAGGCACGAATCAGAGAGAGGGAACAGAACATCTTTAGAAACATGTTCATATATTGAAAGTAGATTGAATACGCTAGAAAATAAGAACAATAAATGGCAGTCCTTGAGGATGATTCATTATTCGCTGATACCTCCCGCGCATTACTGCATCTTTTATGACAAGCGTTACCTTATAGAAATATTCTTCTCTAATGACAAGAGCAGAATGTCAGATCAGTTAACGAATGCATCATCACCCAATTATGCCCATGCACAGAGTGATATATCTGTTTTAAAATATTTTGAGGAGAGTGTTGTGTGCCATTTTGTGCCCACTGACGAGGGGCCAGGCAGCAATTAAAGGAGCCCCTTGAACCTACCCCATAATGGCACCAGGCATGGTTTCACCTTTAGGCATAGGTCAGCAAAGCGCCAATGATGGTGGGTTTATGGAGGTACCGCCTGTGGGCGTCACCAGAGGCAGTCCGGGTTGACGGACCTGGTTGCGTGTCTTGTAGGGACCTCCATATAGAAAAGAACAGCCTGTGACCTTCTGATTTTTTCCTTAGTGGGAGGGGGAAAACTACGGATTGGCCGGTGACGACGAGTCCAATATTTGACCTTTCCTTGGAGAAAACAAATAAAACAAGAATGTCTCGTGGAATAGAAATCCTCGTATGCTCAATAGATCACTGGCAGCGAATGTACCAAATATACAGAACTTGTAGAAAGACAATACGTAGTACCAAAACAAAAGTCAAATTGAATGATAGTTAATGGAAGGTGGCCCATACAATGACGCAAACTGTGCTATATAGATGTGCTCGCTGCTCACACATGATTCACACTAAGCGTGTGAACAGGAACTCAGTGTGAACAACGACAAAAGGATAGAATGCCAAATGCCCAAAAATAGAAGCAATCAAAATTGCATTTTCATTGTTGCTGTAGGTCAAAATTGAGGTGCTTTGGTAGTGCTGAAGTACCGGAATCCTACATCTGTGGATGGATCCCGTGGCTCTGGAGCAGTGAGTGCTGCAGGGGAGTAGTGAAGTGCAGTGGTAGAGCTGTGTGTAGTAGGAATGTTACTAAGCAGCGACGAGTTGTATTAGGAGTGTTGATGCACTGTAGTGTAATAAAGGGTGCTGCAGCCAGGAGCGCATTGAGATGCCCCGAAGCACCCGTATGTGCACCAGGCAGAGCCCGAGGAGCAATGCACGAGCTGCCTTGTCTAGGCCTCAGTTTTAGAGTGACAGGTTGCGCTGGGAGTTGAGTGAGGTGATTTGAGAGAGCTGTATACGGGCTCAAGTGAAGTAAATGCAGGAGTGCTGGAGGTGAGACTTAAGATACATTCCTGGAGCTGCAGCAGCATTGGCAGGGGTATGTGTGGGGCTCAGTACAGAGTAGCAGGAGGTGCAGCACACCAGACACCTCCGACACGAGGCCCTGCAGTGTTTAGGAAGAGAGGAGCAGCTTATCCTATCGTAGAAGGGGTGCGTTGGGGGAGTCTTCTGTGGGACATTAACGTATCTCTTCTCGGGAGCCAAGGTACTTTGAGACGTCCCCAGTGTGCCCCCACGTGTTGCCGTACTGTCGTGCTTACAGGCGAGGCCTTGGTACTTCAGCAGGTCTGTGGGTGACAGGATACATTAGCCACTCTTTTGAAGCCAAAACATTGATATTTTCCGATATACGTAGCTGGTGGGGATCCTTTTCTGCGCGCGGAGGCCTCCTAAGCTCAGGCAGTCAGTCATCCTGCGACACACCCCTCCGGGGCCAGGCCACCAGACTCACTGTGCAAATTAGTCACAGCAATCAGCAGCTGAGGCCAGGCTCCACACCAGAACAGCTGTAATGAAATGCAGTTCCGATGAGCCACTGATGTACCTGTGATATCTTTTTCTGGCAATGACGTGCTTTATGCTGGAGAAAAGAGGAAAATAGCCGACTTCTAGAAGCAGGATTTCAGGGCGTGACTTCAGAATACCCACGGACTTCCGGAGATAGGGATTGTGTAAGGACTGGGATAGGCAGCATGAGAGATCTAAGTCTAGGAAAGAAGGAAGCGTAATGCAAGTCAGCCAACCAAGTTGATTTGGAATTCATTTTTATCCAACAGCAATACAAATGTATAACCTTATGTTCAATAAGACAAACACAGGTCAAAAAATGAAATAGGAATGCATGGTCTTGTTCTCAGTCACCTCACAAAGTATGTATGTATTCGTACTACCACGATTACATATATGTTCTATCAAATATATTAATATCTGTATTAGTCTGCAAGGCACACACTGAAAAACAGATTGTTCATAGGTTCTGGCACCAGATGTACAATACAGATTTTCATATGCAGTCCATTCTATCATAAAAACAGCATAACACCAGTACAACTAGTCAGGGGCGGCTGGTGTTCATGGGCGAGATGGGCGCCGCCCTGCCATCCTTGGGGGATTAAAAAAATGTGAGCTGGAACACCGAGCAGCTAGCAATAAATTGTGCTGGCTGCTCGGTGAACAAACATGGGCAAATCTGGGTTTTTCTTTGAGGGGGTGGGGGTCTGGGGATAATGGCTCTGGGCTGGCTCTGTTGCGCATGCTTTTGGCTGGGTGAAGATTTCTTCGACCTGGAGCCAGAAAGCAGAGCAGTGACGACACACAGGTGGGCAGGATCTGTGTATCACTGCCAGAATACAGCTTTTAATTTGGGCGTTATTCGTAAAGTCCAGGGAGGAGTCAGAAGCTCCCCATTAATTCCAATGGCTGGGGGCAGGCCAGTCCGGCTTCGGGAAAGTAGTGGGGTGTGGCAGTGGCCTCTGCCTCTTCCTCGAAAGAGACGGTGAGGCCCAGTAACAGTTGTTGTTTATTGAGGTGATTGGTGTGCTGGGGTCTGGGGGAGAGGTCAATCCAGCATTTTCCAGTTTGCCTGCGTCATTTCCAGTCACGCTGTCTTCTGCACTCAGTCACGAGTCGGAGCCCAGCACGAGAGAACATCGAGCTCATAGGATTGAGGTAGCCAGGCCTGGAGGTTGCTTGACTGTACAGTGTGAGTATTATCTCGAGCTGGATAATAAGTTAGTTCACTTCATTGCAGCTTAGGACATTCAGTGTTGTATTTAATTATATAGCGCTTACTTCACTGACAAGGCGCTGCTATAGTATGAACATTATATGTGGAGCATTCAAGCCAGAAGGTCGGCGGCGGGCTCTGGGTGTGCGGCTCAAGACACATGAGGGGAAGGGGGGGCCCTCACTCTGGAAGTGCACGCGGGGACTTTATAGCAGGCCCCAGGGGGCGACAACAGTGTTTATGAATATGAGCGAGCTCCGATTACAGCCGCGCCGAGCACAGGCCTAATGGAGCAGGCGGGCTCTGGCCTTGGCAGCCAGCTGGCAGTGCCCCCTCCTCTTGGTCGTACCTTCAGCTCTCCCTGGCATTGCCCCCTTCGCTGCCCCCCGTGCCTTGCTCCTCGGCACAGAGCTCGCTGACAGCCTCCTCTGAACGCGACGGAGTTATCTCTGAAGCGTCGGTAGTACTCGGTACCAACGCTCAGGAATCCTGTTTACTGCCCCCCTCCCCTGCACGCACCCCCAAAACCACCAGCGTGTCACTGCTCCCGGCCTCTGACAGTGACGAGGCGTACGGGGCCCTGCTTCCAGGAGATTGGCGAAGTGTGGCCTGCGTGTGACCACGAAACAAAACAAGGGGCGTAAGGGGTCATGGAGACTGGCCTGCACTGCCGCAGTGTGCAGACACCAGCACTCACCATAGTGACACGCGCCCTCCAGCATCACACCCGGTGGAACTGCAAGATACACAGCATAACACAGCTTAATTTAAAAATGTCACGCAAAAGAAAAACACAGAATATTACACTTTTTAAACTCAGTGCTTTGCTCGGCTGTAGGTCAGAGATGCCCGTGAGAAGCTCATTTGCACATGATCAGTGTTGTGACACACTCAGTTCTGTCCTAGAGAAACCCTAGACACAAGTGTGGCATGCACCAGCTGCTCGTGTGCAAATAGTGCACTCACAACGTGCAAGTCGCATAGTGCCAATATTGGCAAGACTTCTCAGTTCTCGTACAGCAAAAATACATAAATAAACCACACAACACCTTATTAGTGGAGAAAATTGCTGCAGGTTTATTTGCATCACAAATATGCCAACATGGTGGGTTATCTTACGGGCGATCCAAGGGCAGGCAAGCCCCCCCTACGCCGCCTGCCCGCCTGATGAGCCAAATTACACCGTGGCAGTCGCCAATCGGTGGTTACCAATTTTGGGAGGGGCCACCCCTCCCATCAGTGGACCGCCAGTCCACGCCCTTACTCACGCCCCCAAAAGGGGGGCGGAGCATTCCAGGCAGCCCCCGGTTGCTCAGACCCACAACCGTCCGTAGGACTAACGGGGCGCCGTCGCTCTTCTAGGGGACAACGCTAGGACATCCCTGGGTATACTTGGCTTTGCACCCTTGTTGTGCTGCTGCATAGAGTACCCTTCTGTACCTTACAGACTCTGGATCGCCCTGTAACTCCTCCTGCAACACAAAACAATAAGTTAGAATCTTCGCCCCCCCTCCCATCCCTTGGCCGTCTGCAGGGTAAGCGGTAGGGCGGGAAACAGCGAGACGGGCAGCAAACAAGAGGCCGCACCGTGGGCGGGGGAAGGTATATGTACCCCCTGTCCTCCCCCCACCACGGCCGGAAGTGCCGCGGCCGACTGGCCCATCTGGCCACTAGACCGGGGGACCCTAATCCCTGACTCGTGTGCCTTCCTGTGGCACTAAGGCGGCCGCCCTCTTAGGAGGGTCCCCTTCGTGGACCACGGGCAGCCCACATAGTGCCAATATTGGCAACACTTCTCAGTTCTCGTACAGCAAAAATACATAAATAAACCACACAACACCTTGTTAGTGGAGAAAATTGCTGCAGGTTTATTTGCATCACAAATATGCCAACATGGTGGGTTATCTTACGGGCGATCCAAGGGCAGGCAAGCCCCCCTACGCCGCCTGCCCGCCTGATGATTCAAATTACACCGTGGCTGTCGCCAATCGGTAGTTACCAATTTTGGGAGGGGCCACCCCTCCCATCAGTGGACCGCCAGTCCACGCCCTTACTCACGCCCCCAAAAGGGGGGCAGAGCGTTCCAGGCAGCCCCCGGTTGCTCAGGCCCACAACCGTCCATAGGACTAACGGGGCACCGTCGCTCTTCCAGGGGACAACGCTAGGACATCCCTGGGTATACTTGGCTTTGCACCCTTGTTGTGCTGCTGCATAGAGTACCCTTCTGTACCTTACAGACTCTGGATCGCCCTGTAACTCCTCCACAGCTCTGGGTGTGGCCATCATCACAACCGGGGCCCCCCACCAAGGTAGGCATCTTTACCTACATCCTGCTGATTCCCGGGCCTCTTCAAGGTCCCGCCAAAACAAGTCCATGCCCACTCTAGACAGGTGCACCCCATCGTCCTCAAAACACCCACCGGACTTTGCTTGCAGCAAACCATGCCTGATCAAGCGAACTCCCCTCTGCTCAGTGAATTTATGCAGGGCACTGTTAGCTCTCCTGCGAGAGGCTTCAACGACCTCAGGTGTATGGCAAATTGTTGGGAGGGGGAGACACCCCCCCCTAATCTGTGCCGCAGCTTCTACAGCAAGCTGTTCCCGCGCATGCCTGGGACCCCCCGAATTATCCCAGTAGTGTGCCGCAGCTGCTTCAGCAAGCTGTTCCAGTGCAAGCCTGGGCCCCCCAACCAAGTTAACTCAGTGGTGGAAAGCACATGCCTCCATTTCCTGAATTCCTCCCGTCACGCCACTCCCAGGACGCACGGAAGGCCCTCACCCAGACCTGTGATCCTGGCAAATTACTGAAATGCTTGGTTGCTCAAACTCCTAGTTTAGCACTGCACCCCAATCTATACAACTAATCCAACTTGCCCAATAACACTGCACCCCAGAAACCTCAGGTGCCTTACCGGGGTGCCTATGGGATACTCAACCTTCACCTGTACGTAAAGCACCTAACCCGTCTTCCGGCCACTCCCCTGGGTGGCTGCGGACGGATGTACCTTTTTAACACCTTGGGATTCCCATCGTCCCACCTGCCTGATGCACTCAGCTGACAAGCCCGCCCATAACGCTGGGTTTACTGCCCCTTTATTGCTGAGCCAGGCCGGTTTTGATCTTCTCACCACACCCTTGATGAGAGTGCCACACCGTCCCGAATTCATGGGCCAGAAATTGGGACAGTCGTCCCATTGTTAGTTGGCATCTCCCAAGGAAAATTTGCTTAAATAAAGCAGCTGTTAATCATGTAATGCTTTTGGAACTGAGGGCCTGGAGTAAAAACTATGAGCCATGTACCTGCACCCTCCCAACTGTGACTGCAAACTGTGCTCTGGTAGTTGACCGTATTTGTGATCCACCCCTCTGTTTCAACACTAATGGGGTAACAGCACCCTTTTTTGGACTGACAAACTCACGCCCCAGCTGACTGAATAGTGCCTATGCGTGTGTAGCCCATAACCCTGAGCTATCCCGAAGGTGTGTCTGGATTATGCTGAGTCGTAGCTTACTTCGCTGCTGAGTGCCCCACTCACAGTCACAGGTAATTCTTTGCCTATACCGTTTCTGGCTGCCCAATCTGAATGACATTGCAAACCCGGGCGAATAAACGGAAACATCAATTGACACGGGACATGGCCTATTCTTCACCCCCTGTGCAGTGCACTGGACTGTTATGACAAGCATCAATAAGGCCTTCCAATCACGTGTATCAGATCCTCTTGTGATACACCTACGCTGGGTAGCTGGTATGCTCCCTATCTGTAGAACCTTGTAGTTAATCAATAACGCCAGCAGCGAGGCCATTGTAATCACCCTCCATCCTCCTGTGCATTGATCATTTGGATATGGCCCAGGGGTTTGACCCTGCTGTTGAAACCGCCCCCACACCCCGCAGGTGAATCGTCCCAGGTTCTTAGGCATGACCCCTCCACACCCTTAGAAAGCACCCTGAGACCTGCAGTGGCCCTGTGGCAGGCCCAAGAGGGACCTGCCCGTCCTAACCTTCCTATCCTTGCATAGCGGCACTCACTGCTGCGGCTGTCTAGGCGCCCCCAATACTCGGCCCTATTGAAATCAGTTATATCTATGATAATATTGACTAATTGATGGTACCCATGCCGCTGAAATTGGTCCTTCAGATCTGACTCTCTCCTTGACGCATGAACCTGTGGCCATGCCTACGAGTCATGTATGTCGGTGCCCACCTGACGTGTATGTGAGAGTGCTGTCACCCTGGGAGTTTGAAAGTTCTGACGGAGACCAGAGACACGATGAAGCATGCTAACCTGCCCCCAAACTCAGCAAAACCCAAGTGCGAGCTTGCCACAAGCTTCTGTACAAGCATGCCAACCAAACAAACCATCCACACTATCACAATAGAAAATTTACACGTTCAGTAAATGTGACACCTTGGACTTGTCCCTCAAACTTAAGCCAGGCACCTCAAGGTGAGGTCTGGCTCTCCCAAACTTCTGCTAATGTGTGCCAGGGGGGCAGACCAATCAGTGGGAACGGGGGGGGAACAGATGTCTAGCTACCTGCCCTTTCTTGAATCTGGGAATGCCTACTGTTCCTGACCCCGTAGTTACCCCTGGTGCTTTAAACCAGTGTTTCCCCAACTTTCTAAAATACAGAGCACTTGTAAGGTGACAACTCCCCACACTCGCCGTGCTGCCAAGGCTGAAGGGCAGGTTATTGTAGCTTAACTTAAGCAACATGCCCATCATTAGTGGTATCGACCAGACCTCAGCGCAGGCAATAATGGTGATAAACTACGGAGCCACTTGAATGGTGTCACTCTGGATTGCGAATGTATGTCTAATGTACATCAGACACACAGTGCCCTGCTTTGCATCAGCTGGGTTAAACTTGTTACCAGCGCCACCCATCCGGTCTATGGAAATTGTGCAACACTCTCGCCTACTACCCTGTTGAGTGAGCCCACAGCATTTCTCAAAATTCCTTTAGAATTTCCATTTCTGCTGCATTTGAATACATTCACCCCTTGGTATCTTGGTGCTTAATAACACGGTTAATGTTACCCGACTCAATGGTACTTGTTTTATCGACCTCTGAAGGATGAAATGCTAAGGTTACCTACCAAGCTCTGACCCGTGACCGGGAGGAAGAACACAAGCCCCCCCATTCAGTTCTGCCGCTCCACAGCCTGTGAAATTGCATCCCCGTGCCGACTTCTGGCACTTTACGCCCTTGCTTGGACAGGCCTGGGTTAGAAACCTACGTCTAGAAGGCCTGCCCGCCGGCTGGAAGCCTCCAACCCCAGAGTGTCGCTCAGCCACCCCTTAACCTGGATACTAACCAGGTATAGATGACATTCTAACTGACAATGGCATATTACAAAACTTACTTACTATCAGCAGGGTCGAGCACCATGCCCCCAGGTTTAGGGGACATACCTACAGAGCCTAAGACTAACATAGCATTGAATCTGCGCTCAATCGTGCGGAATAATAAATGTCTGCACTGGCAAGTTAGCATAGCTAAATGTTCCTTCCTGTCCAGTAAGGTCCTTCTTCACACTTAAATACCTATCTGCTTATTTGACATGGTACAGCACGTGTCCGCTGGCTGCTACTAATGCTACTTAGCCTGCATATCCTCCGCTCAGGATTGAGTGTACTTGTTCAGAACCTGTGGGTTTGTGCCTGGCCTTCCTCTTAAGCCCAGATATAACTAAGGCACTGCTACAATGCTGAAGTGATGGGTCTGTGCAAGACTAATGATTCTTAGCCTGCACCAGTCACCCGCATTCTGGCCCGACAGCCCATAAAACCCGCAGAGACAAAAGGAGTTGTGACAACGAGGGTTGACCCTGCACACAAAAAAGCCAAACTGCCGCTGCCATTGGAAAGGCAGTACCGACCGACAGTCAAATCCTCCCTACACCAGCAAACAGCCGATTCTACTGGCACTGTCCCCCGCAGGTCTCCCAGGTCTATATATGTGCTCCCCTCTCACTACTGGCAGAGGGTGCATCAAAAGCAGGCATAGCAGATACGGCTGCACGGGCGCGGCGATATTCCCTCAGATCCGCTGAGAAAGAGTGAAACAGTGCCACCTCGTGGCGTGACGCTTTATGCCATTGGGGGGGATACAACAACTACCTTTGCCCAATCTGCCTATTGTGCCCTACCGAAAACCCAGAAGGCTTACAAGCCTTTGTTACTCAGGTAGAGTTACCACTTTATGCAAGCTATACTGACCATGGCCTATTTACGAATAAGCGATATTCTTGTTAGTTCATTAGTCAGTACTGTGCATTAACATGTACGAGGAAAAACCTCCAGAGGCCATAAAGCAAGAACCCTACAGTCGTAGGTGTCCACCCCGCCCATTCCAGGCCGACGGGGACTGCGCACGCCCCGGGGCGTCCAGTGCACCACTGCCCCAACTGACTGGACCCAAGAGGACAGGCCCCGTAGCCAAGGGTGAAACCTGACTCGTGCCGCTCTACCTAGCACCCTATCCAAACCTGGGCTGGGTCACCCACAAGATCATCCCCTCCCTGGCCAAATGGCCCACCAGTCCAACTAGGCCGTCCCTGCAACCCCGGACCCGTCCGGCGCCCGTACAGGCCACGTCCCATGGGCACTACAGGAAATTACCTAATAGGTCAACACGCACCGGCAAATCAAAGCCAATTCCTGTGGCAAGATTGGAGGTCACACGCTGCTACAATCGGCAAGCAAATTGCATGTGGCGACCGCGCCGATTCCCCCCGACCGACCAACTGGACAAGAGGTATACACCCGCCCCTTGTTGGTCCTCGCCATGGCGCAATGTGGGCGCAAATCTGCCCTGCAATCCCCTGCTGTACAGGCAGAGTACCTGGAGATAACCGTCCGGCGTAGGGGCTCTCTGCGCCCATATGCCAGCCCGACTCCGGTCCCAAAGTTAGCCCACCCCAATTACCAGCTCGGTAAAGTACCATCACACAGTAGTCACACACCAGAAAGCCCGAACAACTGTGTTCTACCTCCGGTTAGCTTGCAACTTCACTTGCGCGGTTAACGAGGGGTGGTGGGCGGATGCCCCCAGAGCCACACTGTTAGATGGGATCAATAGCGCATGAATCCCCCCTCTGCTGACATTGCCTCGAGCTCCCTACTACAAAGTAACACCAACCTACATGAACAAACGAATCGCTCATCAAAGTCAACGGACATATCAAACCACTTGGGTCTACCTTGCTGAAAAGGATAGAGTAATACCCGTGAACGGTATTAGGGAATGAAGACCTTAGTCATTCATGTTCAAAGTGAGAAACACTACCCCCAAGTGGCCTTCCCACTTTGTGGCACCCTGGCAGTACAAATTGGTTTACCGCACCAGCAATTAACCACCTGATATACTGTATTGCCGCCACCCAGGGCTCCCTGTCCGGTTACAGCCAAGGCAGACGCACCGCAACGCCAACTGACATTCTTGCATCCAGATGTATGATGTATAAGTAACATCATACCTACAACAAGTCAGGACTGTTGGCTTTGTCAATGGTTGTAGTTGCCTAAGATAAAAAAGTAGCCCTCGAGATGGGCCGCACTCCTTACTCCCGCTAGAGCAGAACAGGGCTGGGCACGGGCCGGAACCCACAGGCAGACCGGGTGGGGGGGGCGAGGGACCCAAGCGACCGCCCAGCCCGGTACCCACGGCTCCCTCACAGCAGTCAGGCCCCCCTCCATTCAAATCAAGATAAGAAATTCAAAATGCCCGGTTGGACTTTTGATTCCCCGGCTATATAGGGTCACAAGAGCACTTTATTAGAAGGGCACACCTGTGAACATTCCCCGTACCATGCCCCTTGCTTTGTCCCACTGTACCTGCACCCGGAGAACCGGCCCGAAAACCTGCGTACAGCCATGGTGCCTTCAACTTTTGAAACCGGTAGAAACAGCATAATTGGATGCATGGTGCACACCTATCTGAAGCGCATTCGAAATTTAACACGCACCGTGCAGGGAAGCAGCCCTTCCCATTTCACATCGGACCCTGAGTGGAGCTTCCACCCGTGTTTCCTGGCGGCGCGCAGCCCGGGTAGGGGGGCGGGTGTCCCAGCGACCGCCCCGCTCATAACCCACGTATCCCTCTCCACAGTCCGGTCTCCCTCCATACGACCACATGGGAGCAAGGATGCAGTGCTGTAGATTTAGTGCAACACACTAATATATTTTGGGAGTTGTAGTCCTGGCAGAACAAGCTTGATGCAATTTAACTGGCAACGTAAAAGAAGGATATGTACAATTAGAACAAAAGCCCAGAACCGGAGCACTGCATCCTTCATGACATTGTCTCATCTGGAAACTGTATCTATGTGTGACCACACTCCCCCCATTAAAACCTGCTACCTTACACATTCATGTATGACAGCCCGGGGAGAATCACAGACTGTTTGAGCAGGCACCGGGACCCGAACCTGGGTCCCCAGCTTCAAAGTCGGCCGCCCTACCCATGAAGCCACACCCCTTTGTGCTAGCAGCTCGCTGATGCATTTTGGCTGTTGTGCTCTTGACGGAACGAGCTCGCTGATGCATTTTGGCTGTTGTGCTCTTGACGGAACGAGATTGGTGCAATTAAACCAGCATTGGAGGAAAACATTGTGTGAGATTACAGCAACCGGGTCCACCGGCGAAAACCAAGTCTCGTAGCACTACATGACCCGCATGGGGATCGAACCGGAAACCTTGTTAATCCCAGTGCCACCTATAACCGCTTGGGCTATCTCGTACGACGAGCAGCAGAAAGATGGGGGGGCGGCTCGCAGCATTCGCTGCCCCCCCACCCCCGCAACATCTGACCCTTGCGGGCCGAGGCCCCCCCGCTCACCAGGCCCGAACCAAGGCCCCACAGGGAGGCGGAGCCTCGCAGCGGTAACCTCGAGCCCGCGCGGGCCGGAGCCTAGCAGCCGGCTCCACCACTACGATGCTGCTGGTAAGTGGTGCTAGTACGCCCCAAAATTGGGGGTAGCGGGGAACGATCGCCTGCTCTCCGAGAGGCCGGGGAAAATTCCCCTCCTATCTGCCTCTGACCCGGTCCCGGGCCATAACGCCAGCTGCAGGACTACACACGGACTACCTCCGTGCCACGGGGTAAGCAGCTGGGGCAGTCTCCCCATGTGCATCGCCACGTGGTGGGATGGGGGGATTTCGGGGTCAGTGCCTGGACTCACCAGCCCCGCTGCTAGGAAAGGACGGCGGTCCTTGGCCGCAACCGCCCCTGGGTACTCCGGGAGACACGACCCCCTCGGGCCTTGACCCCTATACCACGTGGCAGGGACCCACGTAGCCGCGCCGGCTCGGGGCCCCCACCTCGCCCTCCCATAACAAGGAGGGGGGAGCGCCTCTATGCCGCCACCCGTGTATGCCGAGAGCTGGCCGAACCCCCCCCATCCAAGGCGGACCGTGGCTGGGCCGCCCTGCCCTCAATACTACCCCGGATGGGGAGATCGGGCGGGGGAGGGGGGGGGATACTGCACTCACCGCACATAAATGCCAGCAGCTCCGGGGACACGTCTAAACAGCGAGATGGGCAGCAAACAAGAGGCCGCACCGTGGGCGGTGGAAGGTATATATACCCCCTGTCCTCCCCCCACCACGGCCGGAAGTGCCGCGGATGATTGGCCCATCTGGCCACTAGACCGGGGGACCCTAATCCCTGACTTGTATGCCTTCCTGTGGCACTAAGGCGGCTGCCCTCTTAGGAGGGTCCCCTTCGTGGACCACGGGCAGCCCACAGGACTTCACCCCTACACCACCACCTATGCTTAGAGGGGAATGAGACACCTACTCAAATGTTTGCTGTTACCACGACGTAGCTATCTCGTCAGGGGTAGTAAGCGTTATATAAATGCAATCACAATTACAATTTAATCAAGCAACATGCCGTTAGCAAATGAAATATGAGTCAGAGATATAAAAGCAAGGAAAAAAGGAAAGCAACACTCATGTTGTGCAGCAAGTGACTCTTGAGATAAATGAACCCAAACACATCTAGCCATGATTCCGAAGTCCCTGATAAACAGTTCACAAATGTATTGTAGCCGCAGATTCTTTCTATATACACCCCCGCACTCAGAGCAGGCACCTGGTGTCAGCAATTCTCATTCCCCACCAAGGGTTCTTGGGCAAATAACGTCATCAACATCCATTTAAACAAGCTTTCACCTCTGACTAGACGAGGTATGGAAAATACACATAGTTTGATACATAACATACAGCTCCAGGGCACCGCATAACGCACCGTCCGTGTCCAGGGTGAAGCCCCCATCCATAATCAACTCCAGGCGACCCAGGGTAGGGCTGAAAGGTCCAGGACCACCAGCAAGTCAGCCCCCCCTCCAGCCAGCCCTGTGCCCGCCATGATCATTACCCCATCAGGGGGTCAGAAACAGCTAAAGTGGGCACTTCTAATCTGCCCGACAGAGTTTGTCAGAATTAAATGGCTGGCAGGGCCGGGGCGGGCCGCGGGCTGGCAGCGAGACAGTGGGTGGAAGGGGGTGGGCAGGCAGAGGTCAGTTTTATAGAGAGGAAGTGGCGGCGAAGCAAGGACGTCGTGTCCCCTCTTGCAAGAAGGTAAAATTGCCCCTCCCCTCATTTGATAGTAAAAACCAGTCTTAATTGGATTTTAGTGGGCCACTCGCACCCATGGACCCGGTGTTGTACGTTTGATAGGCAAGCCCTTGGGTGGGGAGAAAAATACCAACTGTAGTAACGAGTGTGCATTCACACCAGGGATGGCTGCATGCACTGTTTCCTTCCTGATTGGTAAACCACCTACGCCCTGCTGTTGATTTAAAAGTACAACATAATGTATCCTAACTTATTTAACACAAAAAGTGTAACTCAAGATTAGGTAAAATGATAATTAAGCTTCTGCTGCGTTAGATGTAAAAACGAATTGTTATTTTTTTCCAGTGCTTTAAAGTGGCTTAGGGATGTCTGTACAAATGATAACCTGTAACATGACATGAGCACCTAGCCAATAATAGTGCTATACATTGAATTTTCACGAGCGCTTGTGATATTTATTTTGAGCTCTTCCAGGGGAAATGCTCTTTGCGACCCTCGGGCAGTTCTCCAACCCAGTATCATGTCCTTCAGCCTCCTTCTTTTCCCTCACCAACCCCTGTCATCATTCTCACTTCCCTGATGTGCCTTAGGGTCTTATACAGCTCACACCGTGAATCAAACCACCGCTAAGCGCTACCAAGGGGGCTCGAACGTTGTGGTAATCTCAAGAAATTACCCCTTGGAGCCACTAGCTGAAAAGTTCTGGAACTTTTGTCAGCTGTTGCGATGGTGAAGGAAATTCACTCTGGTCGACATCTTCAATATTCACGTCAGCATTCTGTACAAAGGCAAAGAGAAAAATACTTCAAAAACTTTCATCAAACCAGGTATCTGAACTAAGAGTGCGATAACACCTCAGGTCACTAGTGTGGCCTGGAGCAACAGTTGCCACAATTTGAAATGGAACTGCGAGACAGAACCAGAAATGAACGCTGCACTAGATGCACGGATGGAATTAACTAAGAGAGTGTCAAAGGCTGTGCTCAGCCGCCTGCTTGTTGTGCTCTGATGACTGTAATCGCTATGGTTTCCATTTAACATGGAAGTGCCATCCAGGTTGTCAGTGTTTAAGAACATCTAAGGGGTTTTCATCGCAGTATGTGTTATTAAAGTAGATAATAATGTCCCAAGGTTTTGTACAATTGTCAATCGTAAATATATGGTTTTAAAATATTGTTGGTAAGTCACAAATAGCTTTTCTTCCATGTGCCGTTCATTGTAGAGGATTAATACATACTGCACTTACCAATTGTTCACTTATCTGAACTGTGTACTGGAAACGGACTATGTAACCTTACCTAAGTGATGGCTGACCCAAGGTTTCAAAAGGGCGGACTGTCAGAGCGTAAACATATATGAACCCTTGTTTCAGCCATTTCTGAACCATCCTTTAATTCTGCGTCCTTTGAAGAATGGTCTTTTGTGATAAGCCTGCTCAAAAGGAAGCTTGTTAGCAGACACCTGCAAGCTTCTCTTGAACTTTGTAACACGAGGGCGGCCAGATGTAGAACATAAGTTGTCCTCACTCAAGGGATAAGACTCCAGTTTTTGACGAAGGAAAGTAAGGAGGTGGGCACTGGAAGATTGACCTGCCCATAGAATGAATAACGGGGATTTGGTCTCGCAGACTAAGAGAATAAATACCTGTAAGTGCTGGATGTTCTGATGGTTCTAGAATGAGTGCTTTAAGTTTCTGATAAAGAAATGGCCTTGCAGCTGGACCGGATCATTGTTCAACCTTTCAAGTACGGAAAGTGTGTCTCTGTTACATATTTCTGTACCCTGTTACCCTGGGACAGAGGGAAGCCACGTCAGACGGTTAAAGTTGTGCAGTTCCTCACCTGTGATTTACTCGAAGTGCAGGGATGGGCCCCTTACCAATAATCAATCAATCAATCACGGCATTTATAGAGCGCGCTACTCACCCGGGAGGGTCTCAAGGCGCTGGGGGAGGGGGTAAGTTACTGCTCGAACAGCCAGGTCTTGAGCTGCTTCCTGAAGGAGAGATGGTCCTGGGTTCGCCGAAGGTGAGTGGGGAGGGAGTTCCAGGTCTTGGCTGCCAGGTAGGAGAAGGATCTTCCTCCGGCGGTGGTTCTGCGGATGCGTGGTACGGTGGCGAGGGCGTGGCTGGTTGATCGTAGCTGGCGTGTGGGCGTGTAGAAGGTCACGCGGTCGTTGAGGTACTTTGGGCCCAGGTCGTGGAGGGCCTTGTGTGCGTGGGTGAGGAGTCTGAACGTGATTCTCTTGCTGACGGGGAGCCAGTGCAGGTCTTTCAGGTGTCCGGTGATGTGGCTGTGTCGGGGGATGTCCAGGATGAGTCGTGCGGAGGCGTTCTGGATGCGCTGGAGTCTTTTTGAAGTTTGGCTGTGGTTCCGGCGTAGAGGGTGTTCCCATAGTCCAGTCGGCTGGTGACGAGTGCCTGGGTGACGGTCTTCCTGGTTTCAGTGGGGATCCATCTGAAGATCTTGCGGAGCATGCGCAGGGTGTTGAAGCATGAAGATGAGACGGCGTTGACTTGTCTGGTCATCGACAGGGAGGAGTCCAGGATGAAGCCCAGGTTGCGTGCGTGGTCCGTTGGCTTGGGTGCGGTGCCCAGGGCCGGGGGCCACCAGGAGTCGTCCCAGGCGGAGGGTGATGAGCCCAGGATGAGGACTTCCGTCTTGTCTGAGTTCAGTTTAAGGCGGCTGTTCCTCATCCAGTCGGCGACATCTCTCATCCCGTCGTGTAGGTTGGCTCTGGCGGTGGTGGGGTCGTTGGTGAGGGAGAGGATCAGCTGGGTGTCGTCGGCGTAGGAGATGATGTTGAGGTTGTGTTGGCGTGCGATGGCTGCGAGGGGGCTCATGTAGACGTTGAAGAGGGTTGGGCTGAGTGAAGATCCTTGTGGAACGCCGCAGATGACTTCGGTGGCTTCGGAACTGAACGGGGGAGGCGGACTCTCTGGGTTCTACCGGCGAGGAACGAGATGATCCATTCCAGTGCTTTCTCTCGGATTCCGATGTTGCTGAGGCGCTTCACTAGGGTGCGGTGGCAGACGGTGTCGAACGCCGCGGAGAGGTCCAAGAGGATGAGGGCAGCTGTTTCCCCGTTGTCGGTTAGGGTTCTGATGTCGTCGGTGGCTGCGATAAGGGCGGTCTCGGTGCTGTGGTTGGCCCGAAACCCGGACTGCGAGGGGTCGAGGGATCCATTCGTCTCGAGGAAGGCGGCAAGCTGTCTGTTGGCGGTCTTCTCGATGACTTTGGCCGGAAACGGAAGGAGCGAGATGGGACGGTAGTTCTTGAGGTCGGTGGGGTCCGCCGTTGGTTTCTTCAGGAGGGCGGTAAGCTCGGCGTGCTTCCAGCTCTCCGGGAAGGTGGCGGTGTGGAAGGAGGAGTTGATGATGTCCCGGAGATGGGGTGCGATGGTGGCGTCGGCTTTGTTGAAGACGTGGTGTGGGCAGGGGTCGGTTGGTGATCCGGAGTGGATGGAGTTCATCGTGCGGGTGGTGTCTTCGGTGCTGATCGGGGTCCAGTTGCAGAGGGTGGTGGTGGCGGGCGTTGGTTCGGCGGTAGGGTGCGTGGTTTGTGCGTCGAAGCTGTTATGTATGTCGGTGATCTTGCGGTGGAAGAACGCGGAGAGTGAGTTGCAGAGGTCTTGCGAGGGGGTGATGTCGTTGTTTCCGGCGCTGGGGTTGGAGAACTCTTTGACGATGCTGAAAAGTTCCTTGCTGTCATGGGCGTTGTTGTCCAGTCGTTCTTTGAGTGCCGACTTCTTGGTGGCACGGATCAGCTGGTGGTGTTTGCGGGTGGCGTGTTTGAGGGCGGTCCTGTTGTCTGTGGTCTGGTCGAGTCGCCAGGTTTTCTCGAGAGTGCGGCAGTTCTTCTTGGATTCCTTGAGTTCGTTGGTGAACCAAGGGGTTTTCTTGCTTCCGGGTCTGCTGGGAGGGTTTTTAGTGGTGCGAGGTCGTCGGCGCAGGCGGTCAGCCACTTGGCGAGGTTGCTGGCTGCTTCGTTTGGGTCCGTTGTGTTGGTGGGTGTGTTCTGGCTGAGGGAGGCGGTGAGCTGCTCGGCGGTGATCTTGCTCCAGCTCCGGCGGGGAACCTGTTGCGGGTGGTGGTGGGTCGCAGTCTTTCTGAAGCTGAAGTGGACGCAGCTGTGGTCGGTCCAGTGGAGTCCGGTGGCGTGGCTGAAGGAGATGTGCTTGCTGGACGAGAAGACGGGGTCAAGCGTGTGGCCGGCGTAGTGGGTGGGCGTGTTCACCAGTTGCTTGAGTCCGAGGTTGGCGAGGTTGTCCAGCAGGGCGGTGGTGTTTCTGTCGTTGTTGTTCTCCAGGTGGAAGTTGAGGTCCCCTAGGAGGATGTAGTCGGCGGAGGGCATGGCGTGCGGGCTGATGAAGTCTGCGATGTCTTCGCTGAATAGTTTGCGTGGTCCCGGGGGTCTGTAGATGAGGGTGCCTCGGAGGGTGGTCTTGGGGTCAGTGTGTATCTGGAAGTGTAGGTGTTCGGCGGCGGTGAAGGTCTCGTCGGAGTTAGTCGAGATGCGGATGGTGCTCTTGTGTACGATGGCGATGCCTCCTCCCGTCTGGTTGACGCGGTCCCTCCGGGTGATCTTGTATCCGTCCGGGATGGCTATGGCGACGTCGGGCGCTGAGGAGGCGTTCATCCAGGTTTCGGTGAGGAAGGCGATGTCCGGTGCTGTTGCGTCGAGCAGGTCCCAGAGTTCCACGGCGTGCCTGTGGACGGAGCGGGTGTTCAGCAGGATGCATTTCAGGTGGTTGCTGCTGGTGCTCGACTTGGCGGAGGTGGTGCACGTCCGGGGGCAGGTGAATCGGCAGGTTTGGCAGGTGAAGGGTCCGTGGGTGCGTCTCGGTGAGGCTCGGTAGCAGGCAGGGTTCCGGCCGGCATTGAGTGCGGTGAGTGTGGCGGCGTCGTAGGTCCGTCGAGTGGTGTTGCATCGGTGGGATCCAGGGGTTCTGGCGCTGGGCGCGGTCCAGTCGCGGACGGGCGCAGACGGGCTTGCCTTAGGCGCGCCTTCGGCCGCGCAGCGGCCGCCATTTATGGGGAGGTGGGAGGGAGGAGCAGCTGGGAGGCGGGAGGCAGGGGCAGCGAATGGGCAGTCAGGGGGCGGGGCCGCAGGGGATGCAGCGGCGGGAATGGCGAGAGGTAGCTGGGGCACAGAAAGGAAAAAGGGGAGACAAAATCACGGGCACAACGACAATGGGGCAGCGAGGGGCACAGAAGGAAAAAGGGGAGACAAAATCACGGGCACAACGACAATGGGGCAGCGAGGGGCACAGAAGGAAAAAGGGAGACAAAATCACGGGCACAACGACAATGGGGCAGCGAGGGGCACAGAAGGAAAAAGGGGAGACAAAATCACGGGCACAACGACAATGGGGCAGCGAGGGGCACAGAAGGAAAAAGGGGAGACAAAATCACGGGCACAACGACAATGGGGCAGCGAGGGGCACAGAAGGAAAAAGGGGAGACAAAATCACGGGCACAACGACAATGGGGCAGCGAGGGGCACAGAAGGAAAAAGGGGAGACAAAATCACGGGCACAACGACAATGGGGCAGCGAGGGGCACAGAAGGAAAAAGGGGAGACAAAATCACGGGCACAACGACAATGGGGCAGCGAGGGGCACAGAAGGAAAAAGGGGAGACAAAATCACGGGCACAACGACAATGGGGCAGCGAGGGGCACAGAAGGAAAAAGGGGAGACAAAATCACGGGCACAACGACAATGGGGCAGCGAGGGGCACAGAAGGAAAAAGGGGAGACAAAATCACGGGCACAACGACAGTGGGGCAGCGAGGGGCACAGAAGGAAAAAGGGGAGACAAAATCACGGGCACAATGACAATGGGGCAGCGAGGGGCACAGAAGGAAAAAGGGAGACAAAATCACGGGCACAACGACAATGGGGCAGCGAGGGGCACAGAAGGAAAAAGGGGAGACAAAATCACGGGCACAACGACAATGGGGCAGCGAGGGGCACAGAAGGAAAAAGGGGAGACAAAATCACGGGCACAACGACAATGGGGCAGCGAGGGGCACAGAAGGAAAAAGGGGAGACAAAATCACGGGCACAACGACAATGGGGCAGCGAGGGGCACAGAAGGAAAAAGGGGAGACAAAATCACGGGCACAACGACAGGTGTAGGGCAGTAGCGGCCCGTGGTGGGAGTGCTGCCGGGTGCTGACGGGCGGGGAGGGGCAGGGTGGGGGTAGTAAACTAAGGATTACGGCCGATTAGAGGTAAGTAAACATATCAATAAATAAAACGAATTTCGTTGCGCGTGCTGCATCGCATTTGGCGATGCAGCGCGCGCAACAAAATTCTTTTTATTGCGCCCACCAAGCACAGTCATCTCATCACTTGCAATGACACCACCTGGGCATAATAATAACATAAGGCACAGTGACACCACAGGACACCACAGGACACAATCTCCCCTTCAGCCACAATACCCCACCCTCCTTTTGCAGTTCGGGCTCGCTCGCTTCGCTCGCTCGTCATACGAAGATACAATTTTTCACCTCACCACTTTCAAAATCCACCAGCCGCCCCTGCTAGTATTCCATTTATTAGTAAATAAACTGAAATGAAAAAAAGACAACGGACCCATGCTACAGAAAATTAGACACAAATTAAAATTGTAAACAAAATTATAAAAGGTAGCACCAAATTAATATTTGCCGGCACAGCAATCTTAATATTGTCTTCTATTCTATTTTTCCAATACGCCTAGTGTGAAACCGCCAAGTTCTTCTCCCTCCACCCTACATTGCTCTTAGTATGTCTTGGAAGGGTTTGGACAACAGAAGTCCCAACAAAGTCCCACTGCAGCACACCTGCGCACTTTTTTGCAGTATTCGTCATCAGTATCACCTGGAATGGCCCTTTCCAGCGCTCACCCAGGCATCACTTGCAGATGTGCTTTCAGAGCACAATCTAATCCCTTGATTTTTTTAAATGACATATCAAACATCAACTAAGAACCATCCTCAGCAATATTTCGAAATCCTATATTCTCCCAATACGTTTTGAAATTCCTACCTAGACTATCTCTACCTGCAGGTGTTTAGTTGTACAGGTACTTGCACGTGGGATGTAACATGGAATCTGGAAGAACACTGTGAGAAATTTGGTTGTTGGTTGACTGGGGTGTGTTGCAGCAGAAGGGATAAATAAATCAAACCCTTACTTCATCAACATAAACGTAATTTACCAGACCCATGTTTCCCTAATCACATCATTTCTCAGATTGAGATCACTAGAACCCTCTAACAGCTACTACCATTACCATTTCTAAGGTCCTCCGATGGATTTTGCATTGAGCTATAAGGGACTTGAATATTCGGGGAATGAACAATTATCCTATGAGGACCTGGAATAGCTAATTGTTAACACAAAATAATGTTCAACATCGCTTATTACTTTTACCAGCTATGAATATAGATTCCTTGAGACAAAGAAAATCACCAAAAGAATGAGACAGAATCTGTAAAGATAATTTGGCAAAAACATTTATCTAATGCCTCAAAAATGCGGTAAGGGCAGAAACACATTTAAATATCAGATTTAATAACAAATTGTTAATGCAAAGTAAACCACACAGTACATTACAGTTTTCCTCATCCGAGGGAGATATATCCTACTTAGCATGAAATTACATGTTCAGTTGATGCTCATGCAACCAAATTAATGTAGTTCATTCGAATTCTGTCCTCAGGTAATTCAGTTTGTGTCCGTTTTGCAGCACCGATTGCCACAGCAGGAGTTAGGTAACCTTTCAGCTGAAAGGTTGTTTCCCTACGCACGTTTGCCTGCTGGCAATAGCACAGGATAAGGTCACAGTTCGCTTGGGGTTCAGTTCGCTAGAGTCTATTCCACCCAAAATGAGTGAAAAGGGGCAAGGAAAAAGAAAACTTACGACAAAGCAAACATGCGTGGATCGATGAACAAACCAACAGCATGCTAGTCAGGGAATGCAAGAAAGTACGAAAAAAGCCAGCCCGCGACTCCTTCTTAATTTGGACAATTATACTCCAATATTTTTCAGGTTTACACCCCTTAGAGTATCAATTCCATCAGTCCATGGGGTTTCATTGGTCGTTCACGATGGGCTGTTATGTGGTGATCGGTAAAATATACAAATCTGGAAGAATTAAGTAATCCTTTTCTCAAGTTTTTCCTTAAGATCATTATATTCCATTTAGTTAGTTTCTTGTAACATGCTTGGAAGTAGGCGGCACTTTTACTCATCAGTAGTCAGTCCATTCCCAGGCGCATTTCTCTGGGATGTAACAAGATTTGTTGCAAATTCAATCAAGTGTGCTACAAGTGAGAAGTGAGTTCATTGATGACTAGAACACAAGTGGAAACTTTACAGAAAGTTCTCATAGGGCTTGGGTGACAGCTTTCACATGATTTTGCGTTGGCTAAGGAAAGAAAGCTTTTGTGGCCTAAATGGAAAAAAGGCTGAATTGCGACAATATTAATATTATTAAATATCAGACATTTCTAAATGCTTTAGCTTTTCGTGTTAATCAAATGCATTACTCTCATGAAATACAAGTCAGTATTAAGCACTACTAAAACTTTTTTCTTCTTTCAAGTGGAATATCAGTATTATTTTTGAACGTTGCCATGTGAGCTTATTTCTACGTGCTTTTACGATGCAGTGTTTGAAACATGACTTTGCAGATGTAATTTCTCTCAGTAGGTAAACATATCATTGTTTTGTCCCATCCATTTAATAAGTGTCGTAAATCTGTTTCTTATGTAGGAATTGGTAAAGATGGATGCATGATAACATCCACACTCTATCAATTCCCCCTTTGATGGCAAATCAAGCAATCACACAATTTATCTCATCATCATCTGATGTTTATCTGATGTCACATTAAAATGCAGTTGTCTTCATTCGTTTCAATTTAGACTGTTCTAGATTCTTTAATTCATCATAGTATCCACATTGTCTATCCTCTAGTTCAATTTCTGCTTTATTCCTCTTCTTTCCCATGTTTCCTTTATCAAATTTTGTTCACTTGCAATAACGATAAATCATTATTATTATTATTAAGTCAATAGCAATTGTTAGTAAAGGTGTCAGTATTTTTCCCACTGAGCTTCCTGCCAATGTTGCAAACCATTTTCCCACTGATGAGAATCCCTTCCCAACTGATTCCCATGCACCATCAGTTTTCAGTTCTATTAATTCTTTTCCTAAGTTAGTAATGTTGGTAATATATCTCCGCAAATCTTTGCTTTTATCAGCGATATATGTGCAGCACTGTTGAACCTTCAACATGCGACAGACTCCGCCCTCTTTTGCAAGAAGTACGTCTAAAGCAAGTCTGTTTTGCAAAACCATGGATTGGACAGCAACCATTTCAGTATCTATAACAAGAAATCCTCTCGCAGTATCAGTTGATAGTCGATCAACTACAGTTGAAAGCTTCTGAATTTTGTGTGAATTTAGAATTACCCCACTGAGGGCATTATAGCACCAAAAATATCCCCTATTATTTCAGCAGCACTTATTCCCTTTTTCATGCCTGTGTGTGTCTTCCTTCATTGGTTTCACTGTTTTGTCCCACATGATACATTTTTGGAAAAACAATACCCTTGTAATTGCATCCATACCATTGTTTTGGTAGCCTATAATAGGTATTTTTGCAACAAACATAATATACTCCTGGAAATAAAGTATCCGCTCCTGCTAAATATTTACCCCACCTTCCTACAAGTAGGAAGGTATGATCACATTCACTGGAACCAACTAATTTATCATTGTGGTCTGTTTTTCGTCTCAATATGCATAGTTTTCCTCTGTGTTGCCAATCCAGATTCATGGCAGCATGTCTCCCCATTTTTCATTTCACCCTCCCTGTGTGCCCATGGTGGTATCTTCATTTGCGACTCAGATTTCTTCTTTATTTCCCCACACTGATCTAATTCAGAATTAATAAAATCCTTCTCTACACTATGCAAAGCACAAGTCAAATTGTGTCGATGTGCATACACTGTATCTATAGTTAATGTTGGTTGAAATAATTCTCCCATTATCTCAGCATTTCGTGCGTCTGGCACAACATTTACATTTTTCTTGACAGGCACTTCAGAAAAGATCAAATCGTAATTTGAATAATAATATTGAAACCTTCCTTTGCAATAGAACAAATTGGTTAGTACACTACAAGAAATACCATATGTTAATGGAAGGTGATGATAGGTTACACCCTCCGATACTGAAGAAGGTAAGTGCATGCAGACATAACAATCTCTCGCATCCATAGTATCCACATATTCATATAACAATTTTGTAAACACATTTAGTGAGAAATCATTAATAGACTGATCATGATGTAAAATAGTATCGGTTAGTTCATTAGTTACGACCACATCATTATTTTCTTCTATTGGTTTAGTACATGAAGTTGGGTTAATGTTAGGTTCCACATAACCATGGTGAGGTAGGTTTAATGTTATCAAAAACAAAACAAATATTATAACAAATACAGTTAAAAAGCAAGCACATATGTGTTTACGCATCAACGAAAACTGGTTTGGATCTCCCAACTTCTGGCTAAGGGAACTCATATTTTTTTTAAATTTATGAATGCTTTGTAACATGAGGTTTGCAGAAATGTCTTTATCAGTGCCTTTGAACAATTGTCCCTTTTTCTTGTCTTTGCTGTGCTTCAGGTCACAGTTTTGGCATATTGCAGTGTACTCTGTCTCTTAAGATGATTTCTCTGCCTTTCTCTTTTTGCCTTTTTCGCAACATTTCCTTCAAGGTGATTTTTGTGAGTTGCAGTCTTTGAAGCAGAAAGAGTAATATGCTCTTTCCCAGTCGTTTGTAGCTGCTAGATAGGTCCACTCTGGAGCAGCGCAATTCTGACTTGGTACTCTTGCTCTGTTCGTTCTGTCCACTGTAGGCTCGTCATCTGTGTCACTTTTCTCAGATTGGCTCGATACTTCGATCATAGTTGGAGATATTCTGCCTTCAGTCAATATCTGCCTCAGCCTTTCATGTTTTCTGGGTCATCGGTTTCCTCTTAGCACTCGCTTTTCGCTTGCACTGTTCACGCTATCCGAGTCAATACTTTGTCTAGTTAGATCGCCTTCAGTTTGACCCTCGTTACCAACTGGGACTAACTCTCTTTGACTCTCATCTGAACCAGTATCTTAAGACCCAGTAGCTGGCGCCCCCTCCATTCTGTGACTGACCTGAGTTGGAAGTTTCTTTGCTACCACCGGCTCATCCACTACAGGCCCTGCATTTTCAAGAGGACATGGGACTCGGCGAGTGTGGGCAGCATGCACCCAATTAGGCAGAACACCACATTTAACAGCAGTTGTGGTTACAAGTATCACTTGATATGGCCCACGCCAACGAGGTTCCAAGCATGTTTTTTGCACGTGCTTCTTTACTAGTACCCAGTCACTTGGGCACAAGTCATTGCACTGCTCCTGTTGTGCTGAGGTTGCAACTTCCCCAACCTAGTGAGACACAGAATGCACCACAGCAGCAAATCCTTTACAGTAATCAAGTACCAAATCATCAGTTACATTCACAAGCTGAATTGCTGGGACTGCAGGCTGTCTCATAGCCCCCCCCATTATTATCTCATGCGGGGACAGTCCAGTTCTTCTGTCTGGGATGCTTCTCAAACTCATCAACACCAAGGATAATGCATCGGCCATTTCAGAGATGTAGACGCACACACCTTTGCCAACTGGGACTTTAATGTTCCATTTACTTGTTCGACCACTCCTGACACTTCAGGTGATGGGCACAATGCAGCTTCTGTTCAATCTGGAGTGCTGCACAAAGCATTCGTATCACTTTGTTATTGAAATGAGACCCTCTATCTGATGCCAAAGAGGTTGGAAATCCAAACCTTGGGATGAGCTCTCTAAGAAGCAGTTTAGCCACTGTTAAGCTGTTATTACGTCTCGTAGGGTAAGCTTCCACCCAGCAAGAGAAAAGACACACAATCACTAAGACATACTTTAGTCCATTGCAAGGGGGCATCTCCTCAAAATCGATCGGCATCCTACTGAAAGGATCCCCTGATTTCCCAATATGACTCGTACTGACCAGCGTTTTTCTTCCCGCATTTTGTTGTTGGCATACCACACATCTCTGACACAGGGTTTCTGCAATGGCTCTGAATCAGGGATTAAACCATGTTTGTAGAAAGAGGCGCAGCATAGCATCTCTTCCCACATGCGCAGGGCCATGATAGTTCCTTGCCATGGATGACAATAAACTCGTCTTCCATCAGTGGACACCCACAACTCATCCTCCTGCCGGCGATGGCATCCTGCTTTAATCCACCCTTCTCTTTCAATTTGTGGCACTTCATCCTGCAATTCTTTGATCTCTTCCCATGTTTCTACGACTGAAAACATTAGTCTGCATTCTGTGGCTGTTACACACTCAATATCCTCTGTGGTTCCCGACTCCCTTCTCACCTGGTATAGGGGGAAGTTGGCTCAGTTTGTGGGGTGGTGGAGACAGGCACATCGTTTCCCGGTGTAATCATGCCACAACCTTCGTTCTCGTCCGTCGGAGCGACGCTCGACGAAGGAGAAGAGAATTGGACTACGTTTCCCATGAGGCAAGGCAGGAGCTTCCGCCTTGCGTCGGGAAGAAGCGAGTGACCCGGAAATGAAGGCCCCTAGAAATGGAGCCTCGGGGAGAGAAACGCTGCTGATTATTCGTGGAGCAGCGCGCCCTGCATGCTGCTCGTATTTGTCTTGTAATGCCGGTAAGGGTGCACCTGCACCAAATAGACTCCCGAGACTGATACCAATGAAGTGTCGTCCCATCTGCAGTGCCAGGACTTGCACTGCGGGGGACACGATCAGAAGTGACAGACTATCGTTGGGAAGTGTTGAATGCATACCATTGCCCTAAGAATTTATTAGCACTGCAAACCAAAATACCGCAATATTGGACAAGGATACTAGCCATTAAAGCCTCGCCTTTGAAATACCAGGCATAACAAAGTTGTTGGGTGAAATATAGAACTTCCATGAAGCAAATGGAAAATATATGGAGAAGTTGGTAATTGTTAATTTTTGTTTCTCACGAATAGGGGGTTCAAGAGGCGGCCTTCTGCTCTTCCCCTGTGGGGCTGGTCCTTACTTCTTTTATGGTGTGTATACTTATTTGTGTTGTACAACAAATATTTAGAGACAGTGTGGAAGGTGGGAGGGTTAGGACACGGCAACACCCGTCAATCAGAACGCTAATTGTATTATTGCTCTTTTCAGAATTTACCTCCATGTGATGAATGGTTGCATTGATGTTTTGCTCTTCACCCACCAAGGACGGTGGTTTATTGTTATTATTAACAGGTACAGATGTTGCTAAGTAGATAGGTGGTAGGGAAGTTATAGAGACTACTTCTTATGCATGTTGTTTGCTTTTCAGATCTCCTTCCCTGCTGACCCCGACCCTTTCCTTCCCCCGCTTGATCATCTCAAATACCTGTGCTACAACAGTATTCAGGGTTGAGACTGTCGAGAGGTGGACCCCTTTTGGCATCGAACCGTTCCGGAGGAATCATCGAGGTTGACAGTGGCATCAGATTGTTCCTTCAACGGATCCCAATTAAAGACCTAAGAATTTAGAGTGCAATAGCTCGCGGTCTCGTCCGCATAGCGGTTTCCGACCGTCACATAATCCTTTCCCTGTCGTTGTGCTGAGCACTTTACCACCGCAATTTGTGCTGGCAGTTGTAGTGACATCAATAGGTTTCTCACGCTCTCTCCATTACATATGGGTGAACTCGAATAGATCATGTACCCACGCTGAGACCACAACTGCCCAAAATCATGGACAACCCTGAAACCATATTGGCTGTCCGTCAATATAGTAACTCTCATTTGTTCAGTAATGCTGCAAGCCCTGGTAAGTGCAATTAACTCAGCCACTTGAGCCAAATACACTCCTTTCAACCATGACACTTCCACTACTCCCACCACCGAACAATTGGCATATGCAGCCTGCAAGGTACCTCCAGGATCTCTCAAACAGGATCCATTCACAAACAACACATGGTCTGATTCAGGCAATGGAACATTCAAAACATCAGGATGTGGTTTGGTGCACAATTCAGTCACATCCAAACAATCATGATCTGTCTCATCAATCACAACTTCATGTCCGGGTAGGGGCATCAAGGTAGCTGGATTTAAACTTGTAAATCTCGTCAAAGTCACATTCCCTGCTCCCAGAATCACCTGCTCATACTTAGTCAATCAACTACCTGTGAGATGTTGCGTTCTGGTAGTGGTAAGCAAAATCTCAACAGAATGTGGCACATGTACTCTCAAAGGATGACCCATCACAATGTTTTCACTCTGTTCCAGACTCACACAGGTTGCAGCAACAGCTTTTAGACATCCAAGCAACGCTGCAGCTACAGGATCTAAAGTAGCTGAAAAGTATGCAACAGGTCTGAGAGCAGTTCCATGCATATGCGTTAGAACTGACAGTGGACAACCTTCATGCTCACTGCAGAACAGAGTAAAAGTCTTGTTAAAGTCGGGCATTCCCAATGCTGGAACTCAACACAGATTGTCCCGCAGTTCATTAAAAGAGTGCATACATTCATCATCCCATGGAACTGGATCTGACACATCTTTGTGTGTAAGCATTTGAAGAGGCTTGGCTGTCAAGGAAAAGTTTGGAATCCATTGTCGGCAATAGCCAACCTTTCCCAGAAACATGTGAACTTCTTTTTGTGTGCTTGGTGGATTCATCTGCAGAATGGCAGTAATACGGTATTGCAACACTTTCCTGACTCCTTTTTCAATATGTTGTCCTAAATAAAGAACTTCTCTTTTGCAAAATTATATTTTTGCTGGTGACACCTTATGCACACTTATTACCAAATGATTCAATAAGGCAATAGTGTCATAAACGCAAGCCTCTTGGGTACCGAATGCAACCAATAAATCATCTATCTATTGTACTAACACAGAGTGATTTGGCATCTCCAATGATTCCAGATTTCTTTTCAATATCTGGTTGAAAATTGAAGGACTTTCCGTATACCCTTGTGGAACTTGGCACCATGCCAATACATGGTCTCTGAACCAGAACGCAAACAAATATTGGCTATCCGGATGCAAGGGTATGGAGAAAAAGGCTTGGCACAAATGAATAACAGAAAACCACTCAGCTTCGCCAGGGATCTGGTATAGAACTATAGCTGGATTTGGTACACCTGGACAACATGGTATCACAATCTGGTTTATTTTCTGCAAATCCTGTACAATCCTAAATTTTACATTTGGCTTTCGAATAACCATGATGGGTGAATTGCATGAACTGCCCAGAATCTCTCTCAAGATTCTTTGCTCAATCAGGGTGTCATCAAAGGTGTTATACCTGCAATAGTTTCCGGGCTCAAATTAAAATAATGTCCTAGGAAATTCTACATTCGGATTCAATGTTATTCGGATAGGAGCTACCCCTCTCATCAGAACAATATCCTTTCCTGTAAAATCTCAAACCTCAGGTAACACTGTGTCTCATAATTCAAGCAGCAAATTATTTTCTGTAAGTAGATGAAATAATTCCTCCACTTCTCTTTTCTGTTTGGCCATTTTGAATACTACATCTTCATCATTGGTATGGAATTCTATTCCCTTAGGTATACAATAGATAGAAAAATTCAGTTTGCACAACAAGTCATGACCAAACAAATTTACTGGACTTGAGTCACACACCACAAATTTATGTAAATCTTGAAATGAGCCAGTCTGTACCTGAACAGGTTCAGTCACTGGAGTTGATATCAATTGGTTAGAAACTCCTATAACTTGGATTCTTTCTCCCGAGAGGGGTAGGTTGGGAATTTCCACAGTTCTCACAGTGGAACTGGTAGCACCAGTGTCTACAAGGAATGAAATAGGTGTTCCATTTACCTTGCCATCCACACAGGGACCACTCTGGTCTACCTCTAAGGATGCGCCAAGCACGCATTCCTCCTTTTACCTCAGTCACCGTCATTGGGACTAGGTACTGAGAAGCTACTTGTGCATTTGGGTTTATCTGATCATTGGTATGGAAACCCATGTTTACATTGTATCTCTGCACTTGACCATTCAAATGAGGCATAGGAGCTTGTAGCATATCCTGATTTTGATTTCTCTGTCTCTGCATTGGCTGATTCTGCATCACATCATCTATCTGAGGCTTCATCGCCTTCCCTGGTACTGGCTGCCCATTCATCTGATTTGCTGGATTGAACTTACACTCGCGCTTCCAATACCTGCACTTGCCGCAAATGTGGCATGGATAAGTCTTTTTCATTGTATCTATAGGAGTCCCCCTTCCTCTTCCTTGAGGCACCAAATTCTGTGGCAAATTTCCTGCTACACCTCGCATTCCCGTAGTCGTCTAACCATTTCCCTGGACCATTCCTGAAAAATCTGTGTCAAAACCCACATTACCTTTCTTTGCTGCCTTCATCTGAGCCAACATCAATTTCTCTTTCAACTTCTTATGCTGAGAATCTATATCATCTCCACAATATTTCACATACCAAAGAATTTCGTCAATTGGTTTGCTTTGCCAACAAATCAAATGCTGCTGTATCATTGCACTTATCTCAGGCCTTAAGCCATACACAAACCAATACACAAAATGTCCCATATCCTTTTCAGACACACTCTCAATTCCACTAAATTGCTTAAACACCTATGGAAGCCATTCATAATATGCATTCACTGTCTCTTTTAATTCTTGAGTCGTCCTGTCTATTTTCACCCAATCAGTTTCCTTCGGCGAAAAATTCCTTTCAAATAGGTAATGACCTGATTGTATTTCCTCATTACTTCTAGCAACAGTGCACCACTTTTCGAATCTCTTGCAGGCTCTGTTTCTGGCCAATCAACTGCAATCTTACACTCAGTCCATAAATCAGTCGGAACTACAATCTCAAATAAGGTATCCAAATCCTTTAACAAAACGTTTGAAACTTTCACAAATCTCTCGACTTGCTTATACCATTTGACAAGCTTGTCTCTCAATTTTGGAAAATCATTTGTAAATGACAAAATGTCTCACCTAGTCCAAGGGACATGGACACAACCTCCTCCTGGCACTTCTCCTATGGGATATGTTTTTGTCTCTGCTTCCCTCTTTTCCCTTTCAATCATGGGGTACATAGGCAGGGCCACTACTGTTTCTTCTTTCTTTTTAGCTTATCTGCCTTCCCATCTCCCTATGTCTCCCCATCCCTTGAGGGTTGTTAATGACTCCTTAATCTGTGACCTTTTTCCCGATGGGTTTAAACTTTCTAAATCTTTGTCACTGAAATCCAATCAATATGTCTTTTGTAAAGCCTTTAATTTCTTCGCATCCACTCCATACTTCTGAGCTACCTCGATAAACTTCTCATGTGTATTTCTGGCTTTTCGAGTAATATCCTTGCAAATGAACAGTAATTCATTGTCACGGTATTTCGCTAACTTCTCTGGACTAATATTTCCCAATATAATTTCCTCTAATTCTACTTATAGCCTACTCATGTCTAAAGTACTTTCTGTGCTATTTTCCATCTCCTTACAGTTTCTCCCTGCAGTATTCTTTGCAATAGTTGTTGGAGCTATATCCCTAATCCAGTCATCAAGTTCCTCTGAGGTGGGCCCTATTAATGTATTCTCCTTGAGGTTCCCCACTAATTTCCTCTAAACGCGGTGCAACAGGTGTCTTTAATCTTTGAGTTCCAATTTGTAACACTTTCCCTGCTATAGCCAGTGGGCCTATATTTGGTGGTTTCGGCACGTCTTTCACAGGTACTAGTCATGAAGTCTGCTCTTTCTTCCATTGTGGGTATTATCCTCTCACTGGTTCACATTCCATTCCCTTGTGTCACAGCATTTTCTCTTGCATATGCTACATTCTGATCTATTTGCTCTCTATTCAATTATCGTGAGATGAGGTTCATTCCCTATAACCCAGTAGGTATTGTTATTGCATGTACCTGCAATGCTCCTCTTCCTGACTGATATAAAGGAACAACTGGACCTATAGTAACTGGGACGGATAGAGCATCCGGACCAGTACTCATAGCAGAATTATTAAATTCTACTTCTCTAGGGGTCTGTCTTCCAGACAAAAAGGGATTTCCAGGGCCTGAACCAAAGGGTACAGGTGGTGCATCTGATGTCATTCCCATAAAGGGGTTGGCTCCTGAATTTGTCTGCTCTTCATTATAAGGTGGTGGTCGACTGATCAATAACTCACCCAATAACTCATCATCTATTTTGTCAGTGCTCTCTTCAGGTAATGTAAGAACTTGAGAATCCTCTAAATGTTTCTTTTTCTCTTTACATTTCTCTCCTTCCTTTTCAGCTACCATTACAGGATGCATTCGAGCACCCTATGCAACATCCTGTCTCCACATTTTTTCAGTGAATCCCATTTAGCTTCTACATATCGATTCAGAGTATTTTTATATCTGCCATAGTATTTCTTCTTTTCTTTCTGATGGGCTACATGTTCCCATTCTTCGAGAGCCTAAAATTGCATTGGTCTAGGTAATGGTTTCATGTCATTCATCTGTCTCCTCAAATTTTCTAAAATCCGTACCTTATAAATTCCATATTGTGGAAAAGCTAAAGGACCATCTTTTTCAGTATATTTCACCCAATTTCCTAACAAAGTACAAGTAGGACATCCTCTCTCCAGAGACATATGCAAAGGTGGCGTACCTTCCGGAGCCACAGGTACTCCCTCCCTAGTAGGAATAGGCTCCTCTCCATGTATCAAAGCCCTTAATTGCTTAAAGAATTTCATGACGTCCTCCTTTCAATCCAAATCAATTATATTTCAAAATGCTTAACTTGTGTATTATCGTTGCAATTCCCAATCACTGTGCGATCTCAACAGCCAATCCCAGCACGGTTCTACACCAACCGCCCTATCGCAGCGCGGAACTTTATGACATCAGTTTAACCTCTCACAACAACTAACCCTCCTATTACAATTTTAGTTTTTTCTCTATCTCTTTTTCTTCCTTAACACGATTTAACACAAAACATACATTAAACATAAAACAGCTCTTGTCTGCTCCACTAAAAGAAATTATAGATCCTCATACAATCAGAAATTTTGCATTCAAACCCAGTAAAACCTTGACCAGCGCGATTTCACTTAAAGAAAATCTTTAGGATTCCTACCAGCGCACTCTAGGAAAAATCCCAACGATCTTAACTTGTCACACTCTCGCAAAGTTCCCTTCACTGGTGGTACTGGTGACAACGTCTCACACACAGCACCCTCGAAACATCAGACAAACTTACTCAGCATATGCTACACTGAGACCCACCCGTAGGTGAATATCTCGGGATCTTAGGCCACATCGGACCCGATATTCACATCAATACAACACATCTATACTAATTTCACAAAAAGACATAACACTTCTGTGATAAAAATTCCACAATCCTATCTATACTTTCATCACCTGGTCTTGTCGTCTCTTCGTCTTCAGAATTAACATTTGGTCAAAGAAGCTCGCTGAACCCTGAACTACAAAGGAATCTATATAACAAACATCCCCCTGATATCCCAGTTTTGATAGTCAATACTAAACCATCCGACACGCTACCTGAGAACTGTCGCAGCGGAAGGGATAGCTAAAACCCTTACTTCATCAACATAAACTCAAATTACCAGGCCCATGTTTCCCTATTCATATCATTTCTCAGATTGAGATCACTAGAACCCTCTAACAGCTACTACCATTACCATTTCTAAGGTCCTCCGATGGATCTTGCGTTGAGCTATAAGGGACTAGAATGTTCGGGGAATTAACAATTATCCTATGAGGACCTGGAATACATAAATGTTAACACAAACTAATGTTCAACATAGCTTATTAGTTATACCAGCCATAAATATAGATTCCTTTAGACAAAGAAAATCACCAAAAGAATGAGACAGAATCGGTGAAGATTATTTAGCAAAAACATTTATCCAATGCCTCAAAAATGCGGTAAGGGCAGAAACACATTCAAAGATCAGATTTAAGAACAAAGTGTTAATGCAAAGTAAACCACACAGTACATTACAGTATTCCTCATTCGAGGGAGATATAACCTACTTAGCATGAATTACAGGTTCAGTTGCTGCTCATACAAACCAAATCAATATAGTTTGTTCGAATTCTGTCCTCAGGTAATTCCGTTTGTGTACGTTTTGCAGCACCGATTGCCACAGCAGTAGTCAGGTAACCTTTCAGCCGAAAGGTTGTTTCCCTGCGCACGTTTGCCAGCAGGCAATAGCACAGGATAAGGTCACAATTCGCTTAGGATTCTGTTTGTTAGAGTCTATTCCACCCAGAATGAGTGGAAAGGGGCAAGGAAAAAGAAAACTTACGACAAAGCAAACATGCGTGGATCGATGGACAAACCAACAGCATGCTAGTCGGGGAATGCAAGAAAGTACGAAAATAGCCAGCCCGCGACTCCTCCTTAATTTGGGCAATTATGCTCCAATATTTTCCAGATTTACACCCCTTAATGTTTCAATTCCATCAGTCCATGGGGTTTCATTGGTCGTTCACGATGGGCTGTTATGTGGTGATCGGTAAAATATACAAATCCGGAAGAATTAAGTAATCCTTTTCTCACGTTTGTCCTTAAGATCATTATATTCAATTTGGTTAGTGTCTTGTAACATCCTCGGAAGTATGTGGTACTTTTACTCATCAGTCAGTTCCCAAGTGCATTTCTCTGGGATGTAACAAGATTTGTTGCAAATTCAATCAAGTGTGCTACAAGTAAGAAGTGAGTTCATTGATGACTAGAACACAAGTGGAAACTTTACAGAAAGTTCTCATAGGGTTTGGGTGACAGCTTTCGCATGATTTAGCATTGGCTAAGGAAAGACAGCTTTTGAGGCCTAAATGGAAAACAGTTGAATCACGACAATATTAATTTTATTAAATATCATACATTTCTAAATGCTTTTGCTTTTCGAGTTCATCAAATGCATTACTCTCATGTAATAAGTCAGTATTAAGCACTACTAAAACTTTTTTCTTCTTTCAAGTGGTATATCAGTATTATTTTTGTACGTTGCCATGGGAACCTATTTCAGCAGGTTACTTTTCAATGCATATATTTGTAATATCGGTTGCAGAAAAACCTCGAAGAATCTATGTCAGTTCTCTGTTAAATTCATTCTCTACACTTCGTTAATGTCAATACGCATCTTCAGCTTCAGTTAAATGAGATACATTCATTTTAATGCACGTTAAAATATTGTCATTATAAACTTTCTAGGTTACTGTTTGTTTTTCATCATTTCTCATAAAGACGTAAAGGCTTTTGCATGAAATCGTCATTTTTTTGACATAGATTTTCATTGACATATAATCATTATTTTAACATTCTGCATGCTTTTACGATGCAGTATCTGAAACATGACTTTGCAAATGTAATTTCTCTCAGAAGGTAAACATATCATCGTTATGTATCATCCATTTAATAAGTGTCGTAAATTGGTTTCTTAGATAGGAATTGGTAAAGATGGATGCATGATAACATCCATGCTCTATCAGGTGTGAGCCCTGGTCAAGAAGCAACCACAGTCCTTGTCAGGGTAAGGCACAAGCCAACCCTAAATTAACCTGTGCTCAACCCTCTGATAGCTTGGCACAGAGCAGTCAGGCTTAACTTAGAGGCAATGTGTAAAGAATTTGTGCAAAACTTCAGACAGTAATAAAGTGAAAAAACACCACAAAAAGGATCCCACAACAAGTTAGAGACATATACCTTACTTTAATAGATAAAACAAGACCAAAATGACAAAAGTCCGATCAGTATAACCAAATATGTTCAATTTTAACGATTTCTTTTTGATTTCAAAGTATTTTATTGTTATTAGAGGATACAAAGCAAAGGGGAGGAAAAAGGGGTGGGGTATTAGACAGTCATAATGAAAGATACTTATATAACAAGAGTACAATCAAGAATAGAGCCAAATACAATCAGCCAGTTATGGATCCAAACACATTTGTAATTACAGGAATCTTAACTTAAGTAAACCCTGGAGGGGTAGAAAGGGGAAATGGAGGTGGTGAGGGATGACATAAGGGTACCCCAGAGAGAGAGAGAGAGAGAGAAAAAGAGAGAGAGCGAGAGAGAGAAAATAGAGATGTCTAGATTGAAATACTAATGGCGATGTGATGGTATGTGTTGTTGCTAGTGCCTATAAGCAAGTGGGGGTGCTTGGGTTAGCCACAACATTGAAGGTGGGGATATTGTGTTTTAAGGAGGTTTTTTTTCCTGCATGTATAGGTCTAATCTATTCCATAGTTTCTGAGATGTCTGACTAGTATAGGCACTGTAAGCGAGAGTGTTATCTGTGCTTTTCGTGAAGCAGACCCACATCACATTGTGTGATATTATGAGGTTTTGAAAAGATTTCCATTTAGATGTCTGATTGGTTTAGTTTCAAGTTGGTAGAGTGGGCCCGGGAGCCTAAGGTAACTGTATGAACATTTAAGGTGACATCAGTATTGAAGATTGCATTTACGGTTTTCTGAATCTCATTCCAGAAATGTTGGAGCTTACTGCAGTTGAATAGCATATGGGTAAGAGTACCTGGGGAGTTTTGGCAGTTCCAGCAAATGTCTGATTTAAGAAGCCCTACTTCGGAGAGCTTCAGGAGTCCAGTATGTTTTATGTAGTATCCAGTTTTTACATTGTGAGAGAGTGGGGGAGATTTTATTTTTGAGAGAGTATGTCCAGATCTTCTTCTATGGTAGATCATTTAAGGTGGAAATAGAGGAGATAGAGACTGACTCAGTCCATTTAGATTGAATCTCGTATGTGATTCTTTTGTTGGCGTTGGAGAAGTTCAGTAACTTATAAATTGAGGATCCAGCATGAGGTGTTTTGGAAAATTTAAGAAGTAGGGGGATTATGTCTGAGTTGTGTGGGGTAGAATTATTTTTTATCACAACCTTTAGTTTGAGGAAGATATAGAATTCAATGTTTTCCAGGTTGTGGATGTTCTGTAATTCTGCAAATGTTTTAGGAAAAGTTGATGGGCTGAGGTATTTGAGGAACAAGATATTATTTGATGTTCTAGTTGGAGAAGTGGCATCTATTTTAATTTTTGTGTTGTTCCATAGGGAAGCATAGTCTGAGTTTTGGATTTTTTGCGGGAGCATTTTATCTAATGCCTTGAGGGCTGAGATATTGTTCTTGATGATAGTGTAAGAGTGTTGTAGCGGTACCGTTTTCATAGTTAGCAGGAAAATTAGGGCATATGGTTTTGTCAGTGATTCCTCGATATGAACCCAAAGCAGGACATCTAGTGTTATTGGGTGTGACCACCAAGTGGCTTGTTTGATTAAAAAGGCAAGTTGGTATTTAAATAAGTTGGAAATGTTGAGGCCTCTAGAGCTTTTATTTAGTTTACGTTTCTTGAGTGCAAGGCTACCTTTTTTCCCATTCCAGATAAATTCGGAAATTACGGCATCAGTGTTATTTTAGAAAGTGTTTGATAATTGTAAGGGGAGCTGGGACGTAATAACATTTATTTGTGGGGCAGTCATCATTTTAATGCATTCCACTTGACCCCACCAGGACATAAATTTCTGTGACCAGGCTGTCAGAGTTTCCTTGATTTTCTATAGGAGATAATCCTCATTTGTTTTCCTTGTGTCTTCTAGGTTGCTTTTAAAGTATAGGCCTAGGTATTTGTTCTGAGAGGATTGCCAGTGTAGTTTGGTGTTGTTCACAATGGACGAGAGAGTGAGGTTATTCAAATGGAAAACTTAGGTCTTCTCAAGATTTAGGAGTACCCTGAGACCTGAGCATAGGAACTGCTTTCAGATAAGATTGCCGGGATGGCAGTATCGGCCTCTTGTTGAAATAGAAGTATGTCATCAGCATAGGCGGTGACTTTGTAGGAAGTGTTCCCAAGTGTTCCCAAAAAAGATGCCTTTTATAAGAGTGTTGATCTGATTGAAACCAGGGAGGGCTCGATGACTAAAAGGAAGACAAGGCGCCGAAATCCAGGTAAGTCCGTTTTGTACTATTTACCCATTGACTGGACTGGGCACATATGGTCCAGACTCCAGCAATGGGTAGTAGGCATTTTTTCACATGTGTCATGCATATGTGTACATTCAATACTTGTGCAGTCATAATATACACACATGCATCGACAAATGTAAAAAACATTCACCACCGTCAAAAGACTGCAGCCGGCCCATAGGAGACATCATAATATGGCGGGCGGGAGACTGCTGCTGCGGCGGTCTTCTTCGGACCGCCGCTGTGGCGGCCTTCTTCGGACCGCCGCTGTGGTGGTATGGCGGTCGGACCGACAAACTCGTAATCAGGCCCTAAGAAATTATCTTACTAAAACACAAATAAAAAATTAACAAACGTATATAATCAAACACACTATAATAAATTACATACTAATTAACATTTACGAATGACATTGCATTCAACAATATATTCTGCATCACTATTTATTACAATATTAAAAACAACACTAAAAATGATATTTTTTCCTTCGATATTCCTGTCGAAGATATTTCTGAAATCCCGATATTCTTGACATAATATTTTTGTATCACAAGATTTTTAATAGGATATTTGGTCTAAATATCTTTTGGGTGGGAGCATGGCCATAGTATGGTGGGCAGGCCCCCGTTTTCCATATATATATTCCTTATATATATATCCCTAGTGTCTAGTGGCCCTTCTGCCACTCCAATCTGCCCCCACAGGGGGCTAAAAAGACTGTTGCACCCTTTTTTGGGGTGGGTGCATGTCCTTGCCCATGTACTTCATTCTTCTAAAATTGATGAAGTTATACTCATCTAAATGTCACTTTACCCCACAAAATGTTTACACAATCGAAATAGAGTGCAGGATTGTGAGTTTGGCCGGGTGGAAGCCCTGCCAATTTATAGCAGTACTCCAGGTCCACCAAATTCTAAATGACTACCCAAGGGTCTCATTTAGCACAAAAACATACATCGCATGTCCCATCTTCCCTCATCTGCATTCCCTGGCCCGTTCTGAGAGCAGGTAGAATCAATGGCTGCCCATCAACTTGTGTCTAAGTGACTTTTTCCGGCAGTTTCAGTTCCATTGAAAATCATGGTGGGCATGTGGCAGACCGCTATGTATATCATGGTGATCTCTAATAAGGCGAAAAAAAACTGGCCCTGACATGTTAAAGAAAGCTTCCAGCATGCCAGGGACCCATACTGCTGGTCCTGAAAATGTACATTTATCTTGGGGTGCATCGGAACAGGAAGCTCTGCTGGCTTGATGATGATATTAACAAGCAGGCCTAAAGATGCAGGGTAGGGCAAAAACAGTGCTGGCACCACATTAAAGCATTGTGAAAGGGGAAGAGCATGTGGAACTCAAACAAATGAATTCTCCCTCTCCCTCACAAGCAAACTGTAGAAAGACCAAAGGATGCTATTAAACGGACTCTAACATCCAAAATACATATTTAAAATGATTAATGGATTTCTAATCATAAGGGAAGAAGATGACCTATATGTACAAAAACGATGATTCAGGTTGCAGTTAACTTTCTGTATTTAAAACAGTAATTCAGAAAGCAGCGCTGCACATTGTTCAGCCTAAGTATGAATAATGGTGTCCACAATCTCTGTATATCAAACTGTCAACCTATGGAACACCAACCGTAATAATTTTAATAATTATTGATATTATTATTTCAATTACAATATACTATTTTCATAGTGTCAAGTGCAAATTGTTATATTTATTGTGTCCATGAATTACAACAATCTCTGTGGTGAGTTCACCTGAAAGATGTTGGGTCCCAGCTGGAGCGCACATCCCTGAATCCTTTGGTCTCATCGTACTGTGGATTAGTTATAAGGCCCAGGCTGCTTCCTTGTATGGGAACTAATTGTAGCTGTCCTCCTCACTTTCACTGCCACAATGCCAGGTTCAAACAGTGCCTAAACAGTTGAATCACGACAATATTAATTTTATTAAATATCATACATTTCTAAATGCTTTCGCTTTTTGAGTTCATCAAATGCATTACTCTCATGTAATAAGTCAGTATTAAGCACTACTAAAACTTTTTTCTTCTTTCAAGTGGTATATCAGTATTATTTTTGTACGTTGCCATGGGAACCTATTTCAGCAGGTTACTTTTCAATGCATATATTTGTAATATCGGTTGCAGAAAAACCTCGAAGAATCTATGTCAGTTCTCTGTTAAATTCATTCTCTACACTTCGTTAATGTTAATACGCATGTTCAGCTTCAGTTAAATGAGATACATTCATTTTAATGCAAGTTAAAATATTGTCATTATAAACTTTCTAGGTTACTGTTTGTTTTTCTTCATTTCTCATAAAGACGTAAAGGCTTTTGCATGAAATCGTCATTTTTTTGACATAGATTTTCATTGACATATAATCATTATTTTAACATTCTGCATGCTTTTACGATGCAGTATCTGAAACATGACTTTGCAAATGTAATTTCTCTCAGAAGGTAAACATATCATCGTTATGTATCATCCATTTAATAAGTGTCGTAAATTGGTTTCTTAGATAGGAATTGGTAAAGATGGATGCATGATAACATCCATGCTCTATCAGGTGTGAGCCCTGGTCAAGAAGCAACCACAGTCCTTGTCAGGGTAAGGCACAAGCCAACCCTAAATTAACCTGTGCTCAACCCTCTGATAGCTTGGCACAGAGCAGTCAGGCTTAACTTAGAGGCAATGTGTAAAGAATTTGTGCAAAACTTCAGACAGTAATAAAGTGAAAAAACACCACAAAAAGGATCCCACAACAAGTTAGAGACATATACCTTACTTTAATAGATAAAACAAGACCAAAATGACAAAAGTCCGATCAGTATAACCAAATATGTTCAATTTTAACGATTTCTTTTTGATTTCAAAGTATTTTATTGTTATTAGAGGATACAAAGAAAAGGGGAGGAAAAGGGGTGGGGTATTAGACAGTCATAATGAAAGATACTTATATAACAAGAGTACAATCAAGAATAGAGCCAAATACAATCAGCCAGTTATGGATCCAAACACATTTGTAATTACAGGAATCTTAACTGAAGTAAACCCTGGAGGGGTAGAAAGGGGAAATGGAGGTGGTGAGGGATGACATAAGGGTACCCCAGAGAGAGAGAGAGAGAGAAAAAAAGAGAGAGAGCGAGAGAGAGAAAATAGAGATGTCTAGATTGAAATACTAATGGCGATGTGATGGTATGTGTTGTTGCTAGTGCCTATAAGCAAGTGGGGGTGCTTGGGTTAGCCACAACATTGAAGGTGGGGATATTGTGTTTTAAGGAGGTTTTTTCTGCATGTATAGGTCTAATCTATTCCCTAGTTTCTGAGATGTCTGACTAGTATAGGCACTGTAGCGAGAATGTTATCTGTGCTTTTCGTGAAGCAGACCCACATCACATTGTGTGATATTATGAGGTTTTGAAAAGATTTCCATTTAGATGTCTGATTGGTTTAGTTTCAAGTTGGTAGAGTGGGCCCGGGAGCCTAAGGTAACTGTATGAACATTTAAGGTGACATCAGTATTGAAGATTGCATTTACGGTTTTCTGAATCTCATTCCAGAAATGTTGGAGCTTACTGCAGTTGAATAGCATATGGGTAAGAGTACCTGGGGAGTTTTGGCAGTTCCAGCAAATGTCTGATTTAAGAAGCCCTACTTCGGAGAGCTTCAGGAGTCCAGTATGTTTTATGTAGTATCCAGTTTTTACATTGTGAGAGAGCGGGGGAGATTTTATTTTTGAGAGAGTATGTCCAGATCTTCTTCTATGGTAGATCATTTAAGGTGGAAATAGAGGAGATAGAGACTGACTCAGTCCATTTAGATTGAATCTCGTATGTGATTCTTTTGTTGGCGTTGGAGAAGTTCAGTAACTTATAAATTGAGGATCCAGCATGAGGTGTTTTGGAAAATTTAAGAAGTAGGGGGATTATGTCCGAGTTGTGTGGGGTAGAATTATTTTTTATCACAACCTTTAGTTTGAGGAAGATATAGAATTCAATGTTTTCCAGGTTGTGGATGTTCTGTAATTCTGCAAATGTTTTAGGAAAAGTTGATGGGCTGAGGTATTTGAGGAACAAGATATTATTTGATGTTCTAGTTGGAGAAGTGGCATCTATTTTAATTTTTGTGTTGTTCCATAGGGAAGCATAGTCTGAGTTTTGGATTTTTTGCGGGAGCATTTTATCTAATGCCTTGAGGGCTGAGATATTGTTCTTGATGATAGTGTAAGAGTGTTGTAGCGGTACCGTTTTCATAGTTAGCAGGAAAATTAGGGCATATGGTTTTGTCAGTGATTCCTCGATATGAACCCAAAGCAGGACATCTAGTGTTATTGGGTGTGACCACCAAGTGGCTTGTTTGATTAAAAAGGCAAGTTGGTATTTAAATAAGTTGGAAATGTTGAGGCCTCTAGAGCTTTTATTTAGTTTACGTTTCTTGAGTGCAAGGCTACCTTTTTCCCATTCCAGATAAATTCGGAAATTACGGCATCAGTGTTATTTTAGAAAGTGTTTGATAATTGTAAGGGGAGCTGGGACGTAATAACATTTATTTGTGGGGCAGTCATCATTTTAATGCATTCCACTTGACCCCACCAGGACATAAATTTCTGTGACCAGGCTGTCAGAGTTTCCTTGATTTTCTATAGGAGATAATCCTCATTTGTTTTCCTTGTGTCTTCTAGGTTGCTTTTAAAGTATAGGCCTAGGTATTTGTTCTGAGAGGATTGCCAGTGTAGTTTGGTGTTGTTCACAATGGACGAGAGAGTGAGGTTATTCAAATGGAAAACTTAGGTCTTCTCAAGATTTAGGGAGTACCCTGAGACCTGAGCATAGGAACTGCTTTCAGATAAGATTGCCGGGATGGCAGTATCGGCCTCTTGTTGAAATAGAAGTATGTCATCAGCATAGGCGGTGACTTTGTAGGAAGTGTTCCCAAGTGTTCCCAAAAAAGATGCCTTTTATAAGAGTGTTGATCTGATTGAAACCAGGGAGGGCTCGATGACTAAAAGGAAGACAAGGCGCCGAAATCCAGGTAAGTCCGTTTTGTACTATTTACCCATTGACTGGACTGGGCACATATGGTCCAGACTCCAGCAATGGGTAGTAGGCATTTTTTCACATGTGTCATGCATATGTGAACATTCAATACTTGTGCAGTCATAATATACACACATGCATCGACAAATGTAAAAAACATTCACCACCGTCAAAAGACTGCAGCCGGCCCATAGGAGACATCATAATATGGCGGGCGGGAGACTGCTGCTGCGGCGGTCTTCTTCGGACCGCCGCTGTGGCGGCCTTCTTCGGACCGCCGCTGTGGTGGTATGGCGGTCGGACCGACAAACTCGTAATCAGGCCCTAAGAAATTATCTTACTAAAACACAAATAAAAAATTAACAAACGTATATAATCAAACACACTATAATAAATTACATACTAATTAACATTTACGAATGACATTGCATTCAACAATATATTCTGCATCACTATTTATTACAATATTAAAAACAACACTAAAAATGATATTTTTTCCTTCGATATTCCTGTCGAAGATATTTCTGAAATCCCGATATTCTTGACATAATATTTTTGTATCACAAGATTTTTAATAGGATATTTGGTCTAAATATCTTTTGGGTGGGAGCATGGCCATAGTATGGTGGGCAGGCCCCCGTTTTCCATATATATATTCCTTATATATATATCCCTAGTGTCTAGTGGCCCTTCTGCCACTCCAATCTGCCCCCACAGGGGGCTAAAAAGACTGTTGCACCCTTTTTTGGGGTGGGTGCATGTCCTTGCCCATGTACTTCATTCTTCTAAAATTGATGAAGTTATACTCATCTAAATGTCACTTTACCCCACAAAATGTTTACACAATCGAAATAGAGTGCAGGATTGTGAGTTTGGCCGGGTGGAAGCCCTGCCAATTTATAGCAGTACTCCAGGTCCACCAAATTCTAAATGACTACCCAAGGGTCTCATTTAGCACAAAAAACATACATCGCATGTCCCATCTTCCCTCATCTGCATTCCCTGGCCCGTTCTGAGAGCAGGTAGAATCAATGGCTGCCCATCAACTTGTGTCTAAGTGACTTTTTCCGGCAGTTTCAGTTCCATTGAAAATCATGGTGGGCATGTGGCAGACCGCTATGTATATCATGGTGATCTCTCATAAGGCGAAAAAAAACTGGCCCTGACATGTTAAAGAAAGCTTCCAGCATGCCAGGGACCCATACTGCTGGTCCTGAAAATGTACATTTATCTTGGGGTGCATCGGAACAGGAAGCTCTGCTGGCTTGATGATGATATTAACAAGCAGGCCTAAAGATGCAGGGTAGGGCAAAAACAGTGCTGGCACCACATTAAAGCATTGTGAAAGGGGAAGAGCATGTGGAACTCAAACAAATGAATTCTCCCTCTCCCTCACAAGCAAACTGTAGAAAGACCAAAGGATGCTATTAAACGGACTCTAACATCCAAAATACATATTTAAAATGATTAATGGATTTCTAATCATAAGGGAAGAAGATGACCTATATGTACAAAAATGATGATTCAGGTTGCAGTTAACTTTCTGTATTTAAAACAGTAATTCAGAAAGCAGCGCTGCACATTGTTCAGCCTAAGTATGAATAATGGTGTCCACAATCTCTGTATATCAAACTGTCAACCTATGGAACACCAACCGTAATAATTTTAATAATTATTGATATTATTATTTCAATTACAATATACTATTTTCATAGTGTCAAGTGCAAATTGTTATATTTATTGTGTCCATGAATTACAACAATCTCTGTGGTGAGTTCACCTGAAAGATGTTGGGTCCCAGCTGGAGCGCACATCCCTGAATCCTTTGGTCTCATCGTACTGTGGATTAGTTATAAGGCCCAGGCTGCTTCCTTGTATGGGAACTAATTGTAGCTGTCCTCCTCACTTTCACTGCCACAATGCCAGGTTCAAACAGTGCCTAAGAATTTAGGAACTGTAAAAACACAAAAATATTATCAACCTTCAACTCCAGCAAGCTCTGTTCTGTCTGACTGAATATATAAACCCTATTCCGATGATGTAGGTAAAAATACAAATAGAACTATCCCTCTAAGGACCTGATGATGAGTTTGGCAGTCTTCCTGTAGGACCAGCACTGCGGCGGTCCCAGGAAGACTGCCAAGCTCGGGGCGAACCCGCCCTTGGGATTCCGAGTTAAATCCAGGGCTGGCGGTGCAGCGGCAGCAGTGTCACGGCAACAGGTATGTTTGGCTCATAGGAGAGCCTAAACAGCATACTGCTGCAGTGACAGCGTCTGCAGCACGGTCATGCACGGTGTGGCATGCACCATGTCGTGCATGCCACACAGTACATGCACGACAGTGCACTTTTGGGCCCCACCACACACACCCCCATGTGCATATTTGCCAGGGGGCCCTGTTGATGCCCCTTTTCCATGCCATTCTGCCAAGCATTTCATGGTGGGGTCCCCACCTTGAAATTCTTGGTGGAAAGGCAGGTCGGAAACTGCGGCATCTGAACCACTGCGATTTCCAGCTCTTGTCCCCTCCGCTGCAGGATCCTGGCAGTGGTCTTGTGGCGGTCCCACCTCCACCATCGTAATATGGTGGTCGGACCGCTTGGGTGGGGGCGGTCGAAACACCACAGCGAGTACGGTTCACTGACAGAATATCAAAAACAAAATATCGTGTGGACAGAATATCGTGTCCAAAATATCGAGGACAAGAATATCGAGTAGGTAAGTGCAAATAGATGGGTATCAATTTACTATTCTTAACTCCAGATCTACGTACCTTGAAGATATATATATCGTCAAAGTACATATATGTGGAGTTATATATAGTAAAACTTTACTTACCCATAGAAAATGACCATCACGATATTCTTGTCCTCGATATTTTTGACACGATATTGTGTCCGACGATATTTGTGTTTTCGATATTTTGTCCACCCACCAGTGAGTACATACTCGTAATAAAGCCCTAAATGTTGAGGCAAAAGAAAATCCAAATATGTCATAAAAATGCCAGGTAAAAGTGAAAACAACTTTAATGGAGCAACTTGGTTCCTTATAGAAGAAGCAAGGAATTGACACATGAAAAAGAGTGATCGAATCAAAATGCAGATTCTTGTCCATACAATAATTAGCTGTTGAAGTTCAGAAAATAGCTCTTTATTATAACAGTAAGATACTAGACAACAGCAATACCCAAAGGAGACAAATGTGTGTATTCCATCAAAGGCAATTCTGAACTATGTTAATCTATCTAACGGTCTCCCCAGAGCACGAAACGGTCCCCAGAGCGCAACTGTAACCAAGGCTATCTAAACTATTATAACTAAGCATTGGCAAATCAAAACAAAACGTCACGTTTTGTCTGCAGAGCTATTGACTTTGCCAATGCCTGTTTGCTTTGAATACTTTTTAATAATGCATAAAAAATGCCATTTAAAGATGACCACATATGTGTGTGCATGCATTTTCATGCACTGGTGGCCGTCTTGTAATGGTTTTGATATACTGAGTCATAGCACATTGTAAGATGTCCACCTGTGCATGTACGTGCATGCATACACACACGAGTGGCCATCTCTGAATCATTTTTATTAAAGCGTCACAAAAACAATTCAAAGATAGCCGCCTATGCATGTGGGCACATGCACACAGGTGGCCATTTTGACTACTATTAAAGCCCATTGAAAGTTGGGCGTCACCTGCAGTGTGGTGCACTGCAAGTAGAAGCGAGGGCCCAGAAGCAGTGTCTGGGGAGATTTGGGCCCTTCAAAAATGATAATAAAATACACATATTGTCACACCAGTCACTGGTAGTGAAAGGGGCAATTTTCTCTCTGGATAGCAACATTGTGCTCTGGCAATAGCTGAAGTGAGCTGACTCACTGCCCCATTCTGTAAGCTGTGGTGGGCGAAAGCAAAATGGTCCTGAGACTATAACAGACCAATGGATGATGACAGCTTGCTGAAAGCCATTGTATGTATATATGTATGCATGCATTTTTTAAGGATTTATTTTTGGAAAGCAAGAGATCTTGGATAACGCCAGGCGTAAAAACACCATTAAACACTGCAAACCCTATGGCCAAAGATACACAAGCACCAAAAATTATTATTAAAAAGGCTGTTGGTGTGCAATATAGAAGATACCTAGTCTAGGGAATTTGACTGGCAAGCTAATGGGTAGAAGAACAGGATCTTGATGCGAGCTTTGACCGGGTGCCCACTCTCCTCACCAAAGAGCAAAAAAAATTATAAATCATGTTTTCTGTATGTGTATGCTTGGCTCATCCCTGGTACCTTACTCTGAACCACAAAGTAAACTTCCAAAGAAATGATTGTGTGAGAAATTTGTGTGTAAGGAAGCTAACAAACTACAATACCATTTAGAAAGCCCAAAAAATTGGAAAAAAAAGTATGTGTTTCTTTAAATTACTCTACTTCATATAAAATAATACATAATCATGTACCTAGAGTATTTCACATTGTGCTAAGTTCTTCCTCAGGGGATATAAATACCTTTTTCGACCAATGGACGTAATTATGGATACAGATCTCTTGAGGAGGAATCACAGTTAAATGCATTGAGGACATGTTTATAGAAAAATATATGTGAGCTTCTTACGATCCCGGCTAGGGGCTTCACAACCAATGGTGCGGGTGCAGGGAGACAGATGCCGTATCTATCTGATATGAAAACAAATATCTCACAATGACACGTTTCAGCAAGACACCTTCCTCGGACGATCTTGCTGTAAAAAAACCAACCATAAACATAAATAAAGAACCAAACCATGGATAGTGACAACATAATCTCAGCTCTATCCTCCAAGTCTTTTTTCTAAACATTTTCAAAACTTATAAACGTACATAGCACTACTAAAGATTACAAAGAATTATATGTAAACAATATATTTAAAAAAAATGAAAAAGGGGGCAGCAGGTTTTAAAAAGATTTTCTACCTATTACCAAACAATCACAAAACACAAATCATACTGAAGATATCAATCCATATACCTCACTCAATCGAAGTGGGGAGTCGGGTTAGAAATATGATGATAATTATAAGTGCTGCTGAATCATTGTCCAACATGAATCATTATAATTCATTTCAGAGTTCATGAAAAGAGTCCATGTGCAAATATGAGTGGCGAGTAATATTTCTACATATGATAACAATCACATTGATTAGATACAAAGATGTCTATCACCTTTCATCTAATCTATCGGTTCATGTACAGCAACATTAGCAATAGAATTCATATTACTTACATCATTACACAGCATGAACTTATATCCCCTGTATATTCAGTCTAATCGCCCCAGTGGACATAAAATCAATTGGCCTATACATGGGCCATATGCTGTACAAATAATTATTGACAACTGAAAGATACGTTATCGTCACCATCCTGCCATTCTAAACTTAATGCAGGAGAAAATAACTCAAATGTTTTACCACTCATGAGCACAGATGGTGTTACAGATACAAAGGACTGCTCCAGATCATGAGACCATAGAACAACCCTGGATTGTCTAAATCTCACCCAATGTGGGCAACCATCGCCTCTTCCATGTTAAGGCCAGTCAGGGATTTAGTTCCCTTTTCTATGATATAACGGGAATTTTTGGTGCTGTTTCTCTCTGTCCCTACCTTTTCACGAGACAAAGGCGCAATCATGAACAGACAACAGGACAGAATTCTACCATCTAGAAGAGGCTGGGACAGAGAGCGAGCTGTACCAGTGGGAGTATCAAGAGCATCTAACTATGGAAATTCCATTAAAACGTGCCCTTGGCGAAGATTAAGAAATTTGAACTAGACCTTATTTTACACAGTTATAGTCCAGTTTTAGACACCGACATTGATTCTGCTGCCCACAAGTTCTCAAACTGAATTGATTCTGTGGTCACTCAGCTCCCCCCAGAAAAAGAAAAACTAAGCAATAGGAAAAATCCATCAGCCCAATGGTATTCATTCAAACTAAGCAAACTCACAATGAAATGCAGGACGCAAGAGCAAAGATGGAGGAAAAACTATAGTTTGGAAGAGAAAAACAATTACAAACTGTTAGAACCGGGTGGTTGAGATCCCCACCCGCTTCCACGTCAGGGAAAGGAAGGACACCTTCTCAGATAGCCCCTGCTCACCCCCTTGGTAGCTTGGCACGAGCAGCCAGGCTTATCTTCAAGGCTAATGTGTAAAGTATTTGCAACCACGCTCTCAGTGACCCAATGATGACACCACAAAAGGACTCCTCACGAGTTTCATTGAAAAACAAGTATATGTTTATATCAAAAGATATACGATGAGACCACACGATAAAAATCCAACATATGCGTATTTGTAATATTCCTCCTAGCCGGTTATTAGGCCAGCCAGCCCTTGTGGGGTCTGGCGGTATTAATGAGCAAATCTAGGTGATGCAATGCAATCCTAATGCAATGCTATGCAGTTCGTAAAGCAAGAATCAGGCACTTTGCAATGTAAAAATAATACAGTTCGTTATGCAACAATCCAGCAGTTCGTAATGCCAAAATACTGCAATGCGTAATGCAACAATCAGGCAGTTCGTAATGCAAACTAATGCGATGCATAATGCAATAATCAGGCAGTTCGTTATGCAAAACTAATGCAATGCGTAATGCAACAAACAGGCAGTTCGTTATGCAAACACAATGCAATGCGCAATGTAGCAATCAGGTAGTTCGTAATGCAACAATCAGGCAGTTCGTTATGCAAATACAATGCAATGCGCAATGTAACGATCAGGCAGTTCGTAATGCAAACTAATGCGATGCGTAATGCAACAATCAGGCAGTTCGTTATGCAAACACAATGCAATGCGCAGTGTAACAATCAGGTAGTTCGCAATGCAGAAACAATGCAATGCGCAAGGCACTACGGCACCGATCACAGTGCTTTAGACGGTCTCTCTGCCTCTCGTACTGACTCGCGGTCAGCTTCCGCCAACATATGCCCCCAACATGGGTAAGGTGTAAACCAAAGTACAGCTCCACACTCCGGCCCCGGTACTGCCACTCCTTGGCACGTACAGGCCGCGATACGAGCGTGAGCAGAGGCTCGTGCTGCAAGAATGGGAGAGGCCGAGAGCGTCCCTCTCCGAGCCCGCACCCCGCCCCAGACGGCGACACACGTTACCTGGGGGGTGCGACCTCGCTCTCCTCTCCTCCTCTCATGACTTGGGCCTCTGATGCGACTTGGTTGATTCCGGGCCGATGGCGATATCGAAGATCTCAGGCTGCAACAGGGCACACGCACACAGCATCGCTGAGACTCACTTGAGCTTCGGGTGTGCACGTTCACAGGGCAATCCTCACGAAGGTCTCAGGCTGCACGAAGCACACGCACACAACGTCGCTGAGACTCCCTCGAGCTCCGGGTGCACACGATCACAGGGCAATCCTCACGAAGGTCTCAGGCTGCACGAAGCACACGCACACAGTGTCGCTGAGACTCACTTGGACTCCTGGTGCCCACGATCACAGGGCACTTCTTACGAGGGTCTCAGGCTGCAAAAAGCACACGCACACAGCGCCGCTGAGACACACTTGAACTTCGGGTGTGCACGATCACAGGGCAATCCTCACGAAGGTCTCAGGCTGCACAAAGCACACGCACACAGCGTCGCTGAGACTCACTTGGACTCCAGGTGCACGCGATCACAGGACAATCCTCACGAAGGGCTCAGGCTGCAAAAAGCACATGCACACAGCGTCGCTGAGACTCGCTTGGACTCCAGGTGCCCACGATCACAGGGCACTTCTTACGAAGGGCTCAGGCTGCAAAAAGCACACGCACACAGTGTCGCTGAGACACTTCTGGAAACTTTTGTGTTCCTGAGTTTCCACAACAGGGAGCCAGCTCTCCTCGGGCCCTTGGGGTTAAGTTACTTCAGGACACAGCACAGCAAAGTCCTTTCAAGCAAGGGGACACAGCACACAGCAAAGTCCCTTTAGCCTCTCCTTGGTTAAAGCAGCAAACTGCAGGCCTGCCCCAGAACACACAGCAAGGGTCAGTCCTTTCCTTCAGTCTATTCAGCTGTTTCTTCCTTGGCAGAGGTTCCTCTTGACCACGAAGTAAGTTCAATCCTTTACAGTCTTGAACAGTTCCATTCCATTCCAAAGTCCAGGGGTTTCAGCTCTCATAGTTATACCCCTAAATGTCTTTGAAGTCTTTGTGTTCAGGGGGGCACTGACCCCTGTCTAAACCAGTTCTGGGTGTCTCCCTGCCAGTGACACCTTCTGCCTTTGATAGTGGGGGTCTGGATCCTTAATCACTCAGCAGGGGACGGAGCCATTGGTTTATGGCAGCAACCCAAGCCTCTTCACCTCCAGGGGCTACTCCTCCCCCCTACACTCCAGATGCAGGTCAGTCTGTTGCTGTCTCACCTCCTCCCCTGGGTCAAGACATTCCCTAGAGCCTATCACATTTAAATCCAGACAGTCAATCCACAACCAGGCAGAGACACACAGAAATGTTAGAGCACAAAAACCCAGCCACTTCTAAAAGAGTGGTTTCTAAACATGCAATTCAAAAACCACCTTCACAAAAAGATGTGTTATTAAATTGTGAGTTCAGGCACACTAAACTTCACTCCTCCATCTTAAGCCTTTGGGAAGATAGGCTGGAAACATATTACACAGCCTTCCCCATTCTGTCCTATGGGCAAGATGGCCTTTCAACAGTGAAAAACGAAATGGAGAGTATTTCACTGTCAGGACATGGTACACACCTCAGTACATGTACTACCTTTCACATACACTGCACCCTGCCCAGGGGGGTACCTTGGGCCTACCATAGGGGTGTCTGAGGTGCATAGAAAGGGAAGGGTAAGGCCTGGCAAGTGGGTGCACTTGTCAGGATAACAAGGCAGTTTAACAAACTGCGTGCAGGCACTGCAGTGGCAGGCCCGAGTTCTCTCTTTAGGGCTACTTGTGTGGGTGGCACAATTAGTGCTGCAGGTCCACTAGTAGCATTTGCATTACTAGCCCTGGCACACATAGTGCACTTTACTAGGGACTTCACTAGTAAGGCAACATACCAATTATGGACAACCAATTACCATTACACTTTACACAGGGAGCACTTGCACTTTGACACTGATCAGCAGTGGCAAAGTGCCCAAAGCATCTAAGTTGGCAACACTATGTCAGAAAAAAGGTCTAGGGGGAAAGCAAAAAGTTTAAGGAACTTTAGCCAAAAAGGGCCAAGTCCAACACAAACTAGTTATTGAGGAGTATAAAGCGGCTATTGTCTCAGCAAAAATGAAATACTTCACTGAGAAAATTGGTTTGGCTAGGAACTCTACTAGAAAATTCTTCAAAACCGTCACCGCTCTTTCGATTTTTGACCAGAGTAAACTGTTTACGCCAGATCAAGAATTTTGTAACAATCTTGCGGAATTATTTTATAGGAAAGTAAAAAGTGTTTGCGAGGAGTTCTCTGCTAATCAGAATATAAGTTACTTATACACGCGCTCACTCTTACACAAAGCAGGTCCTTTCAACGCACCTGCCGTGCGAGGTGTAGCGAGTAATCAGTAGAATGCAACCAGAAAAGGGTTCCATTCATTGCCGCCATTTGTGCTGGGAGCGCGGTCCAGTTCACCGGCCACCAGCAGCCAGAGCAAGTCACATGCGCTACGCGCTTTCACCCTTACACAAAGCATTTAAAAACCCAGAAAGCGGGGCTGAACAAGTAATATTCAGGCACTGGTGATGCAATCTCAGGTTACTAGACCAGACGAGACCTTGATGTAATAGGTACAACATAGTCAAACTGATCCCTCGTAGCAGAATTGCATTTTTCTAACACATGACAACTTTTTTACCTTTATTTGTACACGCAGAGTGTGACTACAGGCTCACCTTGCCACTGGAGGACCTATGAAGCAATAGTATTGCTTTTTATATATATATATGTAGTGGCTCCTTTTTGTGTATTGGGTTGTATAGTATGTCTGTTGTAGTCGGGCGCCCGATCACAGGGGGTTACTACTGATTTTATAAATGTGTTCACTATAACACTATATTGAGTAAGCCTCCTTTCTAGAAGCATGGGCCATAACCACAACAGGGTGTATTTTAGTAATATGCATAACGCTCCATATCAGCCATACTGTTCGGAGTGCGTAATCTCTCATAATGTGCCTTTTACCATGGCAGGCTAATTCTCTATTTATATGTTTCAGATTAAAAAAAAATGTAAAACCAAGTAGGTGTGAGGTCTATTTGCGTATGCACAGTGTGTGAAGTCGCAGCACTTTGCATTTTCTAATAAGTGTGAACTAGGAGTGGTCTCAGAGAGTGTAGTCCTTGGTCCTGACAAAGCCACGAGGAAGGGTGGCTTGAAACATGTAGACCGTTTAGAAAGTAGGATCATTAAATCCAAACACACTTTCTACTGTTCTTCTCCATTTTATTCATACCTTCTGGAGGATGGAATAAAACAAAGTTTTCTTACCAGGCAGGTATTTTTAACCTCAAAAGAACCTTTCCAACTCCTATCCCCTATAATTTTCTGTATACTATACAGTGCTCAACGTAAGTCACAGGTAGCAGCACGCCCCGTTTCACAGCGGAACGGGAAGAACCCATGATGAAGCATGTCACTACAAGGTAACCCTGGTGGGTGAGGGTTATACAACAAAAAGCCTTGAACTTTTCCGAATTGGCCCACATGTAAGGCTCCAGGTTTTTGATGTACTATGTATGATTATAGCAAAGAGGCCAAGCATAGAATGAGCATGCAGAGGGCAACAACTGAATGAGCAGGGAAGCCAATATCTTTCACCATGCAGCTGACATGATCTCTGCAAGGAAAGGTCAAAGGTTGACTGGATATTAACACTCAACTACTTTTCCCAATTCAAATGTGATTCCCACTGCAGCAAGGTTAATTTTTAAGGGTGCATACAGCATGCTTCACCGAAAACCGATTAAACACCCATCCAAAGGTTCGTCTGCCCACCCCTCATTTTGCACGTCACATTGCTATTTCTGCAAGAGTAAACAACAACTCTGCCAAAGGCTTGCAATGTTAGGATTTGACTATCTGACCACTAGGTGGCACTGATGATGGCTCAGTGGAGTCCTGCCCTTATCCTTGAATAGGACTATGTAGACTTCTACACCTTGCATTCCCAGATCACCTTATATTCTAGCCTAGATTTATCACCATTTACCCAATACATGATGGTTCTTACAGTCCTTTCTATCTCCAATCCCTGCCTTAATCACGTCATGGTGGTAGTGCTTTATTCTTTTCTCTCTTGTCTCCAATCCTTACTCTGTTCCTGGCTTTAATGTTTCCTGTCCTGTGCCTCTTGATTTCCCTGGTCTTTTCTTTCCCAGTCTCAGTTTGGCCTTCCCTTCTTTGGACCTTGCTCCTGAGTCTTCTTGTGCTCTATTGAGATCCTGCTGCTATGACTCCAGACTTGCGCTTGGATTTCTGTTTCTGTTGTTACTTGATTCCATTTTCCTGTTCTAAGTTGCTATTTGTATCTGTTTTCTGTCTCCTCTTGTTTATCTTGCCCTTTGTTCTTGTGATTGCCTCGTTCCTCGTTCTCTCTGTAGACTTCCAGACCTGTCTTGTATATTCAGATCTCTTGCCTGGTGGTCTGTGTTACAGTTCTAACTACATATTTCTGTCTTGTGCTGTATTTTTTAATAGCTTTTTATTGCCATTTTTTGTTCACAAACATATATCAAGTACAAACATTGTCCTTTTTCGTGCTAGGTTAGAAAGCTACAATAACACTATATAGGTATCAGGATCTGTTATGCCTGCATTCTAATAGATGACTGGTAGTGCACCATTTACCTTGGCCAGCATTCATTATCCATAAAGAAGCTTCTTCTCAGTTCGTGTGCAGATTTATATTCTTGTTTCCAGTAATCATAGTTCTGTGTATTCCAGTCCTGTTCATGATTTTGATTCCAGTCTTATTTTGTCTTCAACCCAGTTCCTGTTTCTATGTTTCCTGCTCTGTTTCCTGTTGTCCCTTCTTTTGCTTGTGTTATAATCCTGATTATCATTGCTACCAAGGGCACCAGCTAGATTCTGACATAGAGATCCACCCAGCACTGTTTCTCCATAAGAGCTGAAAGGTGTCTCTTTGACCTCGGTGAGATCAACCTGTTCCCTGCCTTACTGGAAGATTTATTCACTGTAGAGAGAGATCACTTTCCTAGGAGTGCACAAACTATATTTTAACATAGTTTGTATCTTGTTTCCCATCTTGTGCCTTCTTGTTTTTGCACTTTTGATATCTTCCCAATTTTCCATTGCAGGTTTTCCAGTTCATGTACAGCTGTCTGATCACAGCCTGTATCAATCTGCCCCAGTGCTCAGTTTCTGATCTGTTTTCCTCCCCAGCTTTTAGGTACTCTCTTCTATATGTTTAGCCCCTTCTCCTCAATGCAATTGGAACTGAAGAAAGCAAGCACCCCTTCTGCCTAGCCTTGTCCCAAGTTCAGCAGGATCCCTGACAGATCCCCTGTTACCTAGTCTTCGCCTGAACTCAGCTAGATCCCTGACATGCAGGAGTAGATTGTTAGTCCTAGAAATATAGGATGTGACAGCAGATAACGACTGCTAGTTCTGTCTTGTCTACCCATTCCCTGCCTTAATGCAAGATAGGCCCCGCAAGGTCTTCAGCTTTGCTTGTGCATTCTCAGTACTACTGCTTCCGTGTGCTTTTCTGCAGGCATTTTGTGAAATATTTTAACTTAAAGAATGTTTGTTGAATCTGCTCTGCCCAATTTCCTGCCTGCTCAGGCCAATTTCCTGCCTGCTCATACGCACAAGTCCTTTAGGGTCTCAAGCTTTACCGTTGCTTTCTCAATACTGTTGATCCCATTAAAGTAGTTCTTCGTAGAGGGTGTAACCTTATTAGAGCTTACATCCTTGGCATGGCATTCCCCCCAATTTTTCACTCCCCCTAATTTGCTGAATTGTTTTTTGTTGCCTTTAGGACTCTGCAACTATTGGCTTACAACTAATTGACACATTTAATTTACTTGTATGTTCCTAGTAAATGATGCTACATGTACCCAGAACCTGTAAATTAAAGGCTACTATTGGGCCTACAACACTTATTGTGCCTCCCACTAAAGTAGCCTTATAAAACACATCACCGGACTGCTACTGCAGCCTGTAGTGTAGTTTTAAACTGCCATTTCAATCTGGCAAAATAAACCTTTTGCAATGGATGGGAAAGGCACTCCTGTGTGTAGTTAAAAAGTAGTTATTTATTCAGTTTAATAGTGTGCACCAGGGTATCACCTTCCGATCCTAGGCATAAGTAAAGACTAAGGGCCTGATTATGACTTTGGCGGTGTGGGAGCAGGCTGCCACGTCAACGCTTCGCTCCCACACCGCCAAAGTCGACTACTGCCCACTCGCCAGATTACAAGCCATTTCATGGTCTGGCGGTCGGGCAGCGCGGCGGTCCTGTGTCGGTGCAGTTAAAGGCTCATATTTGAGCCTTTGAACTGCAGCGCCAAGGGAGCGTCAAAGCAAGTTCCTGTACAGCATGGACTTTGTAGTCCATGCCGTGCAGGAACTGGGGTGCCTGCACACAGCATGCACCCGCATGCAGGACTCCCTTACTTTCCTGACTGCCACACTCTTCACGGCGGAATCACCGCCATGAAAAGTGTGGAGGTTTAGGAAAGTCATACTATGCTTGGCGGTAATCAGTATAGGTCGCCCATAAGGTAAGCCCTAAAGGTTTATAGGGCAGAGTGCCTTATATTTAAAAAGTAGGACAGGTGGGCTTAAGTTTTACATGTCCTGGTACTGAAAAACTTATAAAGTCGTTTTTCACTACTGTGAGTGTAAGGCCTATCTCTCCCATTGACTAACATGAGATTACATATTACATTTACTATGTGATAACTTTTGATTGGGAGAAGATATAGATATGCAGTTCAGATTCAAATGAATTGCAATTTAAAATTCTTTTTAATGGTAAAGTTGGATTTTATGTCCCAATTCTGAAAATGCCACTTTTAGAAAGTTGGTCCATTCTTACAAGAAGAGTCTGGTACTCAGCAATAGTTTAACCAGTTTTGTGTTCTAGTTAATCAGAACCCTCTTCAAAGTTAAATTGTTACTTTTCATGCTGCAATAACAAACATTGTGGTGAGCATATATTCAAAATGAATTCAATTGTAATTACTATGTGTATTTTTCTGCATGTTTCAAAGACAGATGATACAAAATTGTGAAATCTACAGGGTATTTTGTTTCTTTTTTTTTATAAGGTATTTTATTGATTTTCCAAATATTAGAGCATACTTACGCAACCCAAGAAAAACAAAACAGTTCCCCAACGGCCTCCCTTCCCATTGAGGTCACTGGCTAAGATTACTCTAATCATCACTCACCCAGCCTTTACAAATCTTGTCAATTTTTTTATTGCATCCTCTCCCCTTATAAATCACACTTTCCTGTGCATAGCAAATATTTATTTATTTTTCCCAATCTCTCACCACTGTAACCACTGAGGATCCCTATTTGCATGCCACTTCTCTATTAGCCAGAAAACACAAATTAAATAGCAGCTGCTGACAGGAAGATGCATCCTTATGCTCCATATCCCCAACAACATTAGTTGGGCCCCCAGGTCCACCTGAATGTCTGTAGCACCACCCAATCTATGGGTGACCCCTTCACAGAGAGTCTAACAATCCCACAGTGTATTGAGGAATGTACCCCTCTGCCCGCACCCTCGCAAACACTTCTCTTCTGGCTCTCTAACCAGTTTATGTAAGAGGACCTTGGCATAGTATACCCTATGCAAGATCCTGAGCTGTATCAGTCTGTAGTGGGCCTTAATCGCTACCTATGTTTGGAGTTACAGCGCATCTCCCCAGTCCTCATCCTCCAGTTTTCCCACATCTTGCCATCAGACGTTTTAAGTGCCTTTGGGTATTTCTCATCAGGGTCTGATAGGTGAAAGAGATCGCTTTGGTAAGCATTGGCCCCTCCAGCTGTCTGTACTCTAGAGGTGAGGTCTGCATAACGTTCTCATCTGATGTGATCCTCGCCCTTAGCACATGTTGCAAATGGAGATACTTAAATGCTTAGGAGGGTGGCATCTCATACTCCACCCTGAGATGATCGAACAGTACGATCCCATTGGCATCCCACACATCCACGACTGTATTGGTCCCAATCACGTCCCATTGTCGGAAGCCATGAAGATTAAACACCTGTCTCAATCGTGTGCCCAGCTACAGTGGGATCTTCGGGGTGAGGTGCCCATGCCATCCCATTTCTCTGTTGAGCCTATGCCAACTTTCCACAACCGTCCTCGTTGCTGGAGGGGGAGCCTCAGCCACCTTCCCATCATATAGAGCATGCAAGTATCCTTTCCTCCAACATCTCTCTCTGTCCAAATGAAACATCGGATCCTCTACCTGCGCATTTGCCCAGCCATTGACCACACTTATCTCTGCCGCCTCGTAGTAGCGCTTAACATTAGCTAGTATCATTCCTCCCTCATATGCAGAATGCTGAAAGGTGGAGAGCGCTATCCTCTGGGTTCACCCCTGCCACAACAACTTTCTCACCAGTGCATCAACTGCCTTAAAGAAAACCTTGGAAATATGAAACAGACTATTCTGTAGTATATACGTAAAGCGGGATAAGTTCATTATTTTAAACAGCACCGCTTTGCCCATCAAAGATAGAGGCAGTGCTCCCCAGTGTCCAGCATCTTCCTCCAGTCTCAACAGCAGTGGTGCAAAATTGTCCTAGCTGTGAAAGTCTTAATCTCTGGATATCTATAATCCTATGAATATTTAAAGTGTCCCGTCTGAATCCTGAGTGGCATGGGGAGGCTGTATCCCACTCACCACATACCCATTAGGAAGATCAGGGATTTTCCCCAGTTGATTTGTAGCCCACAATACTTGCAGAAAATCGCAAATATTTCTGCTACCTTCCCAAAGTCCAATCAGCCAGGTATAGTAGGGCGTCATCTGCATAGAGTGAGATATGATCCTCTCATGGGCGGTCCCACCTCCAACCTTCAATCTACGCATCAACTCGCACCCACTCAGCTAGTGGTTCCAGCAACACAAACCGCACTGGTGACAGAGGGCAGCCCTGCTGCGTTACTCTCCCAATTGGGAAATCCAAAGAGAGGACCCCATTTACCTTAAGCCGCACACTAGGCTTTGTAAGCAGACAGATCCAGGCCAGAAATTTCAGCCCGATTCCCATTTTCTCAAAGACTGCAAACAAATAGGGCCACTCCACCAAGTCGAATGCCATGTGGGCGTCAAGGGAGGCAACCACAAGCGGCACCTCAACCCCTTTAGCTGCCGCCATATTATACTGAAGTCTCCTAAGATTGAGTCTGGTAGATCTCTGGGGTATAAACCCATTCTGGTCTGAGTGAACCAAGTCCAGAATAACCTCCTCAATCTATTCACCAAAGGCCTTTGCTAGACGTTTTGCATCAATATTCAGAAGGGAGATGGGCTTGTAGGAATTCCATCTGTCCAGAGGTTTCCCCTGTTTTAGGCTAGGAACCACTGTTGCCATACCTTGGACTTGTGGGAGCTTACCTTTCGATTATGCTTCAACATACATCTTGTGTAGCAGGGGTATTATTATTATTTATGCAGACAGTCATCTCAGGAGCTCCAAACGGAGTCCATTCGGCCCTGGGGAGAGTGCCATTCGCACCTCGCCTTCTGTCAAGTCTTCTTCTTGTACCACTGCCTTTCCCACTGTCCAGTTTTCTACAGGGGCAATCTCTAACAAATTATTCCTAGCTTGTGGGATTCCCAGAGTCGAATACCTGTAAATAGCCTTCCATAAACCCCGCAATATTAACACTACCCCACACCCTGTCCAACTTCGGGCCCACTAACTCACTAATGTGCGATCTCTCCATTTCTCTTGCTGCTGGCCATGCAAAGAGCTTGGCCACCTTGTCCCCTTCTTCATATAACCGGCTCTGTTGGGCTAAGCACATCTGTCTCACCTCATTGGTTGCCACTGCTCAATATTCCTCTCATTTCCATACCAACTGAAGACTCAGTTCTTCTATTGGGGGCTGGGCATGCCTGTCCTCTAAAAGTCGGAATTCTCTCCAGCTCCAAAAACAATCTCACTCCCTTTTCTGTTTGTCCGCCACTCCTCCTGAAATTATTTTTCCCCTTACACTAGCTTTATAGTCCTCCAACAGAGTGGCTGCACTACTGGCCACCTCCACGTTTTTTGTAAAATATAAATCCGTGCCTCTAGAAAGTCAGCCACCAGGCCACCATCGCAACTCACTCGCCACTCCACTTCGGTCAGTCTAGGAAGAGTCAAGGTGGATGTAAAAAAATAATAAATTCAGGAATGTGTATGTGCCCCAGGGTAATAGGAGCACCCCTATCATCACCAAATATCCTCCATGCCTAATGCCCTAACAAATCCTTTTAGTTTCCCCCTGTGGGTTTGCTGTACTGGTCTAATGTACGTCCTGTCTAACCGTGGGTCCATGACCATGTTAAAATTGCCCCCAGTAGGGTTGTGGCCTGCGGGACCTCTGCTATAACACAGCTCAGTATTTGGAGCGTGTCCTTCTGTAGCCCAGGAGGGATGTACACATTAATCAACGCTAGTGCTTCACCCTCCCAGTCTCCAAAGGACCAATACATAGGGGTCCAAGGTATCCGTTCACACTTTGGTCACCATAAGCGGATAGAATGTTTTGACCAATGTTACCACCCTTCTGAACCCCGTGGTGAACTCTGCATGCCCCACAACCTTATATCTCCCTCACCCTAGTGCTGGTGCATGGTTCCCCTTCATATGTGTCTCCTGCAAGAATATAGCACCAGTGGAGTTTCGTGTGATCACCTTTGCCACCAGCCCACACTTAATTTTATGGCCCAACCCATTGACATTCTAACAAGGTAAGATGTACTCATTCCTGCTGGTAGTGTTTAAGCCACCCCTTGTGTCATCTCTCTTCAAGCTCGGTGACCTCTCCATCAGTACCCCCAATCCAAAACATGAAAAACTTTTGAACATTTCCCCAACTCCTATTCCACCCCATCTTACCGTGCTGCGGTCTTAGAACTGGCCATCCCCCGAATTCACGGTATGTCCTTCGCAACACCAATTCAAAATCTGTTTTAATCCTTGTTGTCTGCTGTTAGACCTGGCATCCTTGGCGTGGGTCTCCCTTCCATTTTTTGATGATGCCTCCAATGTTATTGATCTGTTTATGCTGGTTTAGATGCTTTGGGCACTGTGCCACTGCTATTCAGTGCCACATTGCAAGTGCTCCTATGATAAATTGTGTTATGTATTAGTGACTCCATGATTGGATTATTGGTTTACTTGTCAGTCCCTAGTACAGTGCACTGAGTGTGCCCAGGGCTTGTAAATCCAATGCTGCTGGTGGGCTTGCAGCACTGGTTGTGCCACCCACAGAGGTAGCTTGTAAAATGTGTCTCAGGCCTGCCATTGCAGAGCCTGTGTGCAGCCTAGGGCTGCCATGTCGACTTGGTGAGTGCACCCACTTACCAGTCCCTAAACCTTCCCTTTTCTTCATATTAGACACCCCTATGGTAGGCCCTAGGGCAGGGTGCATTGTAAGTATAAGGTAGGACATGCCCTGGTGTGTGTGGCATGTCCTAATAGTAAATTACAGCCATTTTCGTTTTTCACTATTGCAAGGCTACCTGCTCCCCATAGGCCAGAATGGGCAGTTTGATTATTACACCTTATAATCCTAACTGACCCAGGGAACATGGTAGAAAAACGAATTTAGTATGCCTGAACTCAGGATGATAAAATACATCTTTTAGTGAAGTTGGTTTTAACATTCTGTGTTTGAAAATACCACTTTTAGAAAGTAGGTATTTTCTTGCCTAACTATCCAAGCCTGCCTCTGCTAGGTTGTGTATTCCTTGTCTGGGTTTGTGAGTGACAGGGGCTGGGGGACTCCAGGAGACAGGGTGAGTCAGCACAGGGCTGAATAGAGAGATCTGCATCCAGAGTGGAGGGAGGAGTTGCACCTGGGTCTGAATAGGGCTGTGCCTGCCTTCCACAATGCTGGCTCCACCTCCTGCCGGGCGGCTGAGCACTCTGCCCCACATTCTGAAAGGAAAGAAGGAGTCCTGTAAACAAAGTGCTCCAGGACTGACCAGAACTGGTTTTGGACTAGGCAAAGGCCTCTCTGCCTTCGGAGAACAAAGAGAAAAGGTGTATAAAAGGGGACCCAGACCCCTAGGAAATTAGATCACTTTTGGGAAACAAGAAGAAACCTTTGCTGAGGAGCGGAACCAAGAAGAAACTGAGAGAAGACTATCCCTAAGCTAGAGGGATCTGCCTGCAGTGGTTGCCTGACTGCCAAAGAAAGGAGAAGGGAACTTTGTGTGTACTTTCATCAACTTGTGAAGGATCTCCAAGGGCTTGATTTTAGAGCTTGCCTCCTGTTGAAGTCTCAGGGACAACAGACTTCACCCACCAGCTCCCCCTGTATTCCCTTGCTGGGAATTTGGACCTTCTGACACACTTGCGTGTCTCTGGGAGCTGGAAGCGCGACTCAGCACGAAAAAGCGTGTCGCCGCAGCCGCTGAGTCTCGCATCGCCGGAGAAGAGTGTCAACGTCGCATCAGACGCCGGCGCATCCCGAAGAAGCGCGCCGCTGACACCCTCGCATCCTTCGAGCGCCTCGCAGCACCGGAGAAAAGTGTCGCCGTCGCATCAGACGCCGTCGCATCCCGGGGCAGAGCATCGACCTCGCATCAGACGCCGACGCATCGCAACACGGGGCGCGCCCCGCATCCCAGGAGAAGATCATCGACCTCGCATCAGACGCCGTCGCATCGCCAGGGAAGCGTGTCGCAGGCCCTGTCGCGTCTCCAAAGACTCATCGAAATCGCCGCACGGCCGTCGGGCGTGCACGCACCACCTCTTCGTTGTCGCAACCTCAAGAAGACGCCACTTTGTTTCTTTTGCACCAGATCTTCAACGCATCACTGTCCTTGCGTGTAAGGGACTACTGCATCACCTTCCCTGCAACACTTTTCGTTGCCCTGCGTTACGCATCTTAAGGTACATTGAACTCAAAGTGTCGCATTTTCATTTTAAGAGACTCAAGCTAATTCTACCATCTTTAAAGTACAGTATTGTGGATTATTTTTGTCGTTTATGGTCTTGTGGTAAATCTATATAAAAGATACTTATTTTTATAATACAACCTGTGTGGTGTCGATTTGTAGAGTTGTCACTGGATTACTGTATGTGTTCACAAATGCTTTACACACTGCCTCTGAACTAAGCCTGTCTGCTCGTGCCAAGCTACCAAGAGGGTGAGCAGGGGTTATTTCAGGAGTGTACCCCCTTACCCTGACTAGAAGCAAGGGTCCCTATTTGGACAAAGGTACCTACCTCTGCCAACTAGAGACCCCCAGTTCTAACATTGGTGGTCAGCGGTGGGGATTCTGGACTTGCATTTGTGACTCATGTACAGTGATTGGTGAACACTACCTAGTGAGTGCAGACCAAAACGCAACCACATACTTTTGGTAGATATTCTTTTTTGGGACTTTCTATTTTTGCTAAAAACTGCCAAGTTTAATCACCATGGATACAGCAGCATCCATAGTATCTGTTGATAATGATTGCGAAGAGGAGAAACTGGAATGCTACACCGTTAACCAGCTCAAGCACTTCTGCAGGAAGTTCAAAGTCTCTATGACCGGAATCTCCAAGAAGGATGATTTCCAAAAGGCGCTGAGGGCCTGGGTTGAAGCAAGGAATACCCCTGAGAATGAGGAGGGGGCTGAGAATGCAGATGAGCAGCTGGATGGGCCAGTGGGTCCAGGGGAGAGGAGAGCATCTTCCCCGTGGGTAGCAGTGTTTCTGCCAGAGGTCTGTCCCCAGAAGAGCTGGAGGACAGACAAAAGAATAGGATGCATGAGTTGGAGCTGGCCAAAATGAGTGGGCAGTTAGAAATTAGGAAATTGGCCCTGGAAGAAAAGAGAATGCAGCTTGAGCATGAGAAAAGTTTGAGGGAGTTGGATTTGAAAGCTAGGAGCTTAGAGATTACTCCCTCTGGTGGCAGCGCACCGTCAATGCCTGTTGAGGCTAGGGTGTATATTCCTAAGGATGTGGTTAAGGAGTTTTTAAGAATGATGATATTGGGCAATTTTTCAAGGCCTATGAGGTAGCCATGACTTCACACCGGGTCCCTGAGAAGGATTGGGGAGCAGGGTCGATTCCTTAGTGAGGGGCGGGATACTTTGTTGGACTTGCCCTCTGAAGTCTATAATTCCTACAGCCACATGAAGAATGCATTGATGACCAGGTATGGGTTGACTCCTGAACTCTATAGGCAGAGGTTCAGGAATTGTAAGAAAGATTGAAGGCAGTACCTGGGTTGAATATGTGACTTTTTTTGCAGAGCCTTGGATGGTTGGGTAAAGGGTAGCAAAGCAAATGATTTTCAGGCGCTCTTTGATTTGATTGTATGGGAGCACTTGTCCAGTAATTGTTTTCCTGAGCTACGCCAGCACCTGATTGACAGTAGGCTGACTAACCCTAGGCAGCTTGCTGAGGAGGCGGACCGCTGGGTGAGCACCCGGGTCCTCAAGGGTCACGTGGGAGACTCCGCCAAGGGTGGGCAGGGTCCCCAGCAGAGGAGTGGGGGGACAAGGGTAAACAGAGGGAGTTCCAGAAAGGGCCCCAAAGTAAACCCCAAGGGAACCAAGGGAAAGGTTCCCAGCCTCCCCCTGAGAATAAGCACGGGCCCCAACAGGTCCACCTGTTCATAGGGGACCCCTGGTGTGCTACAAGTGTGGCGCCCTAGGCCACAGGGCCAATGATCCCCATTGCTCTTTGTTTGGAAAGCCAGCACCCCCTGGTGCAGTCCCCGGCAGTTGGCTAGTGTAGCCCTGGGGGAGGAGATGGAGTGCCCCAGGTGGGCGGGATCCCGTAGTATTGTCCCTTGTCTCATTAGGAGACTCTGAGATGGTCCCTAGGAACCAACTGCCTGAGAACACTAAGAAGTACAGGCAGTGGGTGACCATCAATGGCCATAGGGTGGAGGCTCTGAGAGACACAGGAGCCAGTGTGACAGCTGTCAAGTGTCACCTGGTGTCTAAAGAGCAGGTGGTCCCTGATGCATTCTACCCAGTTGTTGCCGCTGACAACACAGAGAGCCACTGCAAAGTGGCTCAGGTTCCCTTAGAGTGGGGGGGGTCTCTGGTACTCTTCAAGTAGCTGTGAGGCCAGCAATGCCTGTTGACTGTTTGTTAGGGAACGATTTGGAGAGCTCCCCTTGGGCTAAGGTGGAGCGGAGTGCTCATTTGGAGATGTTGGGCTTGCCTGATTGGGCGTGTGTGACCACCCGGTCCATGGCAGCCAGAGGTGTTCAAGAGGACCTGGAGCCTGAGAGGGAGGCCCAGGTGCCTGCCGGAGAGAGAAGAGGCAGGGGGTGCGGGAAACCGGCCCCGAAGTTCCCACGGTCCAGGAGGAGGCAGACCCTGAGCAGGATGCCCTGGAGCCTACAGGGGAACAGGTAGCTGAACTGGGGGACCTGCCTGAGCTGACCCATTGGCAGCAAGATGGAGGACCCTCCAGGGAGGAGTTCTGCGAGGAGCAGAACAAGTGCCCTTCTCTCGTGGGTCTGAGGCAACAGGCCACAGACCAGGCAGCAGGTGATCAGTCTGGATCACATTGGATCTACTGGGAGAATGGTCTACTGTATAGCGAGCCTAAGGTTGCTGAGCCTGGGTCAGCCCGTGTGCTGGTGGTACCCCAGCGCTTCAGAACCTTCCTACTGGGTTTGGCTCATGATGTGCCTTTAGCAGGACATCTGGGGCAGGACAAGACCGTTGAAAGGCTTGTCACCCATTACTTTTGGCCCCAGATGCGCAGGAGTTCCGCCACTCACTGCAGGACCTGTCAGACTTGCCAGGCAAGTGGAAAGAGTGGGAGGAAGCAGAAGGCTCCTCTTCAGCCATTCCCTGTAGTCAGCACCCCCTTTGAATGGGTGGTTATTAACATTGTGGGGCCACTGGACCCCAAGACAGCCATGGGCAACAGGTTTATCCTGGTCTTGGTGGACCATGCCACCCGGTACCCTGAAGCCATCCCTCTGAGGACAGTGACGGCCCCTGTGGTGGGACGGGCACTGATGGGAATTTTCTCCTGTGTGGGGTTCCCTCAAGAGGTGGTGTCTGACAGAGGTACTAACTTTATATCCAAGTATATGAAGTCCCTGTGGCAGGAGTGCGGTGTAACGTACACGTTCACCACTCCTTACCATCCCCAAGGAAATGGGTTGGTTGAAAGATTCAACCGGACCCTGAAGGGCATGATTATGGGTCTGGAAGAACCCATGAGGCGTAAGTGGGACGTCCTCTTGCCATGCCTTCTTTTTGCATACCGTGAGGTGCCACAGAAGTCTCTAGGGTTCAGCCCCTTTGAGCTTCTGTATGGTCACCAGTGAGAGGACCTCTGAGTTTGGTCAAGGAAGGCTGGGAGCAATCTCCCAGGAAACCTCCCCAGGATGTATATAGCTACATGCTGGCCTTCAGGAACCAAACTAGGTGTTTCAGGCAACTTGCTGAGGCAATTCTGGAAGCCAGCCAGGAGGAAATGAAGCGGTGGTACGACCAGAATCCCACTCTGGTTGAGCTTCAACCTGGTCAGAAAGTGTGGGTCATGGCCCCAGTGGAGCCCTGTGCGCTCCAGGATAAGTGGACCGGACCCTTTGAGGTGGTGGAGCGCAAGAGTCCTGTTACCTACTTGGTGGACATGCGGTCTCCCAGGAACCCCTTGCGGGTCCTGCACGTCAACCGCCTGAAGCCCCACTTGGAGAGGTCCCATGTGGGCATGCTCTTAGCTACAGATGCTGGGATGGAGGAGGAGACCGAGCCTCTTCCTGACCTCCTGTCAGCCCAAGAGCAAGATGGATCAGTGGAGGGTGTGAACCTCTCTCCCTCCCTGACACCTGAGCAGCAAGGTGACTGTCGCCAACTGTTGGGGCAGTTTCCTGACCTGTTCTCCCTGGTTCCTAGTGTCACTGACTGGTTGCGTCCATGATGTGGACACTGGGGACAGTCTTCCTGTCAAGCACAAGGCTTACAGGGTGACTGACAGGGTGAGAGCTTGCATCAAGGAGGAGGTCTCCAAGATGTTTGCATTGGGGGTAATTGAGTCCTCTCACAGCCCTTGGGCCAGCCCAGTGGTCTTGGTCCCAAAGGCTGCCGCGCCTGGTGCCACACCCGAACTCCAGTTCTGTGTGGACTACCGAGGACTCAATTCAGTCACCAGGACGGACGCACACCCGATCCCCAGAGCTTATGAGCTCATAGATCGGTTAGGGGCTGCCCGGTACCTCAGTACGTTTTACTTAACGTCTGGGTACTGGCAGATCACCTTGACTGATGGGGCAAAGGAGAGGTCAGCATTCTCCACACCAGATGGGCACTAACAATTCCGGGTGATGCCCTTTGGGATGAAGAATGCCCCTGCCACCTTTCAGAGGTTGGTCAACCAGGTGTTGGTTGGACTGGAAGAGTTCAGTGCCGCCTACCTGGATGACATTGCAGTGTTCAGCGCCAGTTGGGAAGAACATCTGCACCACCTCTGGGAAGTGTTGATGGCTCTGCGGAGGGCAGGCCTCACAATCAAGGCGAGAAAGTGCCAGATCGGGCAGGGTTCCGTGGTGTACTTGGGACACCAGGTTGGGAGCGGCCAGTTGGCGCCCCTACAGCCCAAGATAGATACCATTCTGGCTTGGGAGCCCCCCAAGACCCAGACAGCGGTGAGAGCCTTCCTAGGACTCACCGGGTATTACAGGAGATTTGTCAAGGGGTATGGCAGCATGGTTGCACCCTTGACAGAGCTGACTTCCAGGAAGCAGCCCAAGAGAGTGATTTGGACTGACACCTGTCAACAAGCTTTTGACACCTTGAAGACAGCCATGTGCACAGCGCCCATGCTCCTGGCCCCCAACTTCTCCAAAGAGTTTATCGTTCAGACAGACGCTTCAGAGCATGGTGTGGGGGCTGTTTTGTCACAGATGAATGAGGAGGGCCTAGACCAACCTGTAGCCTTCCTTAGTAGGAGGTTACTTCCACGGGAACAGAGGTGGAGTCCTATTGAGCATGAGGCATTTGCTGTGGTCTGGGCGCTGAAGAAGCTGAGACCATACCTGTTTGGGACTCACTTCCGGGTTCAGACAGACCACAGGCCTCTCAGATGGTTGATGCAGATGAGGGGTGAGAATCCAAAGCTGTTGAGGTGATCCATTTCCCTACAGGGGATGGACTTCACGGTGGAACACCACCCTGGTACAGAACACGCCAATGCTGATGGTCTGTCCAGATTTTTCCGCCTTAGTGAAGAGGACTCCCTAGAGGTAGGATAGTTCTCCCCACATTTCAGCTGGAGGGGACACCTGTTAGACCTGGCATCCTTGGCATGGGTCTCCCTTCCATTTTTTGATGATGCCTCCAATGTTATTGATCTGTTTTTGCTGGTTTAGATGCTTTGGGCACTGTGCCACTGCTATTCAGTGCCATAGTGCAAGTGCTCCCTATGATAAATTGTGTTATGTATTAGTCACTCCATGATTGGATGATTGGTTTACTTGTTAGTCCCTAATACAGTGCACTGAGTGTGCCCAGGGCTTGTAAATCCAATGCTGCTGGTGGGCTTGCAGCACTGGTTGTGCCACCCACAGAGGTAGCTTGTAAAATGTGTCTCAGGCCTGCCATTGCTGAGCCTGTGTGCAGCCTAGGGCTGCCATGTCGACTTGGTGAGTGCACCCACTTACCAGTCCCTAAACCTTCCCTTTTCTTCATATTAGACACCCCTATGGTAGGCCCTAGGGCAGGGTGCATTGTAAGTATAAGGTAGGACATGCCCTGGTGCGTGTGGCATGTCCTAATAGTGAATTACAGCCATTTTCCTTTTTCACTATTGCAAGGCTACCTGCTCCCCATAGGCCAGAATGGGCAGTTTGATTATTACACCTTATAATCCTAACTGACCAGGGAACATGGTAGAAAAACGAATTTAGTATGCCTGAACTCAGGATGATAAAATACATCTTTTAGTGAAGTTGGTTTTAACATTCTGTGTTTGAAAATACCACTTTTAGAAAGTAGGTATTTTCTTGCCTAACTATCCAAGCCTGCCTCTGCTAGGTTGTGTATTCCTTGTCTGGGTTTGTGAGTGACAGGGGCTGGGGGACTCCAGGAGACAGGGGGAGTCAGCACAGGGCTGAATAGAGAGATCTGCATCCAGAGTGGAGGGAGGAGTTGCACCTGGGTCTGAATAGGGCTGTGCCTGCCTTCCACAATGCTGGCTCCACCTCCTGCCGGGCTGCTGAGCACTCTGCCCCACATTCTGAAAGGAAAGAAGGAGTCCTGTAAACAAAGTGCTCCAGGACTGACCAGAACTGGTTTTGGACTAGGCAAAGGCCTCTCTGCCTTCAGAGAACAAAAAGTTAACCATACCCCCCCAATAAGCCCGTTCCAAAATGACGCCCTGATTAGCACCATGAAATTATGTGGGTATGACCCGGCAACACTTCTTCTTCTTTTTCACTGTCCCTACTCATATCGCAATTATGTCAAACCCCCCCCCCTATAAAGGCATCTCTGATTAGGCTTCTCTGAGCCTGATCCCCTCTAGTCCCTATGCCAGACCTAGCCCCATTGGCAATACTATCTACCAGTTGTCTACCCAGCCACCACTTTATCAACTACACTCCCGCATGTGGCAACCCTTCAGAGAATTTAATAATAGCTTTATAATTATACTGAACCCTCCGTTCCAAAATGGCGCCCAGATTAGCACCGCAATAGTTCCATCCTACCCGGGGCATGACCCGGAAACATTCGATAGTCTGAATAAATTGGCCGCCAAATTCCTGTTACGAACTTGCAAGACCGACGAACGGAGACTCCACTACTGCGGCATTTACGCCCGTTATTTTTAGGTAAGCTGCCGCCACCCCGCCAAGCCTCCCGGCAGCCGGCCAACCCCCTCCTGCCCCCCCCGCTAAAAAAACCTTTCACTTGCCAATGGCAACCTCCAACCTTTCCCTTTTTCCCCCTTAGCAACCGGAAGTACCCCAAACCACCCAGACGACTTAACCCTCCTTTACCAAAAAATGCGGTAAACCGCAAATCCCCGCAATACATTGGCGTCCGGTATTCACGTGTACGCCATACGCATGATCACCGCATTCCAACAATTGCTCCTTGTAAGCTCCAAATTGACTCGCACGGTTAGCGTTTGTATTTCACGAAACTCTCTTGACAACTTGGCATTTTACCGTGCATGCAATGTCAACCACATAGGATTAGTCGGCCGATCCCGGTGACAACCACTTCCTCACCTTTAAGTGCCAGCGCATGGAATATTTATTTATCACCGCTTATGCCTGGACTATTCCGACGGCACCCTTGCACAAGACCACTTATCCCGCACTCCGTTATGACTATAATTCCAGTATCGGTACATCGCCCGAATGAGGTTTATAACACTAGATGTGATAAATGCTTGCTCACTGGATTTCTCCCTCTGCTCTTTTAGAACCAGTGTATTTCTTATTAGTGCATGGTACATCTACTGACCACCGCTCATGCCTTGATTCTTCCTACGTCGCCCACACATGACCAATTATCATGCACTCCTTTAAAATCACTAACTTAATATCTGTATATTGCCCGATCAAGGTATTAAGCACTAGATGTGAGAATTGTTTGCTCCTTGGAGTTCTCCCTCTGCTTATATAAATTATAATTAAACTGTTATTCCCCCAAACTTACCATTCTTGCTCTTTCTCCCCCCCTAAACATCCCTGGTTCGTGATCGAAATTTATGACCTGAACGCGACAACTGTAAATGTACTATTGCCTCCACCCTTTAAAATGTATTTTCACTTTTAAATTTTTCTTAAATTTTTCACTGTTTACACTGTCCAAATTTTATTGTTTTTTTTCGTTCGAATGCCATATTTCTACAACTTATGTTTCTAATCCTCTATTTGAATCCGGGGACCCCTTGAATGTATTGATGAATGACGTACTGCTATATAATATGCCATTTTCGCTGGTTGCACTCAACCGCTGCCATTATGTATTACCCCTCTTGCCTTCTTTCTCTTTTTTTACCCATACCTTTCCTGTCCATTGGTCTACTGCTGTCTTGGTTTTTTAAACTCACTACCTTAATTCGGGGACTCAATGCATGTAACCAATCGTGAATGACATACCATGATTTAAATATATGCCTCTGTACTTGACATGACATACCATGATTTATATATATGCCTCTGTACTTGACAACAAACCAATACCTACTATGACACATATATTGTTACATACCAACAAAACCTTGCTTTATTATCAAGTGCCTCCTATTGCGATTTATATTGCTTATATTGCTTGTTTACACTGTATACTGATATGTATTCGGTAATGATTCTCTCTCTACCGTTTTCCGAACCGGTTGCAATTTTACCGGACTCATGTACCTATCTCTAGAATATGCTTTCTGTTTTTCCTTCTGTTCACACTTCCCCTTTTTCCTGCTCCTCTACTATTTATATTCCCTTATTTTTCCTCTCTCTCTGTTCACCTTTCCTGGCTACCCTTCATTATCCTTTCTTGATCATTTTGTGCTTCCACCACCCCCCCACCCCTCGTATTGCTCCTTTACTTCACAATAATGGTGAAAAACTACTGTACATCTCTATCAATAATATTGTATGTTATTCATAATGCTCCACCCCTTCCCTACCTACCCCAAAAATAACCCGTCACCTATACCTCTTGCCTAATCAACCCACCTTCCACCGCCCCTTCCCCTCACAATCCTTCCTCCCTTTCTGTCTCTTCCTTCCCTCTGCCCTTCACACCGTATTTACAATTATTTTTGTCTTTTCCTGTTTGTTATGGGGACACACTACACACCTTTCTCTCCGCTCTGCCGGAAATATGTATGTAGAGCCCTGAAGAAGCCCCAGGCCGGATGGCCATGTAAGGGGTGAAACACGTGTTGGCTGTCAGTTTTGTTCTTTCACCCACTCTCACGGATAGAGTGACAACACCATCATAAACATGCTACAGAATGAACTATGGTCTGATTGGAATTTTTCCTAGAAAATAAGAGAAACCCATCTTGCCCTTACAACCTTGCTGAACCTTATCTACATTAGGGGGTTAGGGGTATCCCCCAGTCAAGGGCAAGCATCAGCACAAGAAGTTTTCGCTCAATACTCGGCCAGTAAGGGATCGGGACCTTTCACCCCTTAAACCACAAAACTGCTCCACAAGGTCAAATCCCCGAAGCACCGGCGAGCTCAACAGATCTGTATTAAAACACTGAACCAAGATTGTTCACCACACCAGCAGAAAGAACATAAAAATACAACTCTCAACTCATGGCATTTTGCCAAGATCGCAGAGCACAACGCTCAACCAGAATCGAAGAAACTTTCTCTACTAACCCTGTCACTAACAGAAACACAACGACCAAACCGAACCCCACATCGGCAAGAAGCACCTTTCAGGCGATAGAACGCGCAGTAAAAAGAGAAACCACCAAGTGGTGGGAAGCGGAATCACTCAAAAAATACCTTGAGTCAGATAGAATACCAAGTGGATTAAGAATTTTGATCTTTCCCCCATCAGACACCACCAACCCCCAATACATTGGAAGATGGGAAGAGAACCTCAAAGAATGCTCAAATAATATGATCCGACAGCTAATTGATCACGCGGAGGAAGAATATAACAAAGCTAAAACAGAGGTAGACAACTTAAGTAAACATATTGAAGACTCAAACTGGGGAGAACTCACCAAGAAAAACTACGAGATCTTAAACCAAATTATCGACGAATTTGAAGAGGACATTATTAAAAGAAAGAACCGTAAGTTTAGACGCGATCAACTCGACTACCAGTTCGGTAGAGTATATACATTCGCAAAAAGGTACGATACTAAACCACAAGACATTACAACTACTGACGGCAGTGAACAACAATCAGGAGCATCCTCCAGCTCAGAAATTGAATCACACGCAGCTGGTCCAAAAGGAGACAACTCACGATGCAAGGTGAATTTTTTCGAGGAGGTACTGCGTTACAGACTCGGTATCAGAACCACAAATACCACAAATACTACAGTATTGGCTGGTTCCCCACAATACGGACGACAACAGACCCCAACAATAGGCGTGACTACCAGGTCCAGGAAAAAGGAACTGGAAAGAAGAACCTAACCACAGAAAATCTGGTTAAGAACCTGTCTTGTATCCAACTATCCAACCAAGAAACAAATATTCTCAATAAGGGACTTTCTTACTGCCCGACTGCGTCCTGGAACCTCACAAGAACACAAATAGACCTGTTCAAATTTACACGCAAACTCAAACTGAAAGTATTCTTTGCCGATCGAGCCAGGAGACAAGAACACCCTCCGGAAACAACTTCATCGGCACTATCCATTCAAGACCTGGAACATGTTGACCTTCTAACCCATCTCAGTGATGAAGAAGACAATTCAGATACACTTACCAGAACAGCTTCAGAACTAGGTATCGAAACTAACATCTCTATAGATACTGCCCTTACCAAAAAATCAACCTTTACTCCACAACTACCCGCAGGCAACTGCATTGACAACTTTCACCAGGCAGTGACACATGATCTGGAACATGAATACAATAAATACCAAAGAAAATCCAAGTATCTACCCCACAACATTACACATGAAGAGAGAACAGCAATCAAAAGGTTGAACGACAGAAAGGATCTCATCGTGAAAGAAGCAGACAAGGGAGGAAACCCCGTAGCACTACATATAGATGACTACATTCTGGAAGCGAATCGACAACTGAGGGACAACACATGCTATGAACTCCTAACACGGGATCCAACACAGGATATTTTAAAACTGATCAAAGCTAAGATCGACAAGTGGTACACACTGGGACTCATATCTCAAACTGAAAATCTTTTCTGTACATACCACACCCCACCATGCCAACCCTTTACCTTCTCCCTAAAATACATAAAGGGACATATCCACCACCCGGAAGACCAATCATAAGAGGGATCAATTCAGCTTGCTCCAGGATGGGAGAATACATTGATAAAAAACTACAGGTACTGATGAGGGACATCCCATCATTCATTCAGGACACGAAGGATATCCTCCAAAAACTACAAGATATCATTTGGGAACCGGACTTCACACTTGTGTGCATTGATATCGTCAGTCTCTACACCTCTATCGAACATCGCGATGGCATCACAGCAACCCAACGATCACTTTGGATGCAATCGGCTAACCTCCTGGAAACTAACAAAATGATCTTAGAGATGCTGGAGTTCTGCTTAGAGAACAATATATTTAGCTTCAATGGTAAAATATACAGGCAGAAACGCGGAACCGCCATGGAGGCCAAATTTGCGCCGCCGTACACATGTATTTTCATGAGTTATGTCGAAAAATTCTGGCTGTGGGATCAAGACTTTGCTGAATTTACCTCCCACATAATACTATGGTGACGATACATCGATGACATCCTCTGTATCTGGCAAGGGGATGTCAAACTACTCCAAAGATTCTTGGAAAGATTAGACCAAAATCCCTGGGGGATAAAAACCACATACACATATTCCAAGAAGGAGGTCAACTTTCTGGATGTCACACTCTATGTCAAGGATAATACCTTACATAGCAAACTCTTCAGAAAAGAAACAGCGGCAAATTCTATACTGAGAGCAGACAGCTGTCATCCACGCCACAATGTAAGAAACATCCCTAAGGGGGAATTTTTGAGAACACGCAGAAACTGCAGCGAAGATGAAGTCTTTAAGGAAAAAGGACAAGATATCATAACAAGATTGAGTCAAAGTGGATATGACCGCAACACACTTACCAACACCCTAACCTCAGTGACCCAAATGGAACGGAAACAAATGTTCCAACCTAAATACCAACATGAGAGCAACAACATGATACGCTTCATCACAGACTACCATAATGGCCACCATCAAATAAGACAAAGTCTGAAACGTCACTGGCATCTTCTACAACAAACACCAAGCCTAACTGATCACCTGAAAACCTATCCAGAAATGACATTCAGAAGAGCACCCAACCTAAAGAACCTTCTGTGCAAATCTGAATTTGAGGACAAAAGGAAATCGGTCACAACATTTCTAGACAGACCACCGGGCTTCCACACCTGTAAAAACTGCAGTATTTGCAAATTGAGTAGAAGTAAAACGACACAGGTACCACTGACACAAGGAAAATCATTTACCATCAAAGAATGGATTGACTGCAACAGCAAATTCACCATCTATGCAATCATCTGCCCCTGCAACCTTCCATACATTGGGAGCACGATACGACCGCTGCGCACCCGCATTCAAGAACACTACCGCAACATACACAAGCACAACACCGGTCACCCACTCACAGAACATTTCTATGAGAAGCACCCACACAAGAAAGACTTCATCTTCTTTGGCCTAGAAATTGTTCATCCAGCCAGAAGAGGGGGAGATCGTGAACTTAAACTCAGGAGACGAGAAAGTGAACTCATCCTGAAATTCAAGACAGTGACCCTGGGACTAAACAAAGATGCAGAAATGCATGTATGGCTTGGAGATGACTAGTTTAAAACATCATGTGATACGACAGGACTAAAAAAAGGGAACCATGTACTATGTTTTATTACCAAACATATGTTTCACTCAACGTAGTCAGTTATCAGTGTTTGCTTACCGACCCTGTAACTAACACAGCTGCCCAGACATTAGTTTGTCTTATTCATGCCTCCAACCTCACTAAGCATATGTCCCAATATGCCAGACCATAAAAAACTGCCTAACCACCTGAAATAACATGACAATCCTTTTGGCAGGTAACCAGTCCCCAGCAAAACAAGCCCCTCCTTACACAATTGCATAACGAGCTCTAGTACCATAAGACCTATAATACATCCTCCTATCCCCAGTGGTGCACCACTATACACCGTCCCACCTTTATCGCAAGTTAGCCATACCCCCTAATAAGCCCGTTCCAAAATGACGCCCTGATTAGCACCATTAAATTATGCGGGGCATGACCCGGGAACACTTCATCTTCTTTTTCACCGTCCCTACTCATATCGCAATTATGTTTTAAACCCCCCCCCCAAAGGCATCTCTGATTAGGCTTTTCAGAGCATGATCCCCTCAAGTCCATATGGCAGACCCAGCTTCACCGGCAACACTATCTACCAGTTGTCACCCCAGCCACCACTTCATCAACTACACTCCCGCATGTGGCAACCCAACAGAGAATCAAAAAATACCTTTACTATAATATTGAACCCTCCGTTCCAAAATGGTGCCCAGATTAGCACCGCAATAGTTAAAATCTATCCGGGGCATGACCCGGAAACATTCAATAGTCTTATTAAATTGGCCGCCAAATTCCTGTTACGAACTTGCAAGACCGACGAACGGAGACTCCACTACTGCGGCATTTACGCCCGTTACTTATAGGTAAGCTGCCGCCACCCCGCCAACCCTCCCGGCAGCCGGCCAACCCTCCTGCCCCCCGCTAAAAAACCTTTTACTTGCCCATGGCAACCTCCAACTTTTCCTTTTTCCCCCTAGCAACCGGAAGGACCCTAAACCACCCAGACGACTTAACCCTCCTTTACCAAAAATACGGTAAGCCGCTAATCCCCGCAATACATTGGCGTCCGGTATTCACGCGTACGCCATACGCATGATCACCGCATTCAAACTATTGCTCCTCGTAAGCTCCTAAGCGACCCGCACTGTTAGCGTGTATATTTCACGAAACTCTCTTGACAACTTGTCATTTTACCGTGCATGTAATGTCAACCACATAGGATTAGTCGGCCGATCCCGGTGACAACCACTTCCTCACCTTTAAGTGCCAGCGCATGGAATATCTATTTATCACCGCTTATGCCTGGACTATTCCGACGGCGCCCCGCACAAGACCAATTATCCCGCACTCCGTTATAATCTACAATTCCATTATCGGTACATCGCCCGATTGAGGTATATAACACTAGATGTGATAAATGCTTGCACACTGGAGTTCTCCCTCTGCTCATTTAGAACCAATGTATTTCTTACTAGTGCATGGAACATCTACTGATCACCGCTCATGCCTTGACTCTTCCTACGGCGCCCACACATGACCAATTATCATCGCACTCCTTTAAAATCACAAACTGTAATATCCGTATATTGCCCGATCAAGGTATTAAGCACTAGATGTGAGAATTGTTTGCTCCTAGGAGTTCTCCCTCTGCTTATATAAATTGTAATTAAACTGTTATTCCCCCAAACTTACCAGTCTTGCTCTTTCTCCCCCTATACATCCCTGGTTCGTGATCGAAATTTATGACCTGAACGCGACAACTGTAAATACACCACTGCTTTAAAATTTATTTTCACTTTTAAATTTTTCTTAAATTTTTCACTGTTTACACTGTCCAAATTCTATTGTTTTCTTCGTTCGAATGCCATATTATCTACAACTTATGTTTCTAATCCTCTATCTGAATCTGGGGACCCCTTGAATGTATTGATGAATGACGTACTACTATATAATATGCCATTTTCGCTGGTTGCACTCAACCGCTGCCATTATGTATTACCCCTCATGCCTTCTCTCCTTTTTACCCATACCTTTCCTGTCCATTGGTCTATTGCTGTCTTGGTTTTTTAAACTCACTACCTTAATTCGGGGACTCAATGCATGTAACCAATCGTGAATGACATACCATGATTTAAATATATGCCTCTGTACTTGACATGACATACCATGATTTATATATATGCCTCTGTACTTGACAACAAACCAATACCTACTATGACACATATATTATTACATACCAACAAAACCTTGCTTTATTATCAGGTGCCTCCTATTGTCGATTGCGATTTATATTATATTGCTTGTTTACACTGTATACTGATATGTATTCGGTAATGATTCTCTCTCTACCGTTTTCCGAACCAGTTGCAATTTTACCGGACTCATGTACCTATCTCTACTATATGCTTTCTGTTTTTCCTTCTGTTCACCCTTCTCCTTTTTCCCGCATCTCTACTATTTATATTCTCTTATTTTCTCTCTCTCTGTTCACCCTTCCTGGCCACCCTTCATTATACCTTTCTTGGTCATTTCGTGCTTCCACCACCCCCCACCCCTCGTACTGCTCCTTTACTACACAATATATGGTGAAAAACTACTGTACATTTCTATCATTAATATTGTATGTTATTCATAATGCTTCACCCCTCCCCTACCTACCCCAAAAATAACCCATCACCTATACCTCTTGCCTAATCAACCCACCCTCCACCTTCCCTTCCCCTCACAATCCTTCCTCCCTTTCCGTCTCTTCCTTCCTTCTGCCCTTCACACCGTATTTACAATTATTTTTGCCTGTTCCTGTCTGTCACGGGGACACACTACACACCCTTCTCTCCGCTCTGTCAGAAATATGTATGTACAGCCCTGAAGAAGCCCCAGGCCGGATGGCCGTGTAAGGGGTGAAACACGTGTTGGCTGTCAGTTTTGTTCTTTCACCCACTCTCACGGATAGAGTGACAACACCATCATAAACATGCTACAAAATGAACTATGGTCTGATTGGAATTTTTCCTAGAAAATAAGAGAAACCCATCTTGCCCTTACAACCTTGCTGAACTGTAAACAAAGTGCTCCAGGACTGGCCAGAACTGGTTTTGGACTAGGCAAAGGCCTCTATGCCTTCAGAGAACAAAGAGAAAAGGTGTATAAAAAGGGGACCCAGACCCCATGGAAATTAGATCACTTTTGGGAAACAAGAAGAAACCTTTGCTGAGGAGCGGAACCAAGAAGAAACTGAGGAGAAGACTATCCCTAAGCTAGAGGGATCTGCCTGCAGTGGTTGCCTGACTGCCAAAGAAAGGAGAAGGGAACTTTGTGTGTACTTTCATCAACTTGTGAAGGATCTCCAAGGGCTTGATTTTAGAGCTTGCCTCCTGTTGAAGTCTCAGGGACAACAGACTTCACCCACCAGCTCCCCCTGTATTCCCTTGCTGGGAATTTGGACCTTCTGACACACTTGCGTGTCTCTGGGAGCTGGAAGCGCGACTCAACACGAAGAAGCGTGTCGCCGCAGCCGCAGAGTCTCGCATCGCCGGAGAAGAGTGTCGACGTCGCATCAGACGCCGGCGCATCCCCGAAGAAGCGCGCCGCTGACACCCTCGCATCTTTCGAAGCGCCTTGCAGCACCGGAGAAAAGTGTCGCCGTTGCATCAGACGCCGTCGCATCCCCGGGGCAGAGCATCGACCTCGCATCAGACGCCGACGCATCGCAACACGAGGCGCGCCCCGCATCCCAGGAGAAGATCGTCGACCTCGCATCAGACGCCGTCGCATCCCCAGGGAAGCTTGTCGCAGGGCCTGTCGCGGCTCCAAAGACTCATCGAAATCGCCGCACGGCCGTCAGGCGTGCACGCATCACCTCTTCGTTGTCGCAACCTCAAGAAGACGCCACTTTGTTTCTTTTGCACCAGATCTTCAACGCATCACCGTCCTTGCGTGTAAGGGACTACCGCATCACCTTCCCTGCAACACTTTTCATTGCCCTGCGTTACGCATCTTAAGGTACATTGAACTCAGAGTGTCGCATTTTCATTTTAAGAGACTCAAGCTAATTCTACCATCTTTAAAGTACAGTATTGTGGATTATTTTTTTCGTTTATGGTCTTGTGGTAAATCTATATAAAAGATACTTATTTTTATAATGCAACCTGTGTGGTGTCCATTTGTAGTGTTGTCACTGGATTACTGTATGTGTTCACAAATGCTTTACACACTGCCTCTGAACTAAGCCTGTATGCTCGTGCCAAGCTACCAAGGGGGTGAGCAGGGGTTATTTCAGGAGTGTACCCCCTTACCCTGACTAGAAGCAAGGGTCCCTATTTGGACAAAGCTACCTACCTCTGCCAACTAGAGACCCCCAGTTCTAACATCTGCCAAAAGTTCTGGAATCCGTGGCAGTGAGGGGGGGTCTGTCAGGTATAATAATATCCTTCCCAACTCCAGCCTTTCCCCACATTACCGTTACCTTATCCTGGTGGTGGAAGAGGCAATCTCCAAAGCCGCCTTGGGTCCAGGCTGAACTCAAATGATTTCCCCCAAAGTTATTGGTGTTACTACTGATGGCGGTATCTCCCAATCTGAGGCTCCGATCTCTGACTTCTCCTCACTCAAGTCCTCAACATTCCCCTGTAGGACAACCTATCTGGTGCCCACGTTTTTGCTCCGTTGCCGGTGTAGCACCTCCACCACTCTTGCTCTCTCAGACTCTGCCTGATCGCTGGACGGCCTCTGTGCAGATCTCCTCCATTGTCGGCAGTGTCAGCTAACTTCGCTCCGTTTCGATGCAGATTGGTCTTCCTGCTCCCCTTTGAGGGGTGGGTATCCTCACTGTTCCATCCACTCCTATGCCTCTGCTGGCGTGGAGAAAAAGTACATTTCGCTGTCCAAGGTGACACTGAATCTGGCAGGGAAAACCAACACAAATTGTATGTCCAGGGTTTTGAGGTGCCTCTTAACTTCTATGAACTTCTTTCTCTGCTTCTGCACCATTGTGGTGTCGTCCGGATATATATTAACCATGGTCCCCTCCACCTCCCAGGGCCCATGTGCTCTAGCCCTCTGCAGCATCGCATCTCTGTCTCTATAGTTCAGGAGTCTTATCACCACTGCCCTAGGAGGGGCCCCAGGACGTGGCGATCTGCCCAGTACACAGTGAGTCCACTCCACCATGAACCATTTGGAGGGTTTCTCATCCAAGACCACCGCTGCAAGCCAATCCTCCAAAAACAGTTCCATTGATGGGCCTTCTGCCCTACCTGGGAGGCCCACCACCCTGACGTTGTTTCTTAGTGAACAGTCAAGTGTCAAATGTGCGCTAGAGTGGATCCCATTTCCACCACTCTGTCGAACAGTTTCCTGTGGCCCTCCCTCAGGAGGTTCACATCATAGGCCACTTTAGTATATTTAATAGCTGCTAGGATAATCTCTGTTTTGAATTTCAGGCCTTTCTCCACTGCTAGTGATGGATGCTGGAGGGTGCCCCCATTGCACCCTGTACGTCCTGCGTAGGTTTGTTGCCCACCATTTTTGCCCTCTCTCTCCTCCCGGGGCTGTGTATGGAAGTCACTGCTCCCTCTAATCTGGGGGCCCTGTCAGGCAGGGCTCTCTGTTGCACAGTCTGGCCTTACCTTTGTGTTCTAGTGTAGGCGCTCTCAGGCCGCCTTCAACGGGGCTGCGTCTGTCCGTGGGGCTGCGATTTGCCATCACTTCCAGAACTGCTGCTCCCCAGGCATGGACACGTGCACCCCTTGCCTATCCTCATCTTCCTTGAGGCCAGTTTGCAGTTCCCCCAATGCTCCGTTGTATCCCATGCTCCATCCTGGGCCTTCTGCCTCTCTCTTTATGCCCAGCACCACAGAAGACTCTTATAGTCACTCCAGACACAGTTCTTAATTAGGAAGGAGGAGGTGGTCTTCCTCCACTCTCAATCAACTGCTTTCCCGATGTTGTCTTCTGTTCGTCACCCCCGGAACTTCCCATAGTCCATTTTCAGGCCTGCTTTTAGTTGTGTGGGGGGAGGTCGGTGTGGGTTCCCAGTTCCTGCACCAAATAAAATGGTCCCAGTCAACTCAGCTCACCAGGGCTTGGGCAGGGTCTCACCTTTCTCACCAGCCGATCCCTTAATGCCGTTTCCGTGGCCATGCCCCGTACGGTGAGCCGTTGTAATCCCCAGCCTGTACAGCCAAGAGCATGCTGTGCAGGAAGTCCTCGCAAGGTGGCTGGGGGTCTGTGACCTTCACTGTAGAGGGGTGGGGGAGTCTTCTCTCCCCCTCACTTAGTCAGGGCCAGTGCATGTGTCCCTCCAAAGAATCCCCTCAGGCCCCTTCAAAGGCCCCCTGCACTGCTAACCATGTCGGGGATCACTAGCCCGGGGCGGATGTCAGTTCCTGATATGCAGCACTTGCTGAAGTCCTCTTGCAGCCCCCGCTCCTTTCTGACCACCCGCGACCCGATCTGGTCCTCGTGTGGCACTGCCCCCGGACTACCGCTGCCTCACCTTCTTCGCCAGAGCCATCTTCTTTTGTTTTTCCAGGGCCATCCGCGCCTGCTGCCCCTCTCTCGGCCTGCACTGTCGTCAGAGGTTGGACGGTGCCTCCGCCTACTCTGGTCTCATATCCCTACGCGCCAGACCCCGGGGGGGGAAACATATTAATTTGCCCCACATTGGCCTTGGGGCTCAGCGGTTATGCCGCTGCCTCCATACCTCCTAGGCCACGCCCCCTGGTATTTTGTTTCTAAGCATTGTCTTGAGGATGGTTATGCATATTAATTATACAAAAGACTGAATCATCGACTTTTGTTCACTCCTTCTTTCTTAGAAACCGGTTTGGCTTTTGTCAACAAACAAATAATTTTTTTATCAACGGATTTGGTCCCGGTCAAACTATGTTCTTTTAAGAATGGACCATTTTGGGTCATTAGTTTGTTTAATTGCTGGACCAGGGGTCTCCAACCAGTGGCTCGTGAGCTACTGTAGATCTCCAGCTATCTCTGAGGAGCTCACCTCTGTGCAGACCAGCTTATTAAATTAGAAAGCTGTTGCTTGGTTGAATTAATATACATATAACAAAATTGAAATTATACAACACTAACAATATTAGTAGCTCTCAATGTGTTTCATTTAACATAAGTAGCTCTCAGTACAGAAAAGGTTGGAGACCTGTAACCCCTTGTTTCTTTTTGTGTCTTTTGTTTGACCCTTCACGTAAAAAACATTTGTTTCCTTGTTGACTTCTTTTCTTTATCACTTTGATGCTCAGTACTTAGAGATATCTCCATGTCTATACTGTTGATCAAATCCATATATATTTCATGCATTAGGTTTGAATGAGCCCCTTGTCAGCCTTTTGTTATTTGGTTTATATGTACCCAAGCTCTCAAGGGGTCACTAGGTTGTCCTTGTTTACTGCACCTTTTAGAAAGTTGGCATTTTCCTGTCCTAACCATTTGTGCCTTCTGCCAGTATCCTGGATCACACGACTGTAAATGCCTCTGCTGTTGGTATTTGTGTATTCCTTCCAGACAATGACACAAAAGGGGACTAGGTGTGGACAGGTTGGGCCATTGTGTCAGGATGGTTAGGGGTTGAGTTGAAACCAGACCCACTTACATTTCAGAGAGCTTTGCCTCCTGCACACACAAAGAAATCTGACACTAGACTTTTGTCACACCAGGCTCCATGGAGCCTGGGCAGGTGAAGGGAAGTACCTTTCTAAACCAGATGTGGGGGTCGTATAGGGAATACCCCCCAAATCAATAGCTGGCACCAGGAATAAATACTGGACTTCCAAAGCCACTCTTAAGTACACTTCTGGACCTGTGGACATTGCAGAAGTCAAACTGCTTTGTTTCCCAGGGGATTGACCTGCTCCTTGAGGCCTGCTTTGTTCCCCAGAGGATTTCCTGCTGCTACCAGAGGACTGCCTTGTTGCTTGAGGACTGCCTTGGCACACAGAGGCCTGTCTTCCTCTGTGAGAAGGAAGATTGGACCTGCTCCCATCATTCCAGGCTACCTGAGTGACTACAAGGATCAGTGGGCTGACCTCCTGTCTGAGCTACAGGGACACAACAAGCTCCAAAGGCTTCCCTGAAACTGCCCTGCTGACCTTCTAACTGGACCTGTAACTGGACCTGCCTGAACCCTTCTGGAGTCTTCTAGAGTGAGTCCCTGTTCCCCATTATGTGTCTCCCCAGGTCCAGGACCCTTGGCTAGCATCAGATTGTACTCCACTACAAGAAAAACTGAAATCCTGCGGTTTTGGCCTCTTCGTGACCGTGATAGGGCCTGTTCGCATCAAGACTCTGCAGTCTGTGATGACTGCCAACGCAAATCTCTGGTGAGCCCAACTCTTCACACTACAGCGACCGCTAGCAGAAAATTGGCAACACGAGATCTGCAATCCACCCTCCAGCAATGACAGACTGCGGTTCCCGCCAACGCGCAGCTCCAGCAACAACCATCTGTGACGCCTGACCAGATGTTTGTGCTACAATGAGTACCTCCCTGCTCCATGTCTCCTCCTCCACCGGGAACAAAACTCTTTGCGCCGTACTTTGGGAAGGAAACTTTTTGAGCGGGACTAACCTGGTCCCTGTATCCACTCAGCACTCCAGCGTGGTTGGTCTGAACTTATGACTTTACCCTGGTCTAAAATGACCAGATGACCGTGAGTGGCACTTTGATGGTTTTCAGGCATCATGTCTACGTTTACTTAAAACTTTCAAGTGAATATCTCTGGTACTACTGATTGGATTTTGGTTGTTCTTGTATAATTTTATTTATTAAAATGTACACAATTTGTCTAACCTGGTTTGGATGTTTTCTTGTGTTGTGCTTTTACTTTATTACTGTTTGAGTGCTGCATAAATACTTTTCATTTTGCATCTAAGTTAACCTAACTGCTTTATGCCAAGCTACCAAAGGGTTAAGCACAGGTTAATTTAGTGACGTTTGTGGGTCACCCTGACAAGCAATGTGGTTGTTGCCTGAGTGGGGCTTCCCCCCACTCAACCAAAAACCCGATTTCTTACAAACATACATTCATTGCCCGTTGCATGAAAACAAGTTCCACTGTTACACCTGAACCTCTGCTCTGTTGTTTTAGAGTTTGTGCCTTCTAGTTTGCGAGCACAGTTCTGTAAAAATGTATCCTTCGTTAATGTGTAAATTGCTTAGTAATAAGCATTAGTATGAGCCAAGATTTGTACTTCTTCACTTGAAATTCTTCACTTAGCAATTCTTAGGCCATATCAAGATGAGCTATGCATCACATAGAACTCCCCAGGGCATGCTTAGATTTGTGAACCATCACTTATTAATTCCAAGGGCATGCTCAGATTTATTACCATTCACTTAGAAATCCTAAGGGCGTTCTCACATTTGCCATCCATTACATGGTTAGGTAAGAGAGAGAATCCTGCATCCACTTCCTCACTCATTAGTCCATTCGCCCTGCTGTCTGTCCAGAACTCTGTCCATGTATGTTAATTTGCTTGGTTGATGTTTGAATTAATATGTGTCAAGTAGGGCTGCATGTGTGTCTTTATTTGTGAACCTCTGTGTGTTGGTCTGTGTGCATCACTACCTGTATGTCAGTTAGTCTGTGTGCATGGGGATTTCATGTTTGGAGAATGGCGTACCTGATGTCAGTGAACCTGGTGCGCTCTATGCCTTGGCTCTTGAAAACCTGTGCACTTGTGTATGTGTGTTGTTCTGTGCATGTATGGAAGTATGTAGTTCTTTTGTTATGTTCTGTTAGTGCGTGAATGTAAACAGCTGGCAGGTTTTCCTTATGCTTGTGTCACAATAATGTTTGTATTGTGTGAGTAAAACTTGGAGTGACACGTTTTTGCAAGTGGATCATCCAGACAACTGATGCAATGCAGTCATCTCCAGTTCTGTGCTTAAAATGAAAACAGCAAAACAGCATGTGCCCTAAGATCATGGAAAATATAAGTCTCCTTGAACCTCTCATGCCTGCAATTTAAGAAAAGTTGAGAGCTCTGAGGTTGGAATTGGCAGGCCCCAGTCTGCATTTTTCCCTGTGATTTTGACATGAGCAGAACACAGCGTTATTTAATTCGAACAGTCAATAAACATTTTAAAAAGTATGTCTGGACACCTTTCCAACATACATAATACAGAAATTGTAAGATTTTGATTATGAGGTGTGAGTAGCTCATTCAGTTCGTTTTTTTTCCTTGGGCTCTGATTGGCTTTTCCATTAGAAATGCAGAACTACAAGTACCAGAATGGAAAGGCAAAATCAAAACTTGAAGATAGAATTCCATTCAACATGGGACAACTTGAGTTCTTTCTATATATAGTCACCGTTTCTGAATATGTTTCCAAGGCATGTACAGCTGGAAACAATGTTAAAACTATGGTTCTCAGCTTATTTTAATACAGATACACTTTCAAAGACAATCCATATAGTCACATTAGTTTTCATTCAAACACATGAACCTTTTATTAAAATTATTGATCTACTTAAGTTGAGCCTTGTCTTTATTTTAGAGGTGTTGCATTATGTTCACTTTGCTCCATTCACAATCAGAGTATTTAACTAATTTGGAGGTAATGTTGAAATGAAACATTCCACATCTGTTTAATAAGTGTTTTCACAAAAACACATACAGTAAAAGCAGCCTGAACGTTTTTACAGAGGTACTCTCACTTTCAGATCTTTTGGGCGACACTATTATCTGTAGCCTGGTCACTGAATCTCTCTATTTGAATATCCCTGGGCCACTGAAATACCGAAGCTTTGAGTATGTGCAGGGAAAACAAAAGAAGGTAGGAGCAGGACAAAATGTCAGCAAGGGAAGCAAACGTTGGACTTCGGTGCACAAAAAGGTGCATATACAGGTGTGTAAATCGGAGCCACAAGAGAGGGTAGAAATGCAATTCTTCCAGTATTCAGTGCGAATAAATCTTGGCGCGTTTTAATGTGTTCTCAAAGCGATGTGGAATGCCTTTGATGATATTAATGTGTGTAAAGATGCAATTTTGCCTACAGAAATTTCGTAATTATAAATGCTTAACTTAACGTAATGAAAGATTTCATTGTTGAAAGTGTGGGTTATGTCTGTAAGTAATCTTGCAAAATTTTCAATTGCATTTTGCAATGAGATTTACAAGGACTGGATTGACTTTTCATCATACTCCCTTGCCCGAATGATATCCATGCCACGGGGGAATGCCGATTCTTAAAGGTTTACTGAATAAAGAATAATGATTTTATTAAAGACAAGGAGGCTAACATTATAGATCAACCATAATATTCACTCCTTCTGAGCAGCAATAACCTTCAAAGCTTCATGAAATAGAACACATCTACAACACAATTAAATAGAAGTCTGAAGTCCATATAAATCCCCTTGTCCTCCATGTTCTTCCTCTTTTTTTTCTCTTCGACAAACTATCTTCTTCTTTTACACTCTTGAACCATCCATCTTCTATTGGTCTAAAAAGAATCGTGAACACAAATGCATCTTTTCTTTATCTTTAACTTGTATATTCACTTAACTTAACATTTAACCTATATTTTCACTTTACTTATCACTTATTTACTTACCTTACATGCTACAAAACAATCCACTTCCTCCAAGAAAAAATGGGAGGGTGTGGTGGGATAATGCTAGCCTCCTTGTCTTTAATAAATTCACAATTCTTCATTCAGTAAACCTTTAAGAATCAGCATTTTATGGCAGGTGGCTAGCATTATGCATGTTCAAAGTCCCTCATAGCACAGCGTGAGACATGTTCAATTGGCCTAATATAAAACGTCCTAAATGTATCAGCATTAGACCAATCCGCTGCTTTCATAATCTCATCCAACCTTTCACCTGACATGAAAGTCTTACTTGTCATGGCACCCCTTACCGAATCTGCTGAGAGTTTAGTCAAATCAATAAATGCTTCCCTCATTGCACATTTAACGCACCTTGCAATGGTTGCATTCATAACTGCGTGAAACGCAGTGGCAGCCACCACATACAAAAAGTGGTGGGGCAGGGAGTAGTGGGTGCGGGGGAGCGCAGAGGGGGAACGGGGGACGGGGGGCGAGGGACTTTAATAGTAATTAAAAAGTTTTAAAAAGTTAAACTTACCTGCTGCCGGCCGCCTTCTGCATCGCGCCTCGGTGCTGGGTCTTCTGTCTCCCAGCAGACACTGGGACTATGTCACAGACTCCTTATCCAATCCCCGCGCTTGATTGGCCTGAGCGGGCAGAAAAGACGCTCTGCTCACGTCAGGGAGTCCGTGGGGTTTCTCTAACCCGACTGTTCAATACAGCCGGGTTAGAGAAACCTAAGTTCACATGTGTGTTTTGGTTGGCCTGAGATGGTCGGCCAAACACACATCCACACTTAGAGAGTGCACATTGCACTCCCCCCCTCCCCCTCCCATGCCCAGGCCCCACCCTTCCCTGCACACACTAGCTGAGCCAGCTGCTTAAAAATAAAATGATAATGAAATATCATTTTATTTTTTTGCTGCTGGCTCTGAGCCACTGGGGCGAAGCTCTTCCACATTGTGCAGGAGCTGCCCCTATGTAACGGTTTCACATAGGAAATCAATAACTGATTCACTCGAGCACTCCTCTTCTCCAACATTCTACACTCATATTCCTTATCACATCTTACCACACACAATTTTGGCGAATCATCTAAAATAGGGTAAAATATAGAAATAGACATCGTTTTTGTTCTTTTCCAAATCTTGAATAACACTCCTGTTGGCTGATAGAATCTGTTAGATAGCTCTATGGCCCCTACATATGACACTCTTCTAAAAGAAATTGAACACAATAGTGTCACTAATTTCCAGGACAGCTCTCTAACTCCTAAATACTTATTACTATGCCATTCTTGAAATAACTTCAAAACCAAATCTACATTCCAAATTGACTGATACTTTGGTTTCGGACATCTCTTCAACCTTATCCCTATTGTCACCCTACAAACTAGAGGACTCCTTCTGATTGAAACTCCCTGAATCAGAGAATGACAGTCTGCCACTGCTGAACAATAACAATTCACAGTTCTGTAAGAAAAACCTTTAGCAAAGAGATCTGTTAAAAAATTGGAAACTTCTACCTCATCAGCCTCCAAGATATCCAAATCCCTTGCCAAGCACCAACGTAACCAGACTGCTCAAGCACTCCTATACCTTTTATAGTTCCTGGCACCCAAGATTCATTGAGCAACCCTAAAGCTGAATTCGAAAGCTTAGCGAATCTCTCTAATTCTCTGAAAATTTCCAAACTAGAAGGTTGAGCAAACACGACAAAACTAATGGATGCTCTCTCTCTTCTGCACCTGTTAGTGAACCCTTCCTGGAGCTGATCAAATAAGACCTCTCCATAGCCATCTCTAAAGCTGTGGGAAACCATGTCTGTGTTTTCCAAAAAGGTGACAGCAACACTATCCGACAATTCTGCCTCCTGCAATGCAACGGAAGTCTCAGTAATTGAAAACTCAGAAAACGCATAAGCCTTCTTCCCTGTCCAATCCTGCATAAATGCATCCACCGCCACCTCTCCTGGATCTGGTCTACAGCTGTAATAGTTCTTCAACTGATAAGTTAGTCTAGATGCAAAAAGATCCCCTTCTAATGGACCTAACAATTCCTGTATTTTCGCAAAACAACTGCCCTCTAATTTCCAGTCGCTGAAATCCGCCTGATGCCTTGAATTCCAGTCTCCAACCAGATTGCATTCCCCTGGGAAATACTCTGCTTCAAAAAACAATCATGTGCTCCAAACAAAAATTCCACATTTCTATTGCTAGATCTGCCAATCTTGTTAACCTGCTCCCCCAAGCTTGTTGATATAAGTCACTTCAGTGATGTTGCCCATCTTTAAGAGGACTAACCTCCCTTGCAGCTGTTTGAAACTGCAAAGTGCAAGTAATCCTGCCTTCATCTCTAAACAATTGAAATGTTGCTTACTCTTCAACATACTCCAAACCCCACCTGTTTCTTGATTTGAGCAAATTGCTCCCCAGCTTGACATACTGGTGTCTGTCCCCACAACAAAATCTGTCTTTGTTCCAAAGATCGCATGCCCATTCCATGCTTCCAGATTTTCCAGCCACCTCATCAGCTTTTCATTTGCCTCTACATTCACCGATATCCTCTCTCCATACCATAAGCTTTCTGCTAATGCTGCCCTCTTTAGTCTCTGCAATGCCCTGTCATGCAATGGACCTGGAAGCACTGCCTGAATTGAGGATGAAAGTAGACCAATCACCAGAGTCAAACTCCTCAGAGTTATACACTCTTCTTTCATTACTTTCCTTATTTACTCCATTATCTTCTTTATTTTCCTTACAGGTAGCTGCAACTGGCACCTTTGTGTATCCACTACAAAACCTAAGAACACCAGAGCCTGGCTTGGAACAATCACGACTTCTCCACATTGATTATGAAACCTAAAGTTTCCAGAAGATCCCTTACCGTAACCAAATGGTCTCTCAAATCTTGTAGACACTGATTCATTATCAGAATGTCGTCCAGATAAACGATCAGTCTTACACCTCTTTTTCTCACATATTCTACTACAGGCTGCAACATCTTCGTAAAGCACCAAGGGGCTGATGACAACCCGAAAGGAAGACATCAAAACTGGTACAATTGACCCTTCCATCTGAATTGCAATAACGTCTGGCTGACAGGATGAATAGGAATCATGAAATGCGGATCCTTGAGTTCAATTTCACCATCCAATCCCCTTTCCAACAACATGTCGCCAAAAAGTTGGATACCTTCCATCTTGAAATGGCTATACGTTACAAACTGATTCAAGTCTCTGAAATTTACCACTGGTCTCCACCCTTTGTCCTTTTTTTCTACCAAAAACAGGGAACTGACAAGCCTACTTTGTCTTCTGCTACTCGTACAATTGCATTCTTTGCCAAAATTTGCCTCACTTCCTCTGTTACAATTTCCTCCAATTTCTTGTGGAAACTCAATTCCCTCAGTTTCTTGCTCTGATAAGGCTCCATATCCAGTTCTATCTGATAACCTTTCACAGTTGAAATAACCCATGGGTCGACTGTGATCTTTAGACGCTGTTCTACAAACAATCATCTTCCACCAACTCCTTCTTGGATAGAACCAAAATAGGTCTTCATTCTTACGTTGGCCTGTGGACAAATTCTGTCCTTGTCCTCTAGCTCTCTAAGCCCTTGCCCGGCCTCCTCTCCTTCTTCGGGGGTATCCTCTGCCTTGGTAACCACTTTGGTAATGGGTCTTATAATACCCAGGGCTGGGAGGTTGCCCTCTCCTCCCAGCCCATCCATGAAAACTGCTCCCTGAGAACACCCTCTTCATATTGAACTGTGCCTTATCAAGGCTTGTAAATGTCTGTACATATTTGCCAATATTTTTCACCATTCCTTCCCCGAACAAGAGATTTTTTGCCTCTTCGGAGGATTCTTTGACACTAAAATCCCCAAACTTAGGGTTAATGCGCATCAGGATGGTCTTACGCCTCTCAACCAGTAACCTAGCATTGGCCAGTCGTGGCCAGTCGTGGCCGGTGCAGTTAAGAGCGGTGGGCCAGTGGGGAGAGGTGGGGGGGGGGAGTTGACAGACAACTGAATAGGTTTTATTTATTTATTTAATTTTACCTATTCCGTCGTCTGTCAACTTCTCCAACCCTCCCACATTACCCCGTCCCTGCTCCGCCCCACTGCGCTTACCTGCGCCGGCCGCCGCTGGCATTGTCAATAAAACATAAAGCCCTTTGGCACCAACCCCGTGGCAAGTGGATATGCACATCGGTCCCCTTTAGATACGCTTCCTCCACTAAATCACAAATTCTTGCCAACGGGCCATGAATATCCAAAACTTTGTCCTGACAGGACTTAAGGGACTTCTCTAGCCTCTTTCTTGGATCCTTACCCAGTTTAAATAAATATGTGATCATCTCTGGATCGATATTGGGTGTCATAGTAACTTTCTCCATGAAATTGGGACGTGAACATTCTGCCCGCATTACATTTCTTTCATCTTTTTCTAATGGTCTTCTCAACCATAGCTTAATGTAATCTGCCACGTGTTCCAATGGCCACCCCGCTTTGCTTCTAGGGTGTTTTATCTTCCTCGGGTCAAACAATTTCTCACCCCTTGGTTAAAAAAACATCTTTTTGTTTCTCTCCTTCATCTTTCATTTCTAGCTAATCTCCTCATCCAATCCATCCTTATAATCCAAATCCAAAATATATTCGTCAATTTCCTGATGATCATCATTCTGGTCAAACTCCTAAAGTTTACAATCATCCTACGTAGTGCTTGACTGCCCATATTGCATGCCGCTTTGGACATCTACTTTCCTTGATCCGCTAGGGACTCCTTTCTCAAAACCACTCAGAGTGTGTTTCCTCTTTTTTACACATGTATCTCCTGGACCCCTTAAGCCTTCTTCTTCTCCATCTGAAATGGAGAAGTATTCATCCTCTTTGTGACCTCTGACCTTTTAGTCTTCATTATCTCCTTCACAGTCTCTTTAACTGCCAACTGCAGCTCCTGGGATACAATCTTTCTAATGAGGTCTTCCTGAGATATTTGAGCAGACCCTTGCTCTGTCATCTTGCCACCAAATAACCTCTGAAAGAGAAAATTCTCTCTCTCTTTTTAAAAAAATGTAATCAAATATTCAATTAAATATTATATATTCCAATTTATGAGTTAAATTCACTTTTATATATCGTTTTCTTGTCAAATGAAATCACCTCACTGTGCCGCTATAATTCTCCTGACACCTTTCAGTCAACTACTGATCAACAGCTGATTCAGACATGCAAGCTTTACTCTAGCTTTACTCTAGCGCGACTCTTTTCTCATATAAAAGAGGCCTAATTCCTTTAGAAAAATGCACTCTGTGTGCATCAGCCAGCTATAGGCGACCGGCTAACTCATGCGATGCGTCGCACTCACCCAATATGGTGGCGCATGACGTGAGTCATTCTAGCTTTTTCACGTGCACAGCAACGCCGCAGCGCTGCCTCAAACCTGTCAAGAAGCCCAAGCGCAAGTCTCCGCTACAAAGCCAGTATGATTGTCGAAAAATGATCAAAACAGTCTACTGTCCTCAAATCTTTTTAAAACTTTCAATACTTTATATTTCTTAAATATTACGATCCCTCAAGCATCATAAAATCTGCTCAAAGACTCAAACATCTAAAACCTAAAAAAAAAAAACTTTCACACATACTCTTATAAAATTAACCTCTTTGAACCCATACATTGGGTTTAGTTAACTCTATAAACACAAAGAAATTAAATTCTCTCTTACAAACAAGCTTTACATTCAAATAAACACTCTTGAAATATGTGTATATGCTGAGAAGCAGCAAACAAAAGAGGAATAACATGGAGGACAAGGGGATTTATATGGACTTCAGAGTTCTATTTAATTGTGATGTAGATGTGTTCCACTTCGTGAAGTTTTGAAGTTTATTGCTGCTCAGAAGGAGTGAATAAAAGGTTGATTCATAATGCTAGCCTCCTGTCTTGCCATAACATGTAGTATCCCAGAGTCAGCTGGGAGGTCATCATTTTCACTGCATCATATTCCTGTCATACCTTGATTTTCTAGGGGATGATTAATGTGAGACATGAAAAGAAGTGGAGCTAGAAAAAGAGCTATGGCTTTAAGTGCTGGGTTTCCACGTGTTCAAAGGTTAGGAAGATTGTGCCACAAAACAGAGCACATTCATTATAGCAATTGTTATTAAAGAGTTATTATTTCATACTATAAATGCAAAAAATAAACGATATACTTATGCCCAGATGAAAATCACATAAGTAGAGGAACACCAAAAACTGAGTAAGAGAACTCAATATCGACTAAATTCACTTCAAGGATAAAGGCTGCTCAATCATGGAAAAATGCACCCTTTATTTAATGACAAAGTTCATAGTGCGAGTACAAAAAACAGTGCAAAGAGGTGTGTGACGCATTTTGAGCCAACTACTCGGCCTTTGTTAAAACAGCTATAAAAGCAACATATTGCAGTGTGTTCTCAAATGGTATGAATACCATGTTTATTCAAAGCTATGTACAATGCCTAAATATATTGCATGACATTTACGCAAACAATGGTCAATTAGTCTCTAAGTATAACATCCATTATATGCTGTTATCAATAGGACAAATTACTATATTAGAACTAGAACCTTTATTTTATGGAACCAGAGTTAATATCCCAAAAGGAATTCAGATCCCAAAAGGAATTCTATTTTCGATTCACCTACTTCATTTGTGTGGAGTATACAAATGCCTATCTGCTAATTCATAAAAGGATAGCTATATGTATGTATATATTCATTGTTTGATTAATTAAAATCATTACAATAATTTAAAAACATTATAATAAAATGCCATGATAAAGACTGCTGTGTGTTTCTGATACAAACATACATCTAGCATTGCTTATAGTCATGCAATAATGCTTTTCAAAGTAACCCCATACTATATCTCAATAATAAAATAAAAATCAGTTAAAAGTAATGAACAATGCCTCGACAACAAAATTTTACCTATATAAAAACATTTGCAAAGATGCAAATTAATATCAATGGATTCATTTTTTACCACTGTATAGTAGAATGGCCAAGTAATTATTTCCCGTAGTTCAATCTTCATTGTGTTATGCCTAGATTCATTTAAAAAATACATTATACATATATGTAGGCAGCCATTCGCATTGTTGTCTAGCCACTTGGTCACTGCAGATCACTTTTTCACAGAACAAGGTTATTACCCGAGGTCAGAAAGCCCTCCGCCTTTTACCTTCTAACCGGTCACAATATGGCAGTGGGGTGCCTGTGCCAAAACTGCTAAAGAGCTTAACATTGATTCTTCACAAAACTAGGGGCCACATTTAGGAAGCTTCGAAGTAGTGAGTTCCTAATTGCGATTTCCTGCAGGTCACAATTAGGAAATCGCTATTTCAAATGTTTGCAATTCCCAGTGGTCGCAAATAGTCCTACCTCATATTAATGAGGTAGGTCTCGGTTTGCGACCCATTGGGAATCGCTAAAATCACACGGATGGTGGCCTGCTGGAGTCAGCAGACCACCATGTCTGTGAGTGCTTTTAAATAAAGCATTCTTTTTTTAAATGCAGCCCATTTTCCTTAAAGGAAAATGGGATGCATTTAAAAAAAAAAAAGTTTTCTTTACATTTTCTAAGAGTAGGCAGTGGTCCGTGGGACCAATGCTTGCTCTTAAAAAATGCTTTTATAAACATTCACAAAGCAGAAGGAGTCCCTTGGAGACCCCTTACCACCAATTTGAAATTGGTGGTATATGGAGAATGTTTTGGGGCCAAATTTCGGTAGCAAAACATTCACACATACCACTGCGATTTGGTATTAGGAAGGGACGCCCTAAACATGCTCCTTCCTAATTCCAAATCACGAACCCACTTTGCGATACAGTAATAGTTTACTGAATCACAAATAGGACTTTCTACATCCCAAAAATCCTTTTTGAGTACGCCAACAGGCCGATTCTGCAAATCGCCCCGTTTGCGACTGGCAAAAATGTTTATACATGTGGCCCCTGGTTATCTCACGAGATAACTTCAGACCAGCCACAATATGACTGTGGGCCATGTGCAAATCATTCACAAAACGTGTGCAAAAAACGGCCAAAGTGCTTAACATCAATTCTCCATGTTTTAACTTCTTCAATGATAAACATTTCCTTGACAACATAAATATTACATATATGGAAACGAGTGAAAAAAGGAAAATTAATAGAATCAATAGATTCTTATTCCTTATCTGGATGGCACAGAATGGGTTCCATCATAATAACAGCCTACAATATAGTAACATGGCAAATAATCATTTCCATAGTTCAATCATCATAGTATTATGCTAAAATATATTTCTAAAGTACATTATACATATATGTAGGCAGCCATTCTCATAGTTGTCTAATCACTGGGTCACTGCAGATCACTTTTTCACAAAACATTTATCTCACAAGGTCAGGAAGCCCTCCGTCTTCTGACCGGCCACATCATGGCGGTGAAGCATGAACAAATAATTCACAAAACCTGTGCAAAAATTGCCAAAGTGCTTAACATTAATTCTCCAACTTTTAACTTCTCATCCGCTACCATTTGGCAGTAGGGCATGTGTAAAATGTTCATAAAACGTGTGACAGAAACTGCTAAAGTGCTTACCATTAATCCCATCTCCTAACACATTACACGTATGTAATAGGGCATGTGCAAAACATTCACAGATCCTGTGCAGACACACTAAAGTGCTTAGCATATGTTCATTCATATTGTACTTACGCATACTTTTTTTTTTTTTAATAATCTTTATTCATTTTATATCCAACACACCATACAGCTGTATATACGTCATATTAAAATACAAAGTATAGTACATCTCCATTTGCATGTTTTAGCCCACTAGGTGGGGGGGGCAAATTGTCACATTCAACATTACTACCAGTCAATGGCAACATTTAGTCACTTCAGAGATTAACAGCAGATATTACTGTACAAAGCTATATTGAAACTTAATGTACGAGAGAAAAAAAAAGAGAGACAAACAGTAAAGAAAAAAAAAACCAAAAAAACCATTAAACTTGATACCACCTTGGTAGTGTGCCTATTCTATAAGTATCATATGTGTATACCCGCTTAATTTGTCGTCAGTGCGGAGTGCAAGCCGGCAGGGTCCTGCTGTGTTAGATGCAACTATGGGAACAGAGTAGGGGGAAGAGTACGCAGCCCAAGTGCTGCATTATATGTAGGTGTGGCCCGGCCGGGCCAGAGGCGCGGGACAGTTATATCTAAGTGTCGTGCCCGCGTGTATGTGCGTATTTCCCCTCTCCCCTATCAAGAGCATATTCTAACGTGGGTACCCGGGGTATCGTAATTACATTGGTCAGGAACAGCGGGGGTGTTAGTACCTTATCACCCATGATCGTTCATGTCATTAAGCCTCGTTTCTATAATAGTCACGCAGTGCTGCCAGTCCACCGATTGGAACCGAGTCGTTGGGCGTGGGGGTTGCACTGTCGATATGTCATGCTCGGCCACTAAGGCACGTCGGAGGGCTACCAGCCAGTGTCTGACGGAGGGGCCAGTCAGGTACTTCCAAGCCATGGCCAGAGAGCGTTTGGCCAGCACCAGTGCCAAATCAATGAATTAGTTAAGGTTCTTGCGTCGCGCATTCCTCTTAGTAATGCCTAGCAGGTAATGTGCCCCCTGAATTGGAGATATGGTTCTCGTTTCCGCAGCTAGTATGTCAGAGATCTTCCCCCAGTATGCTATAATATGGGAGCACGTCCAGACCATATGCAAGAAATCAGTGTTCGTGTCGCGGCACCTGGGGCAAATATCTATGGAGGTTTGGTACATTCGCGCCAGCCTGTGCGGGGATATGTATGTGTGGTGCAAATAATTAAATTGCTTAAATTTCAAATGGGCATTCATTGAGATTGTCTTGGGGTTTCCAATGCATTGCTGCCATTGCTTATCTGTGATTTCAGTGGAAAGCGCTGCAGTCCAGTATTCGCGCAGTGGGGACAATGATGGGGCTGTGTCCGTTCTGAGTGAAGTATATATGGCCGTGATGGCCTTCCTACCTGACCCAGTAGTGTCTGTAAGGCTTCGGAAGTCAGAGGAACCGCACTTATATCCCCCCAGATATGTGTTGCCTGTTGTGTCAGAGTCACATATAGAAGGAATGTTCCGGGAGCCACCTCATAGTCGTCCCTCAGAGTGTCAAAGCCACACAGGGCAGAGTCTACGAATAAATCTCCCCACGTTGTCAATCCAGCTGCTTGCCAGTCCCAGACGCTTTAGATGGGTGTATGAATCTGGAAGCGTCTCGATGGGGAGGTCTGAGGCATACGGGCTAGGGCGACGTTTAGATATTACGTAATGCGACCAAGCGCTGCGGGACGCCCGTAGCAAAGTACAACCCTCCGTCCTTTGGAGCTGAGTTCTGGTGCCCGATAGCCATTCGAGCAGGTCTGATCGTCCTAACGATATTGCCCAGGTGTCTAGTTCAGCTAGATTCTGCTTTGCAAGCCAGCGCATGGGCCATTGGAGTTGGGCGGCTGCATAGTATAACTCATAATTGGGCGCCCCAGACCTCCCTCAGATATAGGGAGCTGGAGCTTTGAGAGTGCTACCCGCGCCCTGGAGTTACCCCATATCAGGGTCACTAAGAGTGAGCGTAGGTCATGGAACAATTTCTGAGGCGGTCTGTAAGGGAGAACGGCGAAATAATAGAGGAGCCTAGGGAGGAGGAGCATTTTGGATATGGCTATCTGGCCCATAGGGGATAATGGGAGAGCAATCCAGAACGGGAGACTCGCCCTAGCACTGGCGATCGCCTTTCCCAGATTGCCATCTATCAGATCAGACGGAGAATGATAGACCTGGACTCCCAAGTATTTAAATGAGTCGTACGCTCTAGTGAGTAGTGCGTGTGGCTGTCGTTGCCTTTGCTCGACTTGGATGGGTGCTAAAGAAAACAGTGGTCCCATACAAGTTAAATAATTACAATATCACAATTTAGTAATCAAAATTGGGATTACTAATGTATCGATGAAAAATATAGAGTTTAATTAACAATTAAGTTTAACGCAAAGATAATATACAAAAAAGGTGAGTGAGCAAGACGTGACAGGGTAAATGGAAATCAGCCGATTTCCTTACCACATGCAAGTGACTTAAAAAGTGACTTTTCAATTTGTGAAAATGTAGATAAACAAAAAGTCACAATCAGAGTTACATCTCATACTCCACAATTAGATACAAATTATAGTACAGAGTTGAAGATGTATGTGTCAATACACATCTTCAACTCTATACTTTGCTCACTCACTCACCGTTTTTGTATATTATCTCTGCGTTAAACTTAATTGTTAATTAAACTCTTTATTTTTCATCGATACATTCGTAATCCTAATTTTGATTACTAAATTGTGATATTGTAATTATTTAACTTGTATGGGACCACTGTTTTCTTTAGCATACGTCCACCCTTGGTCCCTTCAGACCTTCAGGGTCTCCTGTTCCCTTTTTTGACTTGGATGGGTGACATCGGTAATAAAACGGATTTCTCCCAATTAACTTTCAGGCCTGACAAGCGTGCATGGGTATCTAAGAGCTCCACTAGCCCTCGGAGCGCCCCGACCTGGTTGCGAAGATAGATCAGTGCATTGTCCGCATAGAGGGAAACTATATGCCACTGCGCGTGCACTTGGATGCCCCAGTCAATAACATGGCTACGTAGTGCACAGGCCAGGGACTCCATGGCCAAGGCAAACAGCAGAGGTGAGAGTGGACACCCCTGCGTGGTACTCCGCTCAATATTAAAGGGAAGCGAGATAACACGACCTGTTTTCACCCGGGCACGTGGGCTGGTATATAATATTTTTACCCAGCGTAGAAATCTAGGGCCCATACCAAATAGGGCAAGCACCGCCTGCAAGTACTCCCACCCCAGGGTGTCGAATGCCTTTTCTATGTCTAAGGCTGCTATCCAGTGTTGCTCGGGAGCCGATTGAGCCCACTCTAGGATTTTAAACAGGTGTCGAAGGTTCAGCCCCGTGTTCCTACCCGGGACAAACCCATTTTGGTCTGCATGGACCAACAGGGAAACGACCTCCAGTAATCTGTTGGATAGCAGCTTACCCAGGATTTTGTAGTCCAATGTAAGTAAGGACAATGGACGGTACGAGCTCATGAGAAGGGGGTCGCGACCAGGTTTAGGGACGACTACAAGCACGGCCTCACGGAGGGAAGGGGGCAATGTGCCTCTATCAAAGGATTCTTGGTATACGGTGAGCAGTCGGGGTGCCAGCTGGGTGGAATAAGTAACATAAAATTCCGCGGGCCAACCATCCATACCAGGGGTTTTGCCCCTCGTTAGCTGCTTGATAGTGTCTGAGATTTCAGTTATCGTGAGCGGCTCCTCTAATTCGGAGTATTGGTCCTGCGTTATTTGTGTGAGGGCCGCCTGTTCTAGGAACTGGTGCATTTCCTGTGGGTCGCCTATGTCCGGGGCCTTATATAATGACACATAATAATTATAAAAGGAGTCGTTAATTTGCTCTTGAGTATTGACTAAGGTACCATCTGGAGCATATATTGCAGTGATAGGTGGTTGCGCAAGGTTACTCCTTAACAGCCACACACGCATCTTGCCTGCTTTGTCACCCTCCGTGTGGTGTCTGGCCAGAAACTGCTTATAATCGAGAGCGCACAATTTATCCAATGTTTCCTTCAATGCTAATCGGGTTTTGGAGAGTGCTATTGTATGCGTGGGTCCGTGGGGGCAGTGCGTGTAATATGTCAGCTTCTAGCATTTGGATTTCCTTGGTTAGTGTCATGCGGGTACCGTACACTGCCTGTATGACCTGTCCACGTAGGACGACCTTCAGAGTGTCCCATTCAATGTCGGCATGTGTGGCCGTCCCCTCATTAGTCTGGAAGTATGTGGTTATGGACTGCAAGATGGTGGCATTCAAAGCCTGGTCGCGAGGCGCTCCCAGGGGGAGTCGCCAATTCGGTATACTGGGTCTGGACGCAGCCCAAGTAAATTGGACCTGCAGGGGGCTATGGTCCAATATCGTGCGAGCCAAGTACTCAGCGTGAGCTACATATGTTAGCGCTGTTTCAGTGCAATAAATGGGTCAATACGCGTGTACAGGTCATGGAGGGTGGAGTAATGTGAGTACGCCCGATGTACAGGATGTTTCGCGCGCCAGCTATCAGTCAGTCGCATCTGTGTGGCCCAAGCAGTCATAGTGTGTGCAGCCCAACAGCCTGTGCTCCAGGGAAGGGAGGGCGGGAGCGGTCAAGAGTTAAGTCGGGTACGCCATTATAGTTGCCCCCCCCCCCCAGTAAGTGGGAGCTGATGGATCCCTGAGGAGTGCCGGGGTTAGAGACTGGAGGAATGTGGATTGTCCTGAATTAGGCGCATAAAGTGATACTACAGACAACGGGCAATCATCCAAAGATCCTTCCAGAACCGCATAGCGGCCTTGAGGGTCAACGCGCGTGTGCATGATCTGTATTGGAATACCTGGTGCCACCCAGATCAGGGCCCTCTAGCGTAGCCTGAGTAAGTCGTGCCTATAACTGTGCCCCTCCATCTTTTACTAAGTGACTGCAATGTTTGTTGCGTTAAATGAGTCTCCTGGAGCAAAGCTATAGCGATCTTGTGCCTCCGTAAATACTGATACACTTTGTGTCTCTTTGCACAACCAGCCAGGCCGCGCACATTCCTGGTTACCAATAAGTACTTATTCCCATGCATTTACATAAATGTGCATTTCCCGCATGCAGCAAGCAGCTCAATGACCCACCCACGGTGATTCTGCATTTTGGCAAGGCACACAAACATATACTGTTAACTGATATCTTGTGGTATACTATAAACCAATCCCCCCACCCCAGGCCAAATTGCCAACGGGCAAAAGGCCATATGCACTTATATGCAAACATAATAAAGTAAGAAAGTAAAGAAAAACAGTAAATTACACAAAACAAGATAGGTCTGTAACAGTCACTTATCGTGTGTGGGGCATGTAGATAATCGCTTGGTCTCGCCATCGTCTTCAAACCACCATGATAGTATGTTCGAGAGCCAGCCGCTCAAGGAATAGCAGAGACTTACAGACCACGGTCGACTCCTGCGTGTGTGTATAGTGTTCCATTAGGCTGTTTGTGTTCAGTTCCTTCAAGACGTAATTCCATAGGTGGCTAACCCAGTTCATTGGAAGTCTGAGGCGTCACGTTGGGGCCGTCGCCCATCATCAGCTGCTGTTGTGAGTCCGATAAAGAGTACTCCTGTTCCGGAGATGTCTCTGATTCCGAGTCTGGGCGGGGAGGTGTTGTGGCAGCTCTGTGTTGTTCAGCATGTTTGAGAGCTTGTTCCCTTTGCTGCGCTGCCTGGGCCTTGGTGGGACAGGGCCCACAAAGCTGGCCCTGCGCCCACGGTGTGTGACCCTCTTCCATTGTTGGCGTGGACCCTCCGTAGATTTCAGGGCTGTAGCCACTCCATTCTGTTCTGCCCAATTCCAGGCGTCCTCCGGAGATTGACAGAAAACCGTGCTACCTCTATGTTGTATGCGCAGCGTGGCCGGGTATTGTAGAGCGTATTTTATCTCATGCTCATGGAGGCAGCGTTTAACTTCCATGAAGGATGCCCTACGTTGCTGTACTGCTAACGTGTAGTCCGGGTATATGTGCACTTCCGTTTTCTCGATCACCCACGGGCCGCGGGCCCTTGTCAGCTGTAGGATGTGGTCCCTATCAAGGTAATTGAAAAGGCGTGCGACTACCGGCCTGGAGGGAGCGCCCGGATCATGAGGGCCTCCCGGGACTCTATGTGCTCGCTCCACGGAGAAGAACTTGGAATGCTTGCCCTGAAGTATGGTGTCCGAGAACCAGATTTCCAGGTATAGTTCCATACTCTGCCCCTCGACGCGTTCCGGCAGACCCACCAGGCGCACATTGTTTCCGGCGCGATCTGCCTTCCTGGTCGTCAACACGGTCTCGGAGATAATTCACTTCTTCTTGCAATGTCTTGATTTGGGCTGCCTTGGAGGATACAGAGGGCTTCACTGTGGCAATTGTGGAATCCACCTCCACCTCCGACATCCTGTCCAACATTTTATGTTCATCGCGCAGGAAACTGAACTCTGCGCATAACGTGTCGATTTTAGGGACCAGGGTGGATTTGATGTCCATTACTGCTGCCATGAGTTCATCGAGGCGGTGCGAGATATTACCCGGTGACATTGATTGGGCCGTTGATGGTTGGTCGGTCTCCGTCACACCTGGTGACGGGCCCTTTGGATCCGTGGTCAGTGGCTGCTGTTTGTCCGATATTGTCTTGCCCATCCTGGTGGTGATAGTGCTCCGTAGATTCCAGGGAGAGGAGGGATAGGGGTGTGTTGAAGTCAGTATTCGCACTCCGCTGCTGGATGCACCCCAGGGCAAGGGGGGGCAGTTGACGATCTTCACCCCCTTCGCAAATACCGGTCCGGTGCGTTGAGTGCTAACAAAAGTTATGCGGTGAAGCCGGGATAACAGGCCCCACGCTCCGATGTGCCAGGGCGCAATTTGGAACTGTGCAGTCCACAACGTGAATCTTGGGGAGCCAGTCGAAGCAAGGCCAGAGAGCGCACAATTATGCTCAGGCCTCTTGAGTCACGCTGCGCCTGCTAAGTGCACAGTATCATCCCCGGCACCCGCTGTGCCAACTGCCGAGTCTGTGTATGCGGTGGAGGGGGAGGCCCACTGGTAAGTATCAGGACCCTGCACTTCCATGTGCTCTATTATGCACAGGGTATACCCTCTGGATATGTTGCTCGGGCGGCCTACCTGTGACCCTGGCCTGGCCCGGCTCCGATGTGGTGTAGTGGCGCTCCCCCGGAGACTGGGGATATGCTGGGCGCTGGGTTGGGTATCCCTCCGTCAAATCTCTTAGGCCCAGTGAACAAGCCCCATGCCTCCCTGCTGCCACCAGGTGGATCCGTGAATGTAGGAAAAGGTAGGGGGGGAGCCCGTGTAATAATATGCAGCCCCCGGCTGGCCTTACTGTTACGAGCCGCGAGGCTCGAGGCTGATTCAGGGGAAGTGGAATATGGGGCGGCCTACCTACTTACGCGGCCGGGCCCGTCTTCAATGTATTGTGATGGTGCTCCCCAGGCGGTGGCTGGCGTACAGGGGGGCTCAATTGTGCTGCGCTTCTTCCTGAGGTGCACCCGCCCCGGTCGCGGGGCTCGCGAGTGGCACGCACTATTGAGGGAGAGGCCGTTGGGGATAATGCAGGCTTCTGCGGGTGGGTGCTTCGTCAGCGAGGGTCCATTGGGGAAGGGCCGCGGGCGCGAGCTCTAGTCTTTGCTTCATTATGCAGCTTCCCCGCAATCCATTTTTTCTGCAAACGGGGCACTTGCAACTTCGCAGGACGCCCACGGAGTGTCCCGAAGCAGGTCCAGAGAACTTTGGCTGGTCGTTGGCGGCCAGATTCAGGATAATTCGGCAGTCGCGACGGAGCGAGTAGAAAGCTCGACCCCTCACGTCGCCATCTTGGACACGCCCCCGTACTTACGCATACTTAGATCAAATAGTTGGTTAGGTTTTCTTAAGAGTAAAAGAAATAATTTAAGATAAGATCGAGAATTTGTTTTCCACCTCATTCAGAAATTTTATGAACCGGCAAGTAAGTGAAATTGACTTGCCAGATAGACATAAAATAAGTGCTTGATGGCATGTTCTTACCCCTGCTTTTAAAAACAGAGGTTTTAGTAGGATTCAGCAAGCACATAAAACAGTGGTTCCCAAACTGTGTGCAGTGGCTCCCCGGGGAGCCATCAAACCTAGCGAGGGGAGCCACACACCAAGCACTTTAATGCATTTAATATTGAAGGGTCTGTTGGCCTCAGTTGAACTTAGACTTAAACGCTTGATGTAGATGATTTGTAAGTGACATGCCTAAGGCTGTAAATGTAGTGCTTAATTGATGGCATGTCGAGGGAGATGACCTCCATATTTCACTGGATCCCCACATTCCAACACTCCCAAAGTAAGCAGAAAATGCCTGATTTATTTTGTTAGACTCGTTAATAGTTTCGTTTTTTCCCAAATGCATTTTACACCAATGCAAGTTATCAGGAAAGTACAGTTGTCCTGTCTATTAAACACACTAAGTATTATTACGTATTGACATTTGTACTTGAATCATAGGTACTTCCAGTACACATTTCTTTCAGTACACACACATTTCCATACAGGCCTGCTCTCTCCTTGAGCACAGGGAAGTAAAACACCATATACCGCATAATGCCAACATTTGAATGCAAGAAAGAGGGCTTTAAAAAAAAACTAATCGGAGGAATTTATTTTACTTGCATTGATTTGGAGGCAATTTTAGGGAGGAGACAGCAAAAATAAAGCAGTATGTGGTTTAAAAAACTCGTGAGTCACCCTGCTGAGACAAGTGTGTTGGCACGTATGGAAGTGCATGCAAATATTCTTCAAGCGCAGAAACACTTTGGAAATGGGGCCTACATGCATAGGGGTTCTATCTAGCACTGTAAGTGGGATAAAAAGGTTTGAGCGGGTACTCTAAAAAGGCATGGGCAAAGAAATGTAAATAGGAATATTTTATTAGAGGTGCCGCCTTAGTAATACGAAACACCCTGCACATATGATAATAATACCTTCATCAGCTTCATCCCAATTATTGCAATACTCCTGAGGCCGGGCTTACATCCCCCCACCCTCCAAAAAAAGTAACAGTGGGGAGCCACGGGCAATGGCCAATGGGTCAAGGGAGCCGCAGGTCGAAAATGTTTGGGACCCACTGACATAAAAGGTTTGGGCAGACACATACTATACGTAATATTATTTGCTGTGGATAGCTACAGAGCCTACAGCTGTTAGTTGGCCATTCATATATCCATTTCGGAGTCCAATCTTTAGTTGGATTAATACCAAGTCTTAGCTTCAAAAATTAATCTTGCATACGTGAAGGAAAGTAAGTAGTCAAATAAGTCTGAATGCCCAAGTTCTCATAAGAGTTTATGACTGTCCAAGCATGTGTTTTGGCTGTTAATGTACCTTTATCCAAATTAAACGAAAGTAGTTTTGTTGATCGATTCAAAAGACATTTGAGGCAGGCTGCATTCTTCTGTAGAGGGCTATACGACTGCAAAGCAGAAGTTTGAAAAGACTCTGATAGATCGGCCCTCCAGGTGCCAGTGTAGGTGGTGTTGTTAATTTCCTTCCAGCACATATTTGAAGGGTAACGGATTCTGATATCAACAGAACATGTAGACATTTTAAAAACACGGCCTGTTGCACTAAAAGCTGCCCTTGGAGGCCAAACTCTAATCTAATTTGAGCCTGACCAATATTCTTCGGAATCATAATTTGGCATCTTTCCCTTGGAAGATAATTGAGCCATAAGTTAAAGCTGGAATTAATTTAGCAGACATAATTTTCACCAGATGATCATGGGCAGAATACATCAATTTGTTTTGAAGTGACTTAAAGGCAAAAATTGAAGTAGCTGTTTTGGCTCTTAATAGATTAAAATGTCCTCTGAATAAGATCTTATCAAACAAAATCCCAAGGTACTTATAGCTCTTAACCAATTTGATTAATTTCCCTCTTGAGTATCATCAGCATATTGTCAGTATTTTAGAGGACTGTTTGCAATCTTAGGAGAATGTGAATTTATTGTTTCCAGATGTTGATTCAGATCCACCATGAAAAGATTAAATAAACAAGGCCAAGTACACACCCTTGTTTTAAACCATTGGATGTTTCAATTCTCCGGGTGTTACAGCTCATCCAGCTTGACCTGAACCCAGGTATTCGTGCAAGAGGGTGATGAGGTCTAATAGTTTCAGAGGCATGCCCCATGCAGCTAACTTTTTCCATAACAAGGCTCGAGGGACTGTGTTGAATGCTGCTTTTAGATCGACAAAACAAATGTATAGTTTTTGCTTCCGTAGCATGGCGTCTCAGCTATTAGCGTTAGGGCAAGCAAATTGGCAGATGTTGATTGACCCTTGCGAAATCCAGACTGATTCCTTGGAATAAGGTGCACTGTTGCTAACCAATCTTCAAACTCCTCTAAAAGATGAGAGGCGAAGACTTTTGCCTCAATGTCAGTCAGAGCTATTAATGGATAGTTTGCAGGAACATCAGGAGGACCGCATTTATAGATGGGTTGCAGAAAACTTCTATGCCATGAATCAGGAACCATTATAAAGGGGGGTCAGGATCACTGCCCACAGTTCAGGATCCGCCCGAAAGATGTCGTTGGGGAGGCCCTTTTGGCCACACGCCCCATTTATATTAATCCTTTTAAGCAGTGCAGATGTTTCTACTTTTTTTAGCGGCATTACAGGGGGAGATGTTGTATCAACCCTGCTTGCTGCCATGATCGAACTTTGCTGGTTTTCATGAGAAATGCTTCCTGTTTTTCCTCCAAGTTTCTATAACAATTTATTATTCCAAGAGGACCTGTACTCAGGAGAAGTTACCAGTCCTGTTCCATACAAGTTGGTAATATAGTCCACTCAAACAGTTTCTGAGATACTTGCACTACTGGCCCTGTTGCCGTTATATTCAAGACCATTCAAAATTGACCAGAAAGCCTTGCTATTATTTTACAGGTTTGCAAATAACAATTTGGTCCATAACTCCTGATGGTAATTATTCTGAGCAATCCATAGTGCTTGCTTGTATGACTTTCTTAAATCTTTTAACTGTTGTTTGAATAAAGATTGGGTGATCAAATGTTTCTGACGAAAGACAGCTTTTATCACTCTGTTCAAAGCCTTCTTTTGTTGATACAAAATGGGCCATATACCACTTATTATTAGAATTTACAAAAGGATTAGCCTTTCTTAGATTTTTGGATGTGAATTTTGACATTAGGGAATCATTTATAGTGTTCCATTTAACCACCATGGAGCTTTTAGTGGCAGCCGGGGAGCAGCCAGATCTAATTAATATCTCAGCTTGCTGCAGTATCTCTCCCTGTTTGTTAGATTACCAAACCAAACGTTTTAGATTATAGGAAGAAGCCACTTGATGAAGGACATTGGATTTCTTCATACAGTCCATAGATAAATCCAATATTAGTTCTTGCGGATTATGGTCTCTTTCAAGTGTTGGCGTTATAACATAACCAGTAGCATGGGCAAGCAAGCCTTTTGAAATAATAGTGTCATCAATTACAGAGCTGTGGTGAGAAGTCTTGAATGTCGGAACTGTGGTTATAGACTTTGGAACACATTTGTTAAGCATCAATAGGGCAAATTGTAGATTTGAGAAATATTGTAATTGGACTTGCCGGATATTTTTGTTGATACTGTGCTGCCAAAGGTTAGGAGAATGTTGAAAGCACCAGAGATAATTACATTTGTACTAGGATAGTGAAAAACCAATGATTTTACAATTTCCCACAAGATGGCGAATTGGGTTATCTTGTATTTTCTCCTCGTGCTCAGATAAATATTTAGTAGAAGTAACGGAGATGGAAATTGTAATATTATGCATTGCAACCATGTAAATTCGAAGGTAAGAGCTTGAACTTCGACGTCTAATTCTGTTGCTACAAATATTGCTAACCCCTCTTTGGCCCTGCCTTGATGTGATGACTGTGTGGCATTAATAATAAATTAATGATAGCTGATGATCGGAGTGCATTGCTTTCTCCGTGTTCCTTGTAACATCAGAATTTCAAAACTTTACAAGAATAATATTGCCTCTGTATCTGCCAGCAGCCTTGTGAGGCCATGCACATTCCAAGAAAAAATTCTCATGGGCAATTATTGTTGGCCAAAGTTAACTGTACATCATTTTTCACTGGTGGCAGTTAGTCTAGTTAGGGTAGACGGAAGCCAGGTCTAGTCCTCCATTAAGATTCTCCTCTTAGTGGTTTGTTCACAAATGTGAGATTAAGCAACTGGGTTTGTTATTGTAATACACAATGTTTTGTTGGTTTGAAGAGAGGGCCGATAGCACCTCGTAGAAGAGAGGTAGGCTGGAGGGAAGTGTAGGCTGCTCTTCCCCCCTTAAGGGCAAGGAGGGAATCAGGATTGTTGGGTAGTTTGAAAAGACATATTTCTTAACTTCGATACCCCACTCTGCGAACGGCACTCTGCATTCAAACACTTTGTTTGCAATTTCAGGGGTTGACCAGGTGACATGAGTTGTTTCCAGTGAGATATTAGAAGGATCTTGCTTAAACTGAATTGCCTCGATGTCTGCAGTCGTATACCCAGATAAGGTTGGAATCAATGCTATTAGTTTTAAAATGGCACTTCGGCTAAGAACGTCATAGGAACCTCTGGATTCATACATGGGAATGAAAATAGGCTTAGCATGATTGGTATGAAGGTTGGATAATCTAGTGCCTTCATGTGCCCCATTGCCATACCTGAACACAGGCCATTTATCATCAGACTATTAGGGTTTTCCAGCTGAGATGAAATAATCTGGGACTCAACATGCCCCCCCCTCCCCCCACTAATAATATTAGGCATTTGTGGATTATTAGCTTTATGAGATGCCAATGTGATGAGGTTTCTATTCTGTGTGTTCTCCGGACCGTTATTTTGGTTTAAAACCATAGATGTTTTTATACAACTTTCCACATCTTTTACAGGGGGAGTTGAGTATTTTTTTATCTTGTCTTGGTTTGGCCATCCTACTGTTTGTTGCCTAGGTTCAGATTTAATGCCACTTGCCTGAGTAATATCAGTCAGTGGATGCCATTCAGTGCAATCGACCACCATTACTACCAATTTTGCCTGTTCTTGACACCAGTTATAGGATCTTTTCATCGACACTTGTGGTTGTTGTTAATTTCTTTATTTTATTTTGAGCCTGTCTAAGTCTGTCCTGGCTCTTTTTGTTAGAATTGTTTGTGGATTGGAACAATTTGGTGTATTTTGCTCCTACATTACCTCACTTGACAGCAAATGCTCTTAGGGTACATCTTCAGTCACATAAAGCTGTTGGGCATTAATCGTGGTTTAATTTTTTTTCACCGGGCTTCCAACGCTCGTCGTTGGATGATCTGTTTGACTAATTGGTGAATCCTGAATTTGACAGACACTTTGACCTAGGTGTGGGCTGAAAGATAGATTTTCTACAGGTTTTGCCCTTTGCAAGCTGACTATATTATTAACTTTATCTACAAGGGAGCCAACTATGGTTGAAAGATTTGAGACATTATCCAATATATGGGCAAAAGTGCATGTTACTAGTTGGATGTTTGTATAGGATTGCAATTTTACTACTAAATCACTTAGGGGTAGATTTACAAGCCCCTTGCGCCACTTTTGCGTCACTTTTCCCATGTTAAAAGTGACGCAAAAGTGGCGCAAGGGGCTTGTAAATCTGCCCCTCAGTGTTTGCAATTTGGAATCTATCCCTGCACCTAAAGATCTGCGGGCATATTATCAAGAAACGGCGTTAAAATTATCGACGCTTTAGCGGCAGAAATGGGCTTGATAATATGCCCTTGAGAATTCCAATAGAAGCCCATGTTCTGGTGTCAACATGGGCTTCTATTGGAATTCTCAAGGGCATATTATCAAGCCCATTATCGCCGCTTTAGCGGCAGTTTTCTGCCGCTAAAGCGGCGATAATTTTAACGCCGTTCTTGATAATATGCCCCCAAGTGTATTAGGCAACTCCACCTGTATATTTAGTTTATCTGAGTGGAAATTTAGGGCTGCCGTTATTGCATGCATAGTGTTAAGCAAGTTGCTCCATGTACCCGAACGGTCCTTATGAGGCTCCTTAGGGGTCTTCGCAGAATCAGGGTTAATTGTGTCATATTTTGTCATAAAGGAAAGGTGGCAGACTTAATTGAATTATTCATAAATGCCATATGATCAACCATTATTAAGCTTGACTCTGTCGAAGAATGTTCATTGGTTTTATTCTTGTTTTTAGGCGTTATGTTTTCAAAGTTAATTTTCAACTGAGTTAGGGTTGGTTTTGGATTGGAATTTTTGAAATCTATAGATGGAACTGGACTAAAAGGGGCTATGTCAGCCTTTCCTCTACTTGAGTTCAGGCTGTATATATCATGTATTGCTGTGATTTAGGGTATGCTCTTAGATTTTTTGACGATTTTGATACAGGCAGGGCCAGAGTGGGGGAAGCTTGTGGACTCTTTTCAATCATAAGTAGAGAATTCTTTAACAAAATTTTAATAATCAGAACTCTAGGTCAGAGCAGTGGACTTGCATCTTTACAACAAGCTTATAAGAGCCTAGATCATTGCTCAATTTTGTGGTGCAATCTAAGATTTGCTTATTTGCTAAAATGTCTTAATTTTGCTTATTTGCTGGATCATTATCAAATCCCTTGTCCTGGGAACCTGGAGGCTGTTCAGTAGATGAAATTGGTCTGGAGAGGTTCAAAGCAGAGGTTCCCAGATGATTTGAATCCTCTTGTATTGTTTTCCCTGAATGTTTAAAATAATCTACAATGGAGGATTGAATAATTATGCACTCAGGAATATTAGCCTTCGTCACTTTCCCCAAAAGCGAATTCACAGGGCTTGAGGATAATGAACCATTTTGAGCCTTTAGAATTATTGGAGAGCTAATAATGGAGTTTGGTCATTCGTTCTTCATTTTCTTCAGCTTTTTCAGTGGGTGTGGGGTCCCACGAAAGCAAACGTACCTCATTATTTGGGGCAGCCTAGATTAATCTAAGAGACTCGCTGATGGTTGTACCAGGGGTGGGGGATCACTCAAGGGACTTTCAGATCACACCTGGACCTGCCAGGCTGTCTCCACTTTCCCTCAGCTCAGCCCTCTGGCAGCAGTGCCTAAAAACTAAAGTCACGCTACTTAAAGTTATGCAAACACCCATGACTTTCTACTCCACTTCATCGCCTAGCCTCCTTGGCTGGTAGTTCCAACAGCTAGTTTGTGTATTTGGCCAAGCATGGGGGAGCAAACAGGAGGCTGGCAGACCATACCTGGACCTAGCCAGACTGTGTCCGATTCACCCCGACTCTACCCTTCAGCAGCAGTGCCTTAAAACTGCCTCCACACTGCTTGAGCCTCACACTCTCCACTCCTCATGGTTCTCCACAAGGTTTTGCTTCCATATTTTTAGATCGAACTGCCAAAAGTTGCTCCATATCTACAGCCATAACGTGGTCATAAAATATACTGCATGTAATCACACAGTCGTTTATCACTCCGGAGAGGCCTTATGACATGAATTCAGTAAGTTCAATATATTCAGAGCATTCAAATGAGCAGCACGGGGTAAAGATTTGGCTACAGCATTTTTTTGCCTCTCCTCATTGCTGTCTCACCGCTGTCTCACCACTCTCTAATACACTCCACCACACATCACATCCCCCTCCCGGGGGAGGGGGGAGGGGGGGTGGTCCAGTGCATGAAGATGGAGGCCGAGTTGGCGACACAATTCGGCATGGCTCGGTCAAGTGGCTCCACGGGGGACATGAGAAACAATGCAGCATTTTGTGGAAGCACAGGATTCCCCCCGCAGCGGCTGCCACAGCCTATGTGCTGCTCCAATCCACAGGCCCTGGTCGAAGCACCGTACTCTGCACTCTGTGCTCGGCGCCTCTGTATCAGCCCACAAAAGCCTACAGAAAAGGCGGCAGGCAGTTCAGCTGCTCTGCTCCTGAGCAGCTGCTCCGAGGACCAATCTCCAAGCTCTGAACTCTGTGCCTCGCCCTTGACAGCAGCAGCAGCATGCATGTATCTACGTCACTGTACATTGACTGGTAATATAATCGGATTGCTGATAGCTAAAGTAATGACGTATCAGCAAACATAATCAGCACAACTAAGAAAGATATGTATACCCTATTCCATATTGAGACCTCCAGGTGATTTAGTTTGTAATTTGAGTTAATCGTAGCTTCCACTATTAGATCTGTCAGGGCATTCGACACAGTCCCCCATCCACTTCAATATCTTTATGACACCTCTGGCCTACCTTATTGAATCCTTTGGGATCACAGTTATATCATATGCCGATGATACCCAGTTGATTCTCTCTTTAGAGCAACAGCCTTCCAGTCCTGAGCTCAACTTCCCGAAATGTCTCACAGAGATGTTTAACTGGATGAATCACAACCACCCAAAATGCAATGTGGCAAGAACAGAGATTATCCTATTTGGTTAATCCAACATATTTTTGGCAACAACCTGGTGGTCTGAGGGTGTCTCCTCCCTCCTCCGCCCACCACCATGGTGAATAACCTGGGGATATGGTTTGACTCCGACTTATCTTTCAGGCTGCACCTTCTCAAAGTTTCACCAACTTGTTTTGCGCTGCTAAGAACCTTGAAAAAATGTCTTGCCTTCTTACCTCTAATTGCTTGCAAGACCGTGATACACGCCCTGATCACTCCTGACTGGATCACGGCAATTCCATCTTTTTGGGTTTGCTAAAATACCTTATCAAACTCCTCCACATTATCCAAAACACAGCAGCAAGGACAGTACTAAAGCTTAACAGAAGGAGCTCGGGGTGACAAGCTCTTCGGACCTTACATTAGCTCACTGTACATAAAATGGTCCAATTTAAGGCTTTGAGACCTTACATTGGCTCCCTGTCCATAATAGGGTCCAAATTTAAGGCTTTGACACTGGCTCACAAAGCCTTCAGAAGGACTGTAAGAGGATAGTTCCCCACACGCTGAAAATACTCTCTAATGCCAATTTACAGGAGGTCCCGAGATATAGGATGACCACCAGAGGTGGCAGGTCACTTTCCATTCTAGCCCCATGGAATGGAAGCAGCTCCCCCTCTCCCTAAGGAAGGAAGGGAACAAATACCAATTCCGCAAGCAACTCAAGACCTGGCTTTTCTGCCAGCAAGATAATTAGTCAAACCCCATTTTTCATGCACCTCACTCAGAGGCACTTAATTTCCGCAGCACCAGGATGCCCCTTGGGTCAACAGAGAACTTTACAAACACAATAAATATCAAATATATCATGCATTGAAGACAAAACTCTCTACCACCACCTCTGTCCCATCTTCGTTCCTTTCATAATCCCAGTATTTTTACAGCAGAGGGGCTACTTTCATGTTTTTCTGCAAAATGAAGAAAAATTGGCTCATTAGCATCCACATTCTTGATGGTACAAAGGAGCTCTAATATAGCCTACTGTAGTGGCCATTAAAGGCCTGCTCCAGGGTTCAATGCCCAAGCCAAAGTTCCTAATTTAAAAAACTAAGGCCTCTCGGAGACCAAGGGGGTTGAAACCTCCCCCTGCGGCTCCGAAGCCTTTGTTTCACAGCTGTTGTGTGATATCGCGCGAAGGCCACGACTGTTAGATGTTGAACAATCACAGTAATAGCTGTGAAAGGAGGCTGATGTCATCCCATCGTTCTCCTAGGGCTCAGCCAAACTGCTTTTCATTATTCTGCCAAGCCAGGGACACCCAGGAGCTGAGCAGCATCTCAACCCCTCCTTCGGAGGTTCCACTGACACTGTGAGCTCCAGGAGGAGGGAGGGAGGAAGGATCCTGTATGCCCTGCTGCACAGTCTCTGCCTTTCACTTTTCCCTGCTCAATCTATATGTTTTTGACAGGCAGAGGAACAAGAGAAGCGGAGGCTATGTATTAGGGCAGTGTAATGTTGAGAGCAGTGGGCCTACACCAATTTTTATAGGTCACTGCTGCTCCCTCGTCTTCAATGGAGCTCTCAATATTCCAATGTTCTAATATCCTAAACTTCATTGCTTTAATGGTGCTGCCTACATGAATACATTTGTAAGGAAAAACCAGTGCATTCACAATAAAGTCAGATTGACAGTTAATCCTCGACCTAATGCCCTGCTTCCTACTTCGACGGATGTACTCAATCATCTTGCATCTGTTGATAGATAATTCACAAATCTTTCATTTACTGCATGTGAGACAGCCTACAGTCATGATGTTAAGACAACCTTTCTGTTTCCTGTTCCAAAAGTGACTGTGTGTAATGATGTTTCTGATAGAATCAATTTTACTGTTGGAGATTGGGTTACAGATTGAGGGGGAGTGAAACACTATACAAGCAGCAACCACAATAGCCTGCGACAAGGATGCATTGCGCTGTGCCAGTTCCAAGGAAGCTGCAGACTGTGATGCGAGGTCCTGCGTCTGGGTGAGGTTACGCTGCAGCAGTTCCAAAACGGTTGCGAGGATATGCATTGTGCTGTGTCAGTTATACTCACAGGACGACAGCTGGGCTGGCAAAGCGCCTTCTGGCTTCTGGCCCACTTCCAAGGGTTCTGGACGGGAGTTGCACCACTTGGAGGGCAAGACTCACAGCAATTAAAGTCCAGGTGCTGGGTTCAAGATGGTGGGTTCCTTTTCTGTCCCTGAGTCTCTCATCAGGAGCCCAGCCAACTAGCCCTTGTAGCCACTCTGGTGGTCCTTGGATCAAGATGCAGGTCTAGCCCTTTCACTCAGGTAGTGGGGCAGCAGGACAGCAGAATAGCAGTTTTTCTTGCAGCACAGCAGCCCTTATGAGTCTTCCATAGGGCCAGAGGTGTACTGAAGAGTTGGGTCTGAGGGTTCAATATTTATACCTGGTGCCCACTTTTAAGTAGGAGAAGGTTCTACAGGTTTCCACCCCCAGAGATGTTTGGAATTTGATGCCTCCCTGCCCTGGCCCCAGCTTATCTGGGCTCACAAAAAACTTGCGTCAAAACCCTTTGTGAGCGTGCTGGCCAAAGCCTTTATGATGGGCAAGTGCAGTAGATGACAGCTCCTCCCCCCCATCAAGTCAGAGATGGCCCATCCTGCCAGCATCTTTGTCTCAGTAGCAATACACAAAGACCAACTGCAAGCTAAACCTAGTCATGTGGCCTAGGCTACAGGAAGCAGGCACCAAATGGTTGGGGCAAGAAAATGCCAACTTTCTAAAAGTAAAATGTACAGCAACAAAACCCCTTATTCCATAAATGTGTATTTTATTTTGTGGACCATGTAACCTATACACGTCCACATGGGCAATTTATGCCCCTATTTTCTAACTAAGGGCCCGATTCCGATCTCGCTAGGAAAGCCCTCCGTACGACTCGGATCCGGAGGGCTTTCCGAGCAAGAAGTGTGCCGGGAGTCCGAACGAGCGAGTACGATGCTGCTGTATGACTACGGACTCGGTTCGCTCAGTCGCCCATTGAACTCTATGGGAGCCCGTGTACAGACGCGTACACAGGCTCCCATAGCAGAAAAGGGGCGGGCGGGGAAAAGCGTACATCCTGTGGCGGACACCCCATGGTGCCCGCCACACTGTGCATGCTTGGATCAGGGGGACCCATGGGCACCCCCCCTGTGATAGATTCGAAGGGCCCCGGGTGAAGGGGGGCCTGGTACGGCCCCCCGAAGTACGCTTCCGACAGCCGTTTCGTCTCGCTGACCAAGGCGAAGCGGCTGTCCGAATCGTGCATCGTACTCGCTCGGTCGGAAATCGGCTCCATTGTGCGGCACCATTCATCTACAAACGAGACGTACGGAGCGGTTCGGGTCTGGAAACGATTCAGTCGGCGCTTACGCGATCTTCGCATCATACTTGGTCGTTCGGACTTGTGTACGATTCGGTCGTAAACAAGCGATACGAATCAGATCAGGTAAAGCCAAATCCGATTCGGAGGCCTTCCGAACGACATCGGAATCGGGCCCTTAGTGTGTTGTTCCTCTGCCCTGCCTCTCTGAACTTCTTCTTGACTTTTTTTGTCATATATGTGCATCCCTTATCTCAAGCCAACATCTGTGTGAACATAGACAATAAACATGCATAAGACAAATATTGATTTATCAATTGATATTTTTCTATTTTTTGTCCGAATTTTCCAAATATGCTTAAAAGTATGAAAGCATATAACGTGCTTACATTTAACACATCATACAGTTTACACATACATTTTGTGACAGCTCAATTACATATATATAGAACATGTGAATAAATAACATTCAAATGTACAAGTCCAACTAAAAGGGTAAAGCAGGGATTCATTAGGGGCTATATTTTTGTGATCCCTAAAACATTGAATCTTCTGGATATCATAAGGCCCTATGTGGTCAAGGTAAAGAAGAAGAATGTCTTTGCGCAATGGTGATAGAGGAAAACATTATTCACTCTGGTTTTCCCTTTTATGACTTAATTCTCTGGGATATGTGCCCCCTGGCCACAATAGTAGTATGCTGATGCGTTTCGACCTTCACAGTGGGCCTGCTCTTTGTCTTGAAGGTCTTCCTCAGGGCTGGATGTGTGCTTTACAGGGACACAGTCATGTTCATATATGACAAAAAAGTTCAAGAAGAAGTTCAGAGAGGAAGGACAGGGGAACACACTAAGTTAGAAAACAAAGGCATAAATTACCCGTGTGGACATGCATAGGTTACACGGTCCACAAAATAAAATACACATTTATGATAGAGGGTTTGTTGCTGTACATTTAGTTTCTTTGATCCAGTCCCCTATTTCCTCAACAGGATGACCCCATATATGTTAGACAACTTTCTAAAAGTGGCATTTTCAGGATTGTGACTTAAAATCCGACTTTACCATTAAAGACGGCTTTAATTTCTAATTCTGTTGACACCAAATTCAACATTCCTAACTGTTCCCAATTGAAAGTTATCACTTATTAAATATAATACGTTAGCCAAGTGTTATCTTATGGGAGAGGCAGGCCTTGCACTAATGAAAAACAAATGTAAGAATGTTTGCACTACCAGGACATGTAAAAGTTAAAAGTACATGTCCAACTTTTTCAATACACTGCACCTGCCCTAAGGGCTGTTTAGGGCCTACCCTAGGGGTAAGTTATATCTATTAAAAAGTTCTGACCGGAGATAGCAGCAAGGAATCAAGCAGGAGGCAACGGTGAGCACCACAGCAGCATCACACGCGGTCGGTCTCGTCCAGTCAAACCCAGTATCCGTTGATGAACTGCAGGCAGACCAGGGATGCTGGGAGGCAGCATGGAACAGAGTCAGCCCATCAACAAGCCAACCTTGCCAACCACTTCGAAGATAGCAGCGGAGATAGCAGCGGAGATAGCAGCAGCGAGCGGACAGGAAACGGGAGGCAAGAGGCAGCGGTCAGCCCAGCAGCTTGCACGGTGACCTCATGTGAGCCGAGGGGGTGAAAGGAAGAGGCGGAGCTCTCAGAGTTGAGCTCAGCCCTTCATCAGACCCCGCCTTTAGAGAAAAACAACTCCATCATTTCAAAGAGAATAATATTGTGTGAATAATAAGAGGCTGATCTTTCAAGTAAAGAATAGTCAACTGCTTTTAAAACATGTGTTGCTAAATGAACATATATAATATTGTGACATTGTGAGAAAATGAATTGTTAGTTGAGGTGGATAGGAGTCAACCACAACTAATAATGTTACTATCTTGTTAGGTCCAGTAACGGTTTCAGTAATTTAAACCTGAGCTCAACCCCTTGTAGGTATGGCACAGAGCAGACAGGCTTAACTTAAGAAAATGTGTGAAGCATTTAGAAGAAACATAATAGTTAAAAGCTCAAATACACCACACAATAAAAATACCTCAATTAAGAAAAAATAAAGAATAAATAAATGAACAAAATGACACCAAAATTACAAAAACCCAATAATGAAAACCGTAGACACGCATTTTTTAGGTTTTAGGTAAAAATAGCCTAAAAAATTGCAGAGTGGCAATGGTAGTCAATGGTCGTAGTACACAGGGACCTAGATGCAATTTCAGGCCTATCACAATTGTGTGAGGGTTGGATAAACCAACCAGGTTTTACCTTTTTTTCTGTAAGCCAAAATCAGTCAACTGGCAAAGGCAGCAGCCTGTAACTGAAGAGGGCTCCACAACTCTAGCTAGACATTGGATGAGGTCCCTGTGAAGCCATTGGTCTCGGTGGAAATAGCTTTGAGTGAAATTGTTGCAAATTATAATTTTTTGAGCAGTGTACCCCCGGATATTTGCCTTGATGATTTTTGCTGGCTGCTGTGTGCACTTTACATAGTGCTCCCCCTTTCACCATGATGAAATTGGTGTTGCCTTTATTGGTATATTTAGCTTATCTATACATAACTAGTATATGGTACAACGTGTACCCAGGGCCTGTAAGTTAATGCCACCAGTGGGCTGCGTCACCCATTGTGCCACCCACTGCAGTGGCAGTGTAAACATGCTTTCAAGCTTACCATCGTAGCTCAATCTGTCAAAATAACCTCTTTTGACAGGTCAAAGTCTAATAATAATTGAATGCTGCTGGCACTAGATGATGGCTGACATACGTCAGGTAGTAGCGGATCCACCAGGATGTCCACAACTAAGGTTTCTCATGTGAAACATCAGGGGTCTTAATGATTGCAGGAAGATATGTAAGGTGGTGGCATACCTCAAGAGGCACAGAATAGATGTAGTGATATTACAAGAAACACACTTGGCCCTGGATTGTAGTGTATTGACACAGTGTAGAATGTTAGGCCTCTGCTACACAGCGGTCGTCACCTCGCACGCTCATGGAGCACTGTTATGGGTCTGCTGGGGATCAGGGTTTCGGCTCAAAGAGACATGCATAGACCTGGGGGCCGGTATGTAGAAGCTCGATGCTATAAGGTACATTTGGCAGTGCTTCTTGTAGGGGTGTATGGACCCAATTATGACTACCCAGTTTTACCATTCTCTCAGCGCGCGCCTGCTACAATGGGGGGATATGCCACAAATTTGGGGCGAGGACTTCAATTGTGTTTTAAATCCTGATTATGACTGCTCCAAGGGCCCTCCCCATCTTTTTTCAATGTTAGCGCGGGCTCCATAGACATTGCTTGCAGAGATGGCCTCCGCGACATCTGGCACCATAGGTCCCCCACCGGGAGGGATACACTCACTATTCCACAGGGCATGACATCCACACACGCATTAATTTTTGGCTTATATGGAGGGGATTGGAGTCTTGAGTCAAACAATGTGAACCATTGCCACGGACCTAGTCTGATCACTCTCCTGTGCTGTTAGAACTTGGGCTCAGAGCCTGAACGGCTACTGCATTTACTTGCCGTTTTCCCCCCTACTCTCTATTAGACTCAGTCTTCAGAGGTGAATTGGCTAAGCCATTGAGGAGTTGTTCCACATTAATGTGGACACAGTGAATTGTGACACTCTGGGAGACCTTCAAGGTCTATATCAGAGGTGTTACCTAAACATGCAGGGGTCCTTAGGTCACTACGGGGCTGTTTGACGCACCTTGAGGGGGAGATAGTGGAGTTGGAGCAGCGACATAAGAGCTCGGTTGAAAACGGATCCTGGGCAACATCAAAGCAAAGGTGGGCGGGTTCCACGAGACAGCCCAAAGTGAAATTCATCACTTAGGAAAAGATGCTATAGAGCACACTTATGGTGAGTGAGAACGCCTCAGTGCTACATTAGCTGCATTGCTGCGACCCCCAGGGAGTCTGACGTACTCTTAGAAATAAATGATGTGCAAGGACAACCCTTAGGCGAACCAGGCCAGATAGCAGACAGATTTTGCTGATACTCTACTGACTTATACTGGTCTGACTTCCACATGATAATAACACAGGCACTGATGTTTTGACACATATAGCTATGACCTTGCTTACCCCTAAACATAGTGAACATTTGCTGGCACCGCTGCAACTGGCAGAGATATGCGCGGCACTTAAGGGCATGCAATCGGGAAAAGCGTCAGGCATGGACAGGTTTATAGTAGCATTTCACAAGGCTTACCAGAATCTACTTGGTCCTCATTTGGTCACACTGTACAGGGAAATGGTAGAGACGGGCATCATGCCTGCATCCATGCGCGAGGCTTTAATAGTGACACTGCTAAAGCCCAGCAAACCGTTGACTCAGTGTTCATCTTATCGACCACTGTCACTGCTAAATGTGGATACTAAACTTTACACCAAAGTGTTGGCTAATAGATTGGCTTTGCTGCTATCCGGAGTGGTGCGATTTGAACAGGCCGGATTCGTCCCGGGTCGAAGTCTCACCTTCAATCTTAGAACGCTGTTCAGCACTATTCAGCGCATCAATCTGGTGGTTAGGGCAGCTGCTGTTTTCTTGGCTGCAGAGAAAGCTTTAGATTCTGTTGAATGGGAATTTAATGCTAGCCGTACTACATTGCATTGGGGTTGTAGAGGTGTTTCTGCACCTGGTGGATTTGTTCCTACATTTTGCCAACAGCCCAGATACAAGCCAGTAGTGTCGTCTCTACTCACATTGCGATCACTAAGGGCACTAGGCAAGGGTGCCCTCTGTCCCTATAGCTGTATGCATTGGTGGCTAAACCATCGGTGTGTGCTCTTTGTGAGTACCGTGGACATTGGGGCTTGCGCTTCCCAGGTTACAAACTGATAATCTTGGCGAACGTGGATGACACCTTGCTGTACATACGCCATCCAGACTGTAATCTCACCCTTGTACTGCGTGAGGTAGTGCGATTCAGAGGATTCTTCGGCCTATGCACCAATTTGGACAAATCCATCATTTTTCCACTCACCCCGGCCATGATGACAATAACATTGCAATATCCCTTGAAGTGGTCAACTGAATCAATGCGTTACCTGTGGATTCAGGTGCACACAGACCCGGCGGTAGTCCTTCTAGATAATTATGGCAGGATAGCACAAAAACTCTCAGAGGTGGTTGACCGCTGTATTAAATTGCCATTATCCCTAATTGGGTGCATAGCCATCATGAATATGGTGGTGTTATTCAGATTTTTATTCCTGTTTCAGAGTATTCCGATGCTGCTGTCCTGAGCAGTGTTTGACAATTTATGGACCCTCGTGATAAAATTTGCCTGGGTGGGAAAACAACCGAGAGTTCGCTGGGAGATACTTACCTTGCCTGAGTGGCCTGAATGCTCTGGACATACTACAAAGTGGCGCAGAGTATGTTTGCTCACTATTGGATACACGGTCCGCGCAATTTGCCACACCTATACCTTGAGAGGGAATGCCGCAGATCCCTGCACGTTACCTCAAACCTTGTTTAGTAACCCAACACGGCGGCATGACGTTTTTGATTCCTTAAATGATACAGTACGCGCTTGGCATAGTCTACTGGAGCGCCGGGCCAGTTCCATATTGTATTCACCGCATGTTCCTTGACTTGGTGTTCCTGGTTTCCTATGGGTCGGGAGAAAGGAGTAACGGAAGCCTTATGCACGCAGTGGATTGGCACCATGGGATATTTCTTCAAGTGGGAGGTGATTCAGGAATGGAGTGACTGGCCAATGGCATTGAGCGCTACCACTTTTACAGAGCTAGACACACATTATGGAAATCGTTGGGTGATGATCTTAAGGAGCCCCCTGACATGCCAGCACTGTCCTCTCTACTGCAGGTTGCCGCCCCTATCAGGCTAGTGGTGAGACTTTATGCGCATGCTCAAGAAGCGCGCATGCTCGGCTTGCGCGGCAGAGGGATCTCGGTATAGGCATAAGTGACAAACACTGGCAATACTGTTGTTCTGTAGTTAAGACCATCTCATTGAATAGTAGACAGATGTTAATGCATTTTAAATATACTAACCAAATATATTACACTCCAGAGCGACTATTCAGATATGGACTACGAGATACAGTGGAGTGGCAGTGATGCAGAGAGAGTGTAGCTGGATTTGAACATCTTGCTTGGTTCTGCACTGGAGTACATGATTTTTGGCAGGTGGTATTTCATGAGCTTGAGGACATCACTGGGGTATCATTGGATTTTACTCTGATGCTAGCAATGTTGGGGTATGGTAGGGACATTGATGGGGAGGTTAGGGGGATGGTCGCCATAGGTTTACAGTTCACAAAACGTCAGGTGGCTATGCGTTGGGCTCGTGGCCCACTACCGGCCCTTAAGGATTGGCATGCTGACATGGTATACTGTAACACACAATTGGACACGTATAGTGAATTACTTCCACCCAGAGCCGCCCCAGGAACCATTGGGGTCCTTACTTGACCTACGTAGTTGGCAAAGAGACAGGGGAGAGGGAGGGTGAGGATGTTTCTGCTGTAGTGATGGCAGCTGAGCGCGCTGCCCTTGGATGACCATGTAATGCAAGTAATCAGTAATAATATGTGTATGCCTTTTGACAACGTACTTAACGCATGTTACAATTCCAATGTATTTTTCATGATCTACTGGGTGCCTGTATTCTTCTGTTAGTGTACTGTGATCCACGCCTTTGTTGCAGTTGAATTACTTGCTGACTAACCTATCACCCTGACGTGCACTACATTGTCTTGCTATTTCCACTGACACTTTGCACTTATGATTGTAACAATTTGTCAACTGCCATGCCCAGTCAAACTGTATGTCTTCAGAACTTTTTCAATAACAAAAATTTAAAAAACTCACTTTACCCAAAAAAGGTTTAATATTAATATTAACTCTCTAAATGTCCTACTTTTAAATACCATGCACCCTGCCTTATGGGCAATAAGGCCTACTTCGTGGTGACATTAATATTTAAAAGGAAGGTTTAGACCTGTCAAAAGAGTTTCTTTTTAAAAGTCTGGTTGGCAGATTTTAAACTGCCACAGTCAGGCTTCAATGGTAGAGCTTAACCCATGCCAACATTATCACTGTAGTGGGTGTCACAAAAGGTGCTGCCGTCCACTACTGACATTCAATTTACATGCCCCTGGTAACACTTAGTACCATATACTAGGAATGTATAGGTAAATTAAATATGCCAATAGGTTGTATAACCAAGTTTGACATGTTTTAGGGGTCGGAGCATATGCACTGGGGCCTGATTAGCAGAGTCCAAGTGTACAGAGTCAAAAATACAGCAGCATCAGTCCACAAAAAATGGGGATGATCACGCAAAAAGGGACTTGCCTACAGCCAGCTAAAATGATCAGGCAATATTTCCTTGTACTTGGTAGGGGGGGCAGTCTATTGAGAACATCCATAGAGTCAGGCACACAAGATGACTGTAATTCCACATAAGCACATATACATTTATCTAAATAAGATAATAATGCAATATTAACTCCTCTCCTCAACAAATATTAGCCTATTTGATCACATGAAAGCACACTCAACATCAATGTAACTTTACTGATTTATTTACCCATGATATTATCATATGCATCAGTTATCTCCTCAAATATGACGTCACTGCATACTTAATTTTCGACTTCAAGTCATTTACGTGAATGCAACTGAAGCCTATTTTTTTATGAGTGAGGTAAACCTACAATACCTTTGTAGATCAGGCTCACAATATTATTAATTTTCCCTTGTTGCAACTCCAGATAGTACTTTGAAGATGGGAGAAACCACCCCTTCTTACATGCTGCTTGTATATTTTTTCAGGTAAAATAGAACAAACAAGGTGCACCAAAGAAATGATGACTTGAGTCCTCTCTCGTTTGACAGTACATTTACTGAGGGGAAAGTATTTGCAATGGCCTTCCAGTTTCTCACTTCAATCTTACCTTGCCAAGGACAGAAGAAATTAATATTTTCTGCATTCTGCTGCAAGCTATAAGACATTGTCTAAGGCAGAGCTTGCACTGTGATCTTCCTCCTAAGTCATTTCAGCAAATACAGTGTGGAAGAGACAGAGTACATTTGAAGGCAAATTGTAGCCACTGTTAGACCAAACTGCTGTTGTAAGTGTCCAAATCATTCAAAGGCTGGAGTCATACTTCTGCACACTGATAATCCTGAGACAATTCACAAGCAAGAGGAGTCCACTGCATTGTTTCCCTACAGACAATGTGAGCCACTTTCTGCACATTCCCCTAGTGCCTTCCTTCAGGCCTAGTGAGCAAGACAGGAATTTGTGCTCCAATAGACCATCTCTTTCTCACCCATTCTGTCTCCTCATCTATCTCAATGGTGTCCTTCTAGCAGATCGTATACTATCTCACGTCTTTCCCTCTTTCACCTGGCTTCCTCACATGTTGTCTCTTTTTCACCCCTTTCACCTGTTTTACAACTCTTTCATAATCTGCTTTTTTGTCTCTTTCGCGCCTGTCTATCTCAATATCACCCTATATCTTTCACCTTTCCTCCTCTCCGCCTCTCCCTCAGCTGTTTTTTCTAACCTGTTATGTCTTTCTCTCTCTAAACTATCAGTTGGGCATCCGGTTTTATGATATTTATGTTGTTTTATCATTTCTGTCGGTATTTATTCATATTTATATTTTTTTATATTTATCCATACTTATTTTGTGTTTTGAGAATAAATGGAGTCGTAAAATGAATTGTTTCTAAGTTTACTTAGCTGATAACGAAACACTCAAACTTGGAAGCCAGTCGCATTTTAGCAACTAAGCAGCCAAATATAACAAAACACTACACCCACACGTAATATTAACATTATATACAAATATATGTTAACATGTACCTGTATTTAAGGAAATCTCATCCTGTTTTGTTTAACTCCCCATGCGATCCATCTGCTCAGCTGTCGCCCTGGAATTCATGAAGAACAGCATGCAGGCTCACTCACCAGAAGCACAATTTTCTATGTTTTTACACTTTAAAAAATATATACAGATAGTAAACACATTGTTTTCTGTCTGTATTTATCTGTAAAAATCAGTAAAGACGAAAACTGGGAGCCCTATATATATATATAAGCTCTCTGTCTCCCATCCAGCTCTGTCACTTTATCACCAATCTCTCAATTGTCTTTCTTCTTTCAGTTGTCACTTTATCACCTCTCCACCTCCCCACTTCTCATTTGTCTCTGTAACCTGTCTCTTCATGATGGCTCTCTCTCATACCTGTATTACCATATGTTTCTGTCACTCTTTCCCTTCCCTTTCTCAACTGTCTCTATCTACATCACATCTCTCAAACAGTCATCCAGTTTAGACAGTCTTCCCATCTCTCTGATTCTTGGCTGTCTCTTGATCACCTATGTGTCTATTACCAATCACTTTTACCTGTCTCACTCTCTTTCTCACCTGGCTGTATGTTGCTCACACCTGGCACCTCTCTCTGTCTATTTAATCTGTTTCTCTCATACATGTTAGTCTTTAAATCCCTTACATGTCTCTCAGTAGTGTCCTCTTCATGGTCTTCCTTTCGTTATTTTCCCTTATTTCGCCTCATAGTCTTTCCCCTCTACTCCTGCATCTCTCTCTGCTGTATTTCTTATTGCTTGCTCCCAGTAGCGGTCCGTGGTAGGAGTGCCGGCCGGGCGGTGACGTGGGGTGGGGAGGGGCAGGGTGGGGGGTAGTAAACCACGGATTACGGCCGAATAAAGGTAAGTAAACATTTAAATAAATAAAACGAATTTCGTTGCGCGCACTGCATCGCATTTGGCGATGCAGTGCTCACAACGAAATTCGTTTTATTCATTTAAATGTTTACTTACCTGTATTCGGCCGTAATCCGTGGTTTACTATCCCCCACCCCACGTCACCGCCCGGCCGGCACTCCTACCACGGACCGCTACTGCTTGCTCCCTTCACATGCTCGGATGCAGCAACAGTCACAGAGACTCCGTTTTAGTAGGGTCGGTTCTCTTCGGAAAATTAAACAATTGCCTGCAAGTTTGTTCCTTTATTTTAGATTCAATGCTAAGAGTTGTTATACCTTGTCATGTAATCCATGTAGCTGAGAGGCACGGAAAGTAAACAAGGCTCATTAGAGCCTTGTATGACCTCTGTTCTGTTTCTGACATTTCCTTTACACCTCAGAGGCAAGGGGTCACAGTTGGCAAGCCAGTGTTTGCATCAGCCACCCCATGTGACCCCTAAATGATATGCATGGATTTAGGCATATGGCCATATCTTGTCCTGATTCTAGAAGAAAGTGAGGCCTACAATAGTGAGGCCAGATTCCAAAACTGCACTTTTTTATCCCATGGTAATGATAGAGCGAAATGTTCTTGTGAATTGTAGGGGTGCATCATAATCACTGATAGGCCGCACCCACTTGTATTCAGACATATATTCGTATATTCAGTTTCATATTCATGTATGTTTAGTAAAGAATGAATAGTTTGCTGAGACAAAGCGAATCAGCAGTATAATGATGTTAGGATAATGATGTGATGTAATGCTTATAGAATTGTGTGAAAATAATGCATAGAGGAATTAGTTCGTGTGTGTAATGTAATTGCAGTAGTTTAAACGTGCACTATATTAAAGTTGCACATGTAATTCATTGGTTGCATATGAATTGTAATGAAAATGCTCATAGGGAAAAGTAAGATGTGTGTTTAAAAGTCATATGTAAAGGCCTAACTACATATGTGCTTAGGGAAGGCCTGGTATATTCTTATGTTAGCTTATATTGTAGGCCGAGAAAAGTTTCTCTTGGTAAGGCTCTCTGGGCACAAACGGTAGATTTAAATTGCACAGTAGAAGGTTTCTGTTGAAAGTATCTTTTGTTGCAGGTGCAAGGACACATGTCTCGTTAGTAAGACTAACTCTTTGTTTTCGAAAGCTAGAGAGAGGGGAGGCATGGTACGGGGAGTGAAATGGAATGTAGGGATGATACTTTCGGCGGAGAAGGTGCCTGGGACTCAAGGTCAACGCAACCGTCCAGGATGAAGTAACCGTTTCGATGGAAAAGCACAAGAAAGAAGGCCTGGCCAAGGAGGCGTGACAAAGGCGTGTACAATTGTAGTGTGGTTTTGTATTAGGGATAGTGCCCTGAGGAGGAGGCCAGAGAAGAGGTAGGGGAGACCTGAGAGAAGGACAGAGCTGAGCTTAGGTATTATGTGATTGCACTTCTTAGGAAGTCCTCACAGCTGACACCTTTTATTCTTTCTTGCCTGGGAAATCGTTATGCAGGGATGTCACTTAGCGTTAGTGTAGGGACAGCTATTGATTTTAAGCTTGTTTAGTCCAATGAAGAGCAACTTAGAAATTGGAGCAATCATAGTCTGGTTGATCCTTCTAGAACTTTTTATTCTCCTTATCCTGAGTCGGATGAGATTCCTGCGTAGATTATTATTTGTATTAGTGCCCATCTATTTCTTTAACCTCGTGTTGAGGTGCTTGCACGTTCAGTTATTTTTGGCGATAATAAATTCTCAAACTTGAATTCGGAGTCAGTGGTCCTTTCAGACAAAATGAATGCTGATATATAACCAGACGAGATTCTCTCCTTTACACTATTCAACAGGTAAAAAGATCTTGGCGACCAGAAGGTTCTTATAGATAATTAGATAAGAATCGGCGTTATCAGTTGGTAGCAGAGTAGGATGGTTACCTTTGATGGTAAGGGGAGATCTAGAGCAAGATAGGAGATTAAGTTGCCCCATAGAGCCCGAGTGACGCAGATCCAGAGGACCGCGGGAGAAGGATGTCGGAGGTCGTGGAAAACTGACGGAGAGTGACGGTGCGGCGGAAGTAGCAGTTCGTAGTAGAGTGAGTATGAAAAGAGTGATGTTTGGTAGATTGCGGTGTTTTATTGTTGTGTGATGTCTTGCGGAGTTGGAACAAAAGTTGTGTGATTGAGAAACGGACCGTGAGCGCGGCGGGACCGGGAGATTTATTGTGGTGTAGAATACACCCAGAGTTGAGAACGTTGACCAGAGGTGTGGGGGTCACGAGACGTCATTGACAGACCCACTGAAGATAGGGAACACATGAGTGAGTGTGTGAATAACCAACGCAGGTCGTAGGTTATTGTGTGCAGAACATCGAGTGATTGAATCCTATCGAGTGTGCTAAAGGCGATTGTCCGGTCGTTTCGCGGACAGACGATTGCCAGATTGAGGTCAACAAGCTCAAGAGGCTGATCGGTCATTGGTAAGACCGACGGTCAGAGAGGTAATTGTTCGGTAGGACGGACATTATTTCAGAGTATGATTGGGACAGATGCGAGTGAGAACAAGTGAATTAGAAAGGAGGGGAACTGCTGCGAGCGGAGGAAAAGTGACGTCAGACAAGTGCCGCGCTGCGATAGGCCGGTTGGTGTGAGCCACGCTGGTATTGGTGGATTGAAATCAGGAAGTAAAAGCGGACATTTTGAGTGTAAACAAAAAGTTGATTCATCATGAAATGTTTTAAAGCTTTACGGGAACTTTGTAGAGGTGATAGACATGTGGTTGTTCGGGAGGGAGAGAAGCTCCTCCCGAGGATACACCAGCACATTATATGGCAAAGAATGTAGGATTGCATACTATAATTTGGCTTGAAAATTGGCATAAAATGACAGAAGCAGAAGGAGAATTGTCGTTCCCTCGATATGGTACTTTCAGGTTAGAGGTGCTGTACCAGCTAAAAAGTGTAATGGCTTCATTACGACCACTACCTAGACCAACACAGTTTGAGGCACTACATGCGTGGATAAGAGCAGCGTATGATAGGAAGAAGGACAGATGTCAAGAAAGGGTGAAGAAATCGGTCAGGGCATTTCAAGATGCAAGGTGGGATGCATTGGAGAAAAGGTGGAGAGTGGAAACGATCGAAGGAGATAAGTTATACCCATTGTTAGTACAAAATGGAAAAATAATAAGAATCGATGAGGACGACAGTGATCTAGATGACAGCTTGTTGGATAGGATGTTGGCGGAGAGGCCACCACCATTTAATCCAGATTCAGAAGAGGGAAAGACGACCCCAGCAGTGGCAATAGTTGATGAGAGCCAGAACCAGACTAGCATGAGAGTGGTGGGAAGGATTTCCACAGGAACGGAGGGAGCAACGGCGTCTATGATAACACAGCCTCCTGCGGGGAACACAAGATTACCGGACTCCTTGACAGTACCGGTTACCATTGGCCCTATAGTACCGGTATATGACCCAGACCGAGTGAGAGAAGGGAGCTCCGTACCGACGAGAAGAGAGGAAGGAAACAGTGAGAGTGGGAATGGGTTTGGAGTGAGGTGGTTCATTTCCCAAGACCAATGGAGACAAGTACGCCGTTACCGGCTACTGCGGACTCTTCCTTCAGGAGAGAAGAGGAGAGACCAGAAAGACCGAGGTCTTTGCGGGAATCTAAGTCAGCTTTGAGGAGTGGACACCAACAGTAACGAACCAAGAGGATAGGATGCAAGGGGATAGGGCACAGAACGTCTCGGAAGACAGACCAAGTTCCAGGAATATGATGGAAGGGAATAGGTCACAAGGACAGAATAGTGACTGTAATGAGCGGGATGGCTCGGGTTGTCGAGAAGTACTGAGGAGTGCAGTACAGGCAAGGTTGCTAGACGTAGTGAGGTTGAAAGCAGAGGTAGACGAAATGATCAGTGGGGGTCTGCCTTTGGAAAGGATAGAAATTTATGGATCAGATGAGCTGCTGTTTGTAGCAAAAGATGTGACTCGAAAAGCTAGAATGGCACATGATAGATTGAAGGAATTGGCCAAAAGATATGAAGTGGACCTGAACAAAACTAAAGCGTTACAGGGACCACATAGATTACAGTACAGTGATCAGGAGCTGGAGGAGAAAAGAATAACAGGATTAAGAACACACACCAGAGACCTGATTATAGGAATGAGAATATGGATTTTGTTGGACAAATGGGAAGAAAGGTGGTCCAAAAAGAAACCAGTAAAGAGAGCAGAAGGGGAAACGCCGCCGCCAGGAGAAGGCGACGGGTGTTGGAAATTTTCCTCTACGGGAAGTACAGAATGGAGGGTACGTGCATGTGCCGTGGAATAGAGGTGATTTGGCTGCATTTACAAATGATTTTCCTCGGCTGAGGGAAAAACCAGTAGAGTGGTACAAACAGGTTGAGCGGTTTGTGAAGATTTCAAAAGTATTGTGGATTGATTTGAACACTTTGTTTGACATAGTGGTACCGGAAGATTTGTGGACAGCTTGTAAAGTCGCTATTGAGTGGCCGACTTCGGAACCGGATAGAGAGGCGGTTACAAACGGTCCATCACCACTAGTCATGAAAAAGTATGAGCAGGTGATTACATGGTTGAAATTGAAGATTTCACCTCAGGATATAGATTGGGTTAAGATAGATCGGACTGTACAGGAACCCAAGGAAACGGTGCATGAATATTATGAAAGACTTTTGCAAGCTTTTAAACAGTATAGTGGGTTAGATATCTTGGACCCCAAGGATATGGGACAGTTTGTCTCAAAGTTTGTACTGGGTCTGAGAGTGGAAATCAGCCTCATGATACAGCACCATTTGATCTGCTGGCAGAACAAGCCACTAGATGAAATATTGCGGTATGCGAGATACTGTAGTGATGAGGTGGAATCGAAACATCGAAAGCTAAAAGACAAATTGATGCTTGTCCAGATGCAGACAGCACAGAGTCAGCCTAGTGGAGGGACCTTAGGAAGAAAGCAAGGAAATTTCCAGGGAAACCAGAATGGGCAGGTACAGGGAAAGGGAAAACCAGTAGACCCCAAGACAGGAGTGGACGTGGCCACATTGAAGAAGACCACTGCGTGTCATCTTTGTCGCCAGGTCGGACATTGGAAACGCGAGTGTCCTTTGAACCCAGCTAATCAGTTGCAGGAAGAGGAAGAGGGGCTCAGGCACCCGCGCAAGAGGTAGTTAACACAATAACGAGGCCTAGAACGATGAAAGGGGGTTTACAATTCTCATGCCCAGGTTCCCCAAGCTCCAAGGATTTCACAAGGAACACGAACGTACCAACAGATGCCCCTGTTCGAAGGTTACGATGAGGATAGCTTAGACCCTTTATCCTGACGGTGCCTGAGGGGGAGGAAGACTGCACACATGGAGCGGTCTTGGAGGTAGACCAGAGAGGACCTTTTGTGGAGGCAGAGATTGAGGGCAATCCTGCAACACTTTTGGTTGATACTGGTGCTACCCGGTCTACTGTAAGATCAGCAGTAGTCCCTAACCTACCCCTCTCGGGACAATCAATCCAGGTTGTTGGAGTAGCGAACAAGAAAATAAGCAGCCCATTGACAGAACCGATCCTAGTAAAGATAGGTACTTTCCAAACTAGACATCAGTTTGTAGTGTGTGATACGAGTCCAGTTTGTCTTTTGGGAAGGGATCTGTTGTGCAAGCTGAACTGCACGATTTATTGTACGCCCAATGGAGTAGAGGTCCAGACGAGAGATGACGATGCTGACTTTAAAATTACCAATCAGCATCTATGTATAGATCTGTACCCAATGGTGACTGTGGAAGAACTTCCACATGATCTGAGAGACGCAGTGTCGCCTGTGGTGTGGGATTTCGCAGGCGATGAAATAGGTCTAATCCGAGGGGTTGAACCAGTGCGGATAGAGGTGAAACAGAATGTTGATTTCCCCAGGACACCTCAATACAACCTGTCGCCAGAAACGATTGCAGGGATAAGACCTGTGATCAAGACCTTTATTGAGAAAGGCATTCTGAAAGAGATTAGAGGTAGCCCCTGTAATTCACCCATTATGGGACTACAGAAACCGAGCGGGAAATACAGGATCGTGCAAGACCTGCGAAAGGTCAACACGATAGTTGTCCCTTGTTGTCCAGTGGTACCGAATCCTTCAGTAATACTGTTCCAGATCCCATGTGAAGCCGAGTGGTTTACGGTTATCGATTTGTGTCAAGCCTTCTTTTCGATACCGCTCCACGAGGAAAGCCAATTTCTTTTTGCGTTCAGGCTAGAAAATCGTGTGTTAACATGGTGTCGTATCCCTCAAGGGTATACGGAAAGTCCATCGATCTTTAACCAGATCTTGAAGAAGAACCTTGAGAGTCTTGTGTTGCCGCAGAACTCAGTTCTCGTGCAGTACATAGATGACTTGCTCATTGCCTCAGAAACAGAAGATGCTTGCAGAATTGACACAGTAGCCTTGTTGAACCACTTAGCAGAGAACGGACATAAAGTGTCCCCGAACAAGCTGCAGTACTGTCTGAATGAGGTACAGTACTTGGGACACAGATTGGAGAAAGGCAAGAGGAAGGTGTCACCAGATCGAATAGAGGCAATAATGAGCATGGCAGAACCCACCACACAGAGAGAAGTTAGGATGTTTCTGGGAATGGTTGGCTATTGTCGACAGTGGATTCCTAGTTTCTCCTTGAGAGCAAAGCCTCTGCAGAGGCTTACGCACAAGGATGTGAGTGATCCGGTACCATGGGACGAGGAGTGCTTGATATCATTCCGGAAGCTGAGAGAGGATTTGTGCAGGGCTCCGGCACTGGGAATGCCTGATTACAACAAGGCCTTTTCATTGTTTTGTTACGAGAGGGAAGGATGTGCATTAGCAGTGTTAGCTCAGAACCATGGAGGTGTCCGTAGACCAGTTGCATATTTTTCAGCTACTTTAGATCCAGTAGCTTCTGCGTTGCCCGGATGTCTAAGATCCGTTGCTGCAACAGGTGTCAGCATTGAAAGATGTGAAAGCATTGTAATGGGACATCCATTGACTGTACATGTGCCACATTCGGTTGAGTTATTGATGACCAGGACCAAGACTCAGCATCTAACGAACAATAGGTTAACGAGGTACGAGCAAGTCATACTTGCCGCAGAGAATGTGACTCTGAAAAGGTGCTCCGTCTTGAACCCTGCGACATTAATGCCTATACCGAACACAGATGATGAAGATTGTGAGGACCATGATTGTCTCGATGTGACCGAACTTTGCACCAAACCGAGACCTGACATTGTCGATGAACCACTGACTGACCCAGATGAAATTTTCTTTGTCGATGGTTCATGCTTAAGAGACAGTGTGGGGCAATTGAAAGCAGCATTTGCTGTATGTACCATTTCAGGAGTGGTCGAGGCTGCTTGCCTAGAAGGAGTACGCTCCGCGCAGGTAGCTGAGATCATTGCCTTGACCCGTGCCTGTTTGGCCGCTGATCGAATTCGAATCACGATTTACACAGACAGCCAATATGGCTTTGGCGTGGTGCATGACTTCGGGCAGTTATGGTCTCAGAGGGGATTTTTGACATCATCTGGCTCACCCATTCGTAATGGAGAATATGTAAGACAATTGTTAGATGCATTACAGCATCCGAAAGAAATTGCTGTGGTAAAGTGCTCAGCCCATGGGAAGGGGAGGACTTTGTATCCTTGGGTAATAACTATGCGGACTAAGTAGCCCGGTTCTGTGCAGAACAAGGATGCATATTCACAGGAAGAGAGATAGAAGAGAGCCAAGAAGGAACCGATCTCAGCATAATGTTGGCCATGGCAGACACTTGGGAAGAGCTTAAGAGATTGCAGGATGAAGTTTCAGTCCAGGAGAGAGAGGGATGGATCAAAGCTGGGTGCGAGAGAGGAGATGTGGATGTGTGGGTATCCAACGATGGGAGAGCCGTGTTGCCTGAGGAATTGCTGAGTCCGATGGCAAGACTGATACATGGACAGGCACACCTTGGTAGAGACGCAATGGTGAGAGTGTTTAGACAGACGTGGTATAACCCACGGTTCCGAGCAATGGCTGAGATGGTATGCCAGAGGTGTGTTACGTGTCAACAGATGAATGCTGGAAAGAAAACTGTAGTTACATTGAGTCACATTGGAAGGTCGGGAGGGCCCTTCAATAGAATACAGTTGGACTTCGTGGAGATGCCTAGGTGCAATGGATTGAGGTACATTTTAGTGCTAGTATGTGTATTCTCACGGTGGGTGGAGGCTTACCCCACACGCAGGAGTGACACTCTCACAGTGGCTAAATTACTGTTGAGGGAGCTCATCCCTAGATTCGGGATCCCGACCTCTTTGGAATCAGATAGAGGAGGGCACTTCCATAGCGAAATCATGAAGTTGCTTTGTGCTGCATTGAACATAGACCAGAGACTTCATTGTAGTTACAGACCAGAAGCTTCTGGGATGGTGGAACAAGTTAATGGAACTTTGAAAGCCCGGATGGCAAAAATGTGTTCTTCAACATCCCTGCAATGGCCCGACGCCTTGCCTCTGGTGCTAATGAGCATGCGAAGTGTCCCAGACAGAAAGACCGGGTTGTCCCCCATGAAATATTAATGGGGAGGGCAATGAGACTGCCAGCAGTACCAGCTACAGCCTTGATAAACATCACTGATGATTTGATTCTCGATTATTGTAAAGGACTCTCTGATGTGGTCCGTTCTGTATCCCAGCAGGTGCAAGCAGCAGTGGTTCCAGCCTCGAGTGATCTGTGCCACGACTTGTGTCCCGGTGACTGGGTGCTCGTCCGAAAGCACGTGAGGAAGAGTTGCTTGGATGCCCGCTGGCGTGGCCCGTATCAGGTGATACTTATCACGAACACAGCAGTGAAGTGTGGAGGATTGCCGAACTGGGTGCATGCTTCCCATACCCGCAGAGTTACAGCACCCTTGGAAGAAACAGCTCCTCTCGTTAATGAAAATCCAGCTGATGTGGCAAGGCCACATGGGAGGACACGTCAAGCTGTAAGGGTCGCTGACACAGCTGGTGGTGCACAAGAGCAAGCTGAAGGGGGTTTCCACAGTTCGAACCCTGACTCAGACACCGAGGACAGAAACGGTGCAGTGGGCGGAGAAGAGTCAGATTCAGCAGAAAGAGGAAGTAGTGTACTGGGTATAGAAGGGGAAGGCAGACGAACGAACAGAAGTGCAGAAAGTTGGCCTGAAAGACAGAGGCGACTGAACCTGAGGTTAGCACCGGAAAGAGACCTTGCTCCAGTGTCTGAAGTATCTGAAACGGAAGCAAGTGACGAAGACCAAGCACAAGATAGTCGGCGAAGGTCAAAAAGAACAAGAGTGCCTTGTCGCAGATACTCTACCCCTGAGTGGACTTACACTGTGTTTGATGCAGGGGGTGGTGAGCACGGGAAGGCTGAGGTCAGTGCAAGTGGTCCGTCGGAGCCCGAATGTGGTGGTGAAGGTGGTGCTGCGGATGCCAGGGCTCGAGATAGAAGGAACACTGACACTCACGGTTCCGAATCCCCGCTTCTGAGTGAAGTCCGAAACTTGCTTTTGCATCGACTCGAATTCCCGCCTTTTGGAGTTGAGCCGTCTTCACATGAAGTGCTGATTTTGCGTTTGGAACTTTTGTATCACGTTCTGGTCTTGCTCAATGAGGATCTCATTGTGGATCAGTTATGAACTGTAAATAAAAGTCCAAAAGAAGAAGATAACCTAGGTCCAAGTGGAAGAAGAATAAACTTAGGGACTTTCCACAAGAAGAGGAACGAAAACTAGGGAAGTCTTTTTCTGGACTGTGTAAATAAGTTTGTGATCGGAAAGGGAAAGTCCGGAGATTTCATGGTTGCTCGAGCTGGTTAAGCAAGTCACTAATAAAGGACAGAGACTTTTCCAGAGTTCTTTGCGATAACCAAGTCTTTTTGAGAACTTTCGAAACCATGGAGCCGGGAGATCCCAATCGTAGATCAAAGTGGATCGTAGGCATCCTTATAAGTAGTGTAATAATCTCTATAATCATAGTAGTTATAGTCTCATACACTGGTTCGCATGAGCAAGAAGTAGAGGAAGTGACAGGGACACCTACACCTATCACACCTAGTCAGAAGGGAGTAGACAGGGCAGCTGATAGAGCTTTGCTATTGGAAGAAAGTCGTAGATTACATGTAGATTTATCTAAAGGGGATTTTAAGTTGAATGCATATGCTAAGTTGTTGTATGAGTATGTTGACGTGATGGATGCGAAAGATTGTTATGTGTGTATGCAGTTGCCTACTTCAGTGGATGAGGGTATTAGGTATCACCATCTTCCACTGACTTATGGTATTTCATGTAGTCTTTTGCTTAGTTTGTTTTATGAGAGAGATCAGTTTGAGTATTTCTTTTCCAATTTCGACGCAGTGCTTCCTGAAGTCCCAGGTTACAAGCATTTGAATAAGTATGACTATTATAAGACCGAGGACAGACTGAGGAAATACTTCATCCCGAGTTTGGAATTGGATACAGCATTTGCACACAGAAACAATCTGACTTGTTTGATGTCGGATGTAGAGAGAAAGTTTGTAGATCAGGTTGAAGATAGGTATAGAAAGCTGACTCAATCCCGAGATTTAGGGCATCACAGGACAGATTGGACAGAGGAAGAACGGTTGCATAAGACCAGGGAAGCTATGGTCCTATAGCGTTAGATAAGGAGCAGAGGGTAAGTTGTGTATAAGGCGTTATCAGACTTACTACGAAAAGGTTCCAGTGGGACAAAGTACTTGTGATCACGTTTTCACCATGGCAGATGTGGCAAAAGATTTTCTCCAAGGTCCTGTACAAGTGATACCAACGGTTGTATTACGTATGTGGGAAGAACGCTTATGTGAGGTTGCCTGCAAATTGGTATGGAACATGTTATTTGTCAATAATATTTCCAAAGATTTACCATACAGAGGATTTAAATCTTCTAGAAGGTGGAGAGCATTCAAGAACGAGAAGAGCTGCAAGTGCAGGGATTGTTGTGGGGGATATCTTTGGAGCTATGATACCTAGTCTAGGGGTAGTCTTGAATGACGTGAAGATTCGGAGGTTAGCGACTGTGGTGGATGAATTTTCGATGAACACAGCAAAGTCGTTGGTGTTGGTGGAAGGAGAGATGTTGTCGATAAGGGGAATGGTTTTGCAGAATCGCCTTGCTTTGGATGTCCTATTGGCAAAGAGGGCGGAGTCTGTAAAATGTTGAAGGTTCAAGAGTGCTGCACTTATATACCAGACCGTAGCAAGGATCTGGAGAAATATATAAGCAACATCACTATGATCCACACAAAGATAGCGGATCTGACCGAAGAAGGGGCCTGGGAAAAGGTCGGAAAGGGTTTTGGTCAAGTGGGAGGTTGGTTTGCGAACCTAGGAAAGGGTTTCCTTGGGTACTTCCTGAGACCACTCCTTATTTTGGTGGTTTGTGTGGCTGGCTTGTGGATTGTGATCAAGGCCTACAAGTGGTATCGAGCAGGCCGAGTCAAAGAGAGCTTTGAGGGAAAATGACATGAGATTGGCAAGACTGCAGGACAGTCAGTATCAAAGGCTCAAGAGCATGGAGAAATTTAGATCAGGGAAGATGGCAACAAGTTCTGTTTAGGTCGGTTCGTTCTCCAAGGGAGTAGAGTGAAATGTGATGACAGGAGTCATCAAAGGGGGAACTGATAGAGCGAAATGTTCTTGTGAATTGTAGGGGTGCATCATAATCACTGATAGGCCGCACCCACTTGTATTCAGACATATATTCGTATATTCAGTTTCATATTCATGTATGTTTAGTAAAGAATGAATAGTTTGCTGAGACAAAGCGAATCAGCAGTATAATGATGTTAGGATAATGATGTGATGTAATGCTTATAGAATTGTGTGAAAATAATGCATAGAGGAATTAGTTCGTGTGTGTAATGTAATTGCAGTAGTTTAAACGTGCACTATATTAAAGTTGCACATGTAATTCATTGGTTGCATATGAATTGTAATGAAAATGCTCATAGGGAAAAGTAAGATGTGTGTTTAAAAGTCATATGTAAAGGCCTAACTACATATGTGCTTAGGGAAGGCCTGGTATATTCTTATGTTAGCTTATATTGTAGGCCGAGAAAAGTTTCTCTTGGTAAGGCTCTCTGGGCACAAACGGTAGATTTAAATTGCACAGTAGAAGGTTTCTGTTGAAAGTATCTTTTGTTGCAGGTGCAAGGACACATGTCTCGTTAGTAAGACTAACTCTTTGTTTTCGAAAGCTAGAGAGAGGGGAGACATGGTACGGGGAGTGAAATGGAATGTAGGGATGATACTTTCGGCGGAGAAGGTGCCTGGGACTCAAGGTCAACGCAACCGTCCAGGATGAAGTAACCGTTTCGATGGAAAAGCACAAGAAAGAAGGCCTGGCCAAGGAGGCGTGACAAAGGCGTGTACAATTGTATTGTGGTTTTGTATTAGGGATAGTGCCCTGAGGGAGGAGGCCAGAGAAGAGGTAGGGGAGACCTGAGAGAAGGACAGAGCTGAGCTTAGGTATTATGTGATTGCACTTCTTAGGAAGTCCTCACAGCTGACACCTTTTATTCTTTCTTGCCTGGGAAATCGTTATGCAGGGATGTCACTTAGCGTTAGTGTAGGGACAGCTATTGATTTTAAGCTTGTTTAGTCCAATGAAGAGCAACTTAGAAATTGGAGCAATCATAGTCTGGTTGATCCTTCTAGAACTTTTATTCTCCTTATCCTGAGTCGGATGAGATTCCTGCGTAGATTATTATTTGTATTAGTGCCCATCTATTTCTTTAACCTCGTGTTGAGGTGCTTGCACGTTCAGTTATTTTTGGCGATAATAAATTCTCAAACTTGAATTCGGAGTCAGTGGTCCTTTCAGACAAAATGAATGCTGATATATAACCAGACGAGATTCTCTCCTTTACACTATTCAACAGGTAAAAGATCTTGGCGACCAGAAGGTTCTTATAGATAATTAGATAAGAATCGGCGTTATTAGTAATGCAGCTATTATGGGCATTGAAAAGAATGTATTGAAAACCTTGCTATATGGCGATTATCAAAATGTAGCATTTAGTATTTTTACAACATCAGGTGTTAAATGTAGTACCAGTGACTTATACTAAAACTGTCCCTCTGAAAAGCCCTGGTAAATAACAAGAAAGCTGTTGAAGCAAAGAAGACTGATTCCACCATTGGCAGTCATTGGCTAACAGGTGCGCCTCTTGAAACATGATAAAATCTAAACTTAGGGCTCACATTTGACATTCCACAACAAGAACATTTGCTGTTGGATACCTGTTGGACTTGGCCTTCCTGCAGGGTCATCCCCAAACGTTTTGCTTTCACTCTCCTGTTTTCTGAACCTGTTTTTGTTGGCTTTTAGAGCTATGTGCACTTTACCACTGATACCCAGTGCTAAAATGCTTGTGTCCTCTCCTTTAAACATGGTAACATTGGATTACATCCAATTGACCTGTTAATTTTACTTATAAGTCCATAGTAAAGTGAGTGGTACTACACGTACTCAGGGCCTGTAAATTAATTGCTTCTGGACCTGTGGACTCTGCCAGTAAGAAGGACTGCTGAGATGCTGAAAGGACTGCCACTCTGCTGGACTGCTGCCTGAAGAACTGCTGTACTGCTGTGCTGACCTGCTGACCTCTTGCCTGGGTGAGAAGGGCTTGACCTGCATCTGTTGAACCCAGGATCCCAGACTCACCCCAGGGCTAGTTAGCTGACCTCCTGACTAGAAGCTCATGGACAGCAGGCTCCAACAACCTTGAACCCAGTGCTTGGACTCTGCCTTCTGTGACTCCTACTCTGCCAAGTGGTGCCAATCCAGTCCTGGATATTTGGAAGTGGGCCTGAAGATGCTCTGCCAGCCCATCTGTGGTTTCAGCAGAATTGATGCATCTACTCTGCTGCGCGGCACAACCCTGAGCAGAACCAATGCTTCACCTCTGCTGAGTGAATTTCCCCGACACAAGGACTGTGCTTTGCAGCCAGCAGCATTCCAGGAGCTGCTACTACGCAACGCACACTTAACGCAGGCCTTCACATTGCAAGCCTGTCATTGACGGCATCCTTGACGACAATGCAGGACCTCGCATCACAGCTTCGTAGCTTTGAGGAATCGCTGCTGCGGATGCATCCTCAAGCAGGACACCACAATGCTTCGCATCCAGGATTTAAGGTTCAGAGGGCCTAAGTGGGTCTCTGTAGACAGCCCGCATTTCATTGCAGTTGGCCTGTACTTGTGACTTTGTCCCGGTGTAGTGCAACCAGATATCCACAGTTGCTGCTTTGTGATGTTTGGTGCTATTTTCACTTAAATCTTCCCGGTTCTACTAACTGGATTTTTGTTGTATTGGTCTTGATTTATTAATTAAAATGTACTCTATTTTTCTAAATTGGTGTGGGCTTTTGCTTGTGTTGTGTGTTCACTTTATTACTGTTTGAAGTGCTGAATGTATGATTTTCACACTGACGCTAAGTTAAGCCTGACTACTCTGTGCCAAGCTACCAGAGGGTGGAGCACAGGTCAATTTGGAATTTGCTTTTGTGGCTTGCATGACACTTACCGTGACAAGGATTGTGGTTCTCGCTTAAGTAGTGTTTTACTCCCTTCAACCAGTAACCCAATTGTTATACAATGCCCTTTTTAGGTCTCGCCTGGCGTTAGCAGCGCGCATGCGCTGCTCTCGCCATGCGAGGGCTTCTTGGAATCAATACGATTCCAGAAGTCGTGTCGCTGCTCCGCCTGCAATTTTGATTCGTTCGCGTCATTTTGCGTCATGGATGATGCAAAACACAGTGTAATGATTGCACCGGAGGCAATCATTACACTGAGGGTTGCCACCCTGTCCGCTTTTGGCCCCGCCCACCGGGATTGGATCCTTTACTTGCGGAGGGACACGGCCTCCTTCAATTACTCTGTAAGCACTATATGTGTTATTTGTTTTTTTGTAACTTACGTGCGCGGTCCGCTTTTATTTCCGGGATTGTTTGTTTTTGTAACTTACATGCGCGGTCCGCTTTTATTTTCGGGATTGTTTGTTTTTGTAACTTACATGCGTGGTCCGCTTTTATTTTCGGGACCGCGAGCACTATATATTTTTATTGCTTTTCTGTTAATATGGGAGAACTGTTACTCGATTGCCTTCTCACGTGGCTCACATTATGTCTCGAATCGACTCTAGGCGCATCTGTAATATATGGGCCGCCCCCACCGCACCGGATTTGGGATCACGCGATGCAGCCATATAGTAAACAGGCTCGGCTTCCTGGAGTTGTTTACCTTAGACGTGTGTATCCGACAAACGCAGTAAATGCACCAGTTGGCATTGTAATAGCGGGTAGCTTGTTAATATTATCACCGAGGGGACAGGGGCTGTGCAGTGAACAGAAAGAATACTGAGGTGCATTCAAGTTGGGGTTGGAGGCTGTGTCTGTCGGAGATCGCGGCGTTTCACGTGTGTGTTTTAATTACTCTGTGCGCTTCACGGAGGGCAGTATCAGAAGATGGCGAAGAACTACTACCCCTTTAGAATACCGAGCATCGACAGATCGTCTAATCTAGCATCTGCCGACGACAGACCGTCTAATCGGGCATCTGTCTATGACAAACCGTCTAATTGGGCATCTGTTTACTTCCGACACTGACAAATCTCGCAGTCGGTGCGGCACCTCTACGGGTGGGGGCGTTGTCGGGTAAGAGGCTCTTCTACAGAGACGGCATTATCTGGAAGAGACGGCATTATAGGAGACTTTGATTTTCAGGGAAAAGGGCGGCCACAGGTCCACATGCACCAGTCGGTTCTAACTCTACCCTGGGGCACAAGCGCCACAAGAGCTTAAAGCCGTCCCGGGCACTGGCACCAGCAGAGCCTAAAGCTGGCCCGGGGGCAGGGACACCGGAAGGATCTTGCACCTCCCCTGGGCCACAGGCCCCGGCCTCGCGGCACTTCACTCTTTGCAAATGGCGGAATGATGTACTCCAGAATAGTGGACTGTACGCCAAGGAGGGGCCGTTGGTCGCCAGTAACCAGGGGCTCGGCGTAAATGATTTCAACAATGTTTTATTAACCCTTTCCGTGCTCATGACGAGCTCAGCTCGTCATGCTGCGCAGTAGCGCTGTGCGCATGACGAGCTGAGCTCGTCACGACCCCACCCGCGATCGGAATGTCCAGCATACGAGCGGAATTCCGATCGCGGTCAAGGGGTTAAACGCGGGCCGAGAGCCCTCGAGCTGCATTAATCGGGGAGAAGTCGAGTGGCCCCTTTGTGATGGAAATGTTAAGCACATAATAGGTCAGCCCAACAATGCGGAGCCACTTCATTCTGTGAGCCACTGACACCTCTGAGAGCCGAGCTGCGGAGAAGGATGTGGGAAAGGGCCTGCTCTGGCGAGGGCTTTCAGCGGAGGACTGAGCCTCCCTGCTCACTGTGCGGACCCCTGGGCCAGAGCAGCGGGAGAGGCAGGCAGACAGGCCCGCTGTGGCCCACACTAACTGCTGCACACTGCTACTTCTGGACATCGTGCAGCCTTTTTAAATGTTTGTCTTCCGAGACCAAAGTTAAATGTTTTAAGATAAGTTAACCATTACTTTCCCTATTTCTGCTAGTACGTACTAACCTTTCCAGTCCCTTCCAATCAAATTAAGTCCAATGTCAATATAATGCAGCGTTCTTTAGCGTTTTTAAATAAACTTTCTCTCCAAGTCTTGCAGCGCTCTTCAATAAACTTTCTCTCAAATGTCTTGCAGCATTCTTAAATAAACATTCAAAGGTACTGCAGTGTTTTTAAATAAACGTTCTCCTAAATGTATTGCAGCTTTCTTCAAAAAACGTTCGCTCAAATGTATTGCAGCGTTCTTAAATAAACTTTCACAGGTATTGCAGCGTTTTAAATTAAATGTTTTCTCAAATCTATTGCAGAGTTCTTAAATAAACTTTCTCTCAAATGTATTGCAGCGATTGCAGCGTTTTAAAATAAACTTTCTTTCACTTTACCTCTCTTGTTTCATTCTTCACTCCTTTTTTTCTCCTTTCATCCTTCCTGTTCTCCACTTACCTCATTTTCTCCCTCTTCTCTGTATCTTAGTCTCTATCAGTCTCCTTTTCTCTCCGTCTATAATTTTCCTTCCTCGGATCTTTCTCTGGCCCTTCTACATCCCCTCACACATATCACAATGTTTCTTCTTTCCTTTCGTTGTATCTCCCACTCCCTCCTCTTTCTCCTCGCCATAGCTATGTAGCGCACTTTTCATTCACTTTCCTTTCGCAGCTTTCTCGTCACTCCTCGTTTTATTCTCTTTCATAGCTCTCACTCGCCCACCTCTTTTCGTTCTCCCCGTCTCTCCCACCCTTCCATGTTTCATTCTTTCTTCTTGCCCACCTCGTCCCACTCTTCTCTTTCCTCGCATATATCTCTGACTCTCTTTTACGTTTCCCTCTCACACATCGCTTCGTCAGTGGTAGTACGCGCTTTGTAAATACAATTACAATCTTCAGCCGCTCTTCCCTTTGTATCAAATCACTGTGCTCGCTTTCTTCTCTCCCATTCTTCATCTCCACTACCATATTTCTTGCAAGCTTCATGTTCACCCTTCCTCTTTATTATTATTCGTGTCCCTATTTCTTGTTCTCCCCTTTCTCCACCCTTAAGCTCACACGTTTTTCCCTCCACTGTCCCTTCTCTACCCTTCTCACTTTCCATCTTTCCCTCTTCCTTATCTTCATTTTTGCTTTTCCATTCTCCTCCTCTTGCTGTACTTTCACTCCTGCTGCTCTCATCTTTTTTTGTTCTCTCTTGTCTTCAGTTCTTCCTTTCATTCCGCCCCATATTTTACACACCGTCCCTCCTTTCTTATCTCTCGTTTCTCTCCCTCGTTATCTCTTTTTTCTCCCACTCGTTTTAGCCAAACTTTCCCTCTTTTCAATTTTCACTTTCTTCTCCCCATTTTCTGCCTGAAGCTAAGGTTAACGGGACTGTCTGAATTCATGAAAGCCAATGAAACAATAGCAGTAAGGACATAAAGTAACTACAAGGAGTCTACTTGTTTGTCTACAGTCCGTGTCACCCAATGGGCGCTGCGCACGAGCCCTCTTAAACGTCATTGTATCTTGAAAACGTAAGGACGTCAAAGTAACGCACGTTCTTGTGTATGCACTCTTGCTCTTCATCTTGGCTGGAAATGTATATTTCACAAAAGTCCACATCATATTTGTAGACTGCTCTGTAAATAAACACACGCATGCCCTGAGGATTTTTGCATCTAGGAATGCAGACTACCGGATGCGCAGGTCCAAGTAAAAGCATGAACTACGGAACCCCTTTTGCAACTTAAATTTGCTTTTCAGGGATAATATCTGGAACATAGTGATCCAGCGCAATATTAGCCAACAGCATTCATACACCATATACTCACTTGGGCCCATACATTCATACTACACTAATACTTACGCTGGGTGTCAGATGTACTCTTTTATCAAAGTCCCTGCTACCAATTACCTTCTGATTGAAGAGTAATAACTTACCAATGGATCCTTTGCCAATTGGGAAATTTAAAATGAGTGACATTCAATATAGTTCATAATCCTGAAATAACCACTGAGTCAGGAAGTTTTAAAATGTTTATCTAAAGTTTTAGCAGAGTAAAATACAGAAAACACGGTACTTGATTGAAATACCCAAGAAAAAGCATAGAAATGATTTTGCTAATCAATGACGGTGTTTAAGGAAGAGGAGAAGATAGAGACAGCAGCGCAACTAAAGGTTGCAGTATAGTTACCTAAATGCGAGAACCAAGCCCCTTGGCCAAGGAGTTGAAAAGATAGGACCCAGGAAGGATGAAGAGCAAAGACTTCTTCCAGGATCAGGACAGGACCGGTGACCTCTCTACAACGACGCCTGCGCCATTCCCCTCTCTGATACTCGACTTCTCCTCGATTCTCCCGCTCTAATGGACTCCGCAGCCCCCTCCTCAGGACCTCTTCTGGATAGGGATTCAGTCAGCAACCGATCAGGAGCTAAGAGCTCTCTCGCAGCATGGACGCCTGTTCTTCGTGAACGCATGCTCTGACTAATTAACTAATGCTATATTCTATTATACCCTTCTACGCCCATGTACCTCCCCTTAATGTTGCTAAAATATGGGACCACTACTTCTGATTGGACAGGGACAGGGGGTGGATTCTCGCACCATATCGATTTGGCCTAAATTGTAAAGCCTATTGTCTTTACGTTCCCTCCCTTCAAATTAATACATTCGCTTTATTTCCCACCTGTCTCACGACAAATGTTATACATTTTACAGGGAAAAAGTATCAATTTTGTCCACCGGAAACATAAAGTACAGCATCTTCGGCCAATGGGTCATGGCCTTGGGAGACGTCCAAGTTGACTTCACTTGGCAGGCACACAGGATACATGCGCAGAACCATCTGTCTCTCGAGTTACAAGTCACCAACCCAGGCCCAAGTTTATGAATTACTAAAAGTGCAAGAAGAAAATATTAAAATCACAAATAAAATGTTTCACTGTATGCCCACTTTTCCTACTCTATTCCCAATTAATTATAATACTATCCTGCATTAGTAGCATTAAGAAAACGACAATTTAATAATGACATGAGAGCAACCTTAAGCATGTGAAAACATTTAGCGGCCATTTTAGTGCACACTGCGCAGAAGCAGAAGTTTCCCACCAAGCAAAGAAAGACGTCACACCATGTGATCAGGTTGCGACATGCGCAATGAAGTTCCCGCGCTTTAGCGGACATTTTGGATTACAGACAAGCGTTATTCATTAGTAAAACACATAGGCAAGCTTCTGTCCCTCTTGTGTTTGTGAATGCAAAGGTTAGTATTGACAATACAAATTTAATAAATTAATACTATGAGGAGGATTGCGTACAAGCAAGTTTCATTTTTGAAACCTTGCTCCATCAATCCCTCTCTGATGGCGTTTCTGAGCCATCAAAAACACTACCCTCAATCAGATGCCAACTTCTAGCAATTCGTTTCATTCTCATTTTTACATTTTCTGTTTTTCACATCCCCTTTCAACTTTTTGTATAATTCACTTCTCCATTCTTCAAGTTCTATTTCATCTAGTTTTCTCTTCTTTCCTTTTCCTGTCACTTTATATGTTCCACTCTTTCTACAGCATTTGCACCATATTGTTATTGCCAATATTATTATTGCTATCCCTGCTAGGGGTACTAATATTTGACCTATAAGTCCTTTTCCTATATTAGCAAACCAGGTTCCAATTGACGAGATACTATTTGTCAATCTTTCCCATACACTATCAACTTCCAGTGGTTTAAGTTCTTTCTCAAGTTTAGTTATGTTCTGAATATACGTTCCAATTTCTGCACTCTTATCAGGAATATAAGTGCAACAATGTTTCGTCTTCAATAATTTACAGACTCCTCCCTCTTTTGCCAATAGAATGTCAAGAGCAAGTCGATTTTGCATCACCATAGATCTAATCGCAACCATCTCCGCATTAATCATTAGAAAACCTCCAGCAGTATCCGTTGATAAACGATCAACTACTGTAGACAATTTGCATATTTTCCTTGAGTTCAGAATTATTCCCACTGAAGGTATCAATGCACCAAATATATCACCTACAATTTCTGAAAAACTAGCTCTTTTACTACGTATTAATTCGCTATTGTTTTCATTGCTCCCAGTGTTTCTTTTTACGTGGTATATCTTTGGAAAAACTATTCCAAAATAACAACTTCCATACCACCTTGCAGGAAGCCTAAAGTAAGCCTTATTCCCGCATACATAATAAATTCCAGGAAAAACTGAATCTGTTCCTCCTTTTAGTCCCCAACCTCCAAGAATTAAAAAATTGTGTTCACATTCACTGGTACCGATGAAAACATTGTTATAATCAGTCTTTAACCTATGAAGACAAATTTTCCCTGTCTTTACGAAATCCAGTGCCATTGCAGCTTGAGCCTTGCCAGGTGTGTAACTACCTTCTTTCTCAGCCCAAGGTGGTAAATGAGCCTTATGCTCAGAAGCTTTCTTTTAAAAATCTTGTCTTCTATCTTCTACTAAATTCAAAAATATCTTTTCTTCTTCAAGTAAAGAACATGTTAGATTGTGTCTATGTGCATGTGTTATGTCTATTGATTTCATTGTTAAGAAATCTCCCATAAACTGTGCGTCTTGACTACTAAGCACTGGGTTCATACTCTTGCGAATCGGAACCTCAGAAAATATCACATCTAAATTTGAATAATAATACTGAAGTTTCCCTGTTCTATAAAATAAACTTGTTAATACACTACATGAGATGCCATATGTCAGTGGTAAATGATGGTATGTTAATCCTTCCGCTACTGATTCAGGTAACTTCATACAGACATAACAATTACTAACTTCCATTGTGTCTACATACTGAAACAATAATTTTGTGAAAACATTTAAACTAGTGTCGTTATCAGCTATTTCATGATGAATTTCTGCCTCATCTTCTGCCATTAATTCTACTCTATTGCCCTTCATGTTTGCTGTCCTCCCTTTAGTTTCATTATTAATCTTCTTATCTATTATCATAAGGTAAGGAACTGCTACAATCAGGACTAACCATACTATAAGCACCAATATTAGACTACATATGCAGATTGCACAGCATCTCCTACAACAATTTCATTTTGGTCTCCCAGTAACTCTATCGTCAGGCATTTTTCGACAAGGAAGATTGCTCTTCTTATCTCTTCTTCTTTTCTTTAGAGGATTCTTTTGTTTAGTCAGGGTGGTCTTGTTTCTTCTTCGTATGTTAGTTCTGCACTTGTTCCTTCGCCACCACTGTCACTTGACTCTGAGCTTTCAAAATCTTCAAGAATGATATAAGTCCAGTCAGGACCCTTGAATTTATTATTCACAAGTTTCAGTCTTTTGGTTTTTCTTTTCCCTGACTTTTTCTCTTGATCAGTTTGACTTGTTACTTCAGGTACTTGATCTGGATTTTCACTTCTGGTTGTTATGTGGTACTTTACTCTTTTAATGACACTTGGCCAATGATCTCCTTTTCTTGTTTTATTTGTTGGCACTGTTTCTTTGCTTTCGTCTTCAGGGATCCCGTTAATTTCACTTCTTAGCACTGTTTCATTTTCTTCAATTACTGTGTTTCTTGTTTGCTCCTTTTCAGGTCTAATTTGTTTTTCTTCAGTAGCTCCACAATGTCTATCAAGATGTTGACCTTGTTCTTTTTTTATTTCTTTATGTTCATTTGTATCAACCCCTTTTTCTTTAGTGAATTCTTCTTGATTTAACTTGTTCTGATCAGGGCTTATTGCACTGTGAACTTCTGCAGCCTGACCGGATTGTTCTAGATCTGTCTGTCCCTGTTCAAAGTCTATTAGGTTTTCACTGTTTTGAGTCCAATTTTCTTTCCCTATCTGACCTTGCTCAGGTTCTCTTTTTGTCTTTTCTTCTTGTACCTGAGCTGATTCTTCTTCACCTATCTGATCTTCTTCTATTTCTTCCAATTTCGCTTGACTTCTTGTTCTGTGGTATACTTCAGGAACTTCTACCACTGGTATCCAATCCTGACTTGTGCTCGGTTGTTCTCCGTCAGTTTCTCTCGAACCTCGATCCTGAGATTCCTCTGCTGGGCAACCTTCAGCTTCTTCAGTGATTGATGTTGTCTGTGAATTCTCCTCTTCAGGGTCTGGTACTCTCTTTGTGTGGCTTACGTGAATCCAATTAGGAAATCTTGCACACTTCACTGCTGTATTGGTGGTCAATATAACTTGACAAGGTCTGCTCCACCTGGGTGATAGACACGTTTCTCTGGTGTGATTCTTCACTACCACCCAATCACCAGGATTCAGATCATGTTCTAGTTCAGGCTGCCTGGAAACTGCGTCTTCTCCAACCTGATGAGAGACAGAACGCACTAGGTCAGCCAATCCTTTGCAATAATCCAGAACCATATCATCAGATATATTCACTAATTTGTTTGTGGGAACATGTGTTTGTCTCATTGCTCTTCCCATCATTATTTCATGGGGGCTTAATCCTGTCGTTCTGTCAGGTATGCTTCTGAGTCCCATCAAGACAAGTGGCAATGCGTCTGGCCACTCTAATGATGTTGATGCACACATTTTTCCCAATCTTGACTTTATAGTGCCATTTAATTGTTCAACCACTCCAGAAGCCTCTGGGCGATATGCACAGTGTAATTTCTGTTTGATTTGAAATGCTTCACAGATTATCTGGATCACTTTGCTATTAAAGTGTTTTCCTCTATCTAATTCCAAAGATACTGGGAAACCAAATCTAGGTATGAGCTCACGTAACAACAGTTTTGCAACTGTAATACTGTCATTTCTCCTAGTAGGGTAAGCCTCCACCCACTTTGAAAACAGACACACTATGACTAGTACATATTTTAGTCCTCTGCATGGTGGTAACTGTATGAAGTCGAACTGGAGTCTTATAAATGGGCCCTCTGCCTTTCCAATCTTTCCAAACCCAATTATCATTTTCCTGCCTGGATTATGCATTTGGCAAGTTAGACATCTCTGGCAAAGACTCTCTGCAACAGCCCTGAATTTGGGATTGTACCAATTTTGTCTGAACAGCCTAATCATTGCATCTCTCCCTATGTGTGAGTCTCCATGGTGCATTCTAGCCATTTGTGAGAGTAAACAGTCTGGCATGACTGGTCTGCCATCTGCACTGATCCATACTTCATCCTCTCCTCTTTGGGAGCAACCCACTTTGATCCACAAATTCTTCTCACTTTCATCAACCTCATCTTGCAATTTCTTGACGTCATTCCAAGTTTCAGTTGGCATATACAGCATAAGTTGGCAGCTGATTCCCATTCTTTCCACCCTCTTATTGACTGACATTCTCGTTTTGGCACAATGTTGAGCCACCAGATCCGCATATCTGTTGCCGACTACCACCCAGTCATCTCCTGACTGGTGTGCGGCACATTTCACCACAGCCAATTCTTTTGGTGATTGTATTGCTTCTAGCAATTCCCTTACAAATTGTCCATTTTTAATTGGGGATCCTGAAGAAGTCATGAAATCCCTCTGCATCCACAGTTGGCCAAAATCATGCACAACCCCGTAACCATATTGACTATCTGTAAATATGGTTACTCTCTGATTCCTCCCAATTTTGCAAGCTTTTATCAAAGCAATCAATTCAGCTACTTGTGCAGATTTGACTCCTGGTAAATAGGATGCTTCAACTATTCCAGTTAATTCACATACCGCATAGGCAGCAGTTAGTTTACCATCTTCATGTCTTTGACATGAACCATCGACAAATAGCTCCCTGTCTGGCTTTTTAAGAGGCTGTTCCTCTATGTCTGGGCGTGGTTTTGTACATAATTCTGTAATTTGTACACAATCATGTTCATCTTCTTCGTCATCTTTATTTGTTTCATGATATGGGTCCGGCAATAAAGTTGCTGGATTTATTATTGTACACCTTACCATGGTCACATTTTCAGCACCCATTATTATCCTCTCATATTTAGTCAGCCGACTAGGAGTAAGATGCTGAGTTCGGGTTCTTGTCAACAGAATCACGACTGCATGTGGAACATACACTTTTACAGGATGTCCCATCACAATTGACTCGCTTTGTTCAATGCTCAAACAAGTTGCTGCCACTGCTTTTAAGCATCCTGGCAACGCGGCTGCTACTGGGTCCAATGTAGCAGAAAAGTACGCTATAGGACGTCTGTCTAGTCCATGTCTCTGAGTTAATACAGAAAGTGCACAATTTTCTCTCTCTTGACAGAATAATGCGAATTCTCTTTTATAATCAGGCATGCCTAAGGCAGGTGCTGAACAAAGTGCGTTTCTCAATTTTACAAAAGCTTCTACACTTTCATCCTCCCACTCCACAGGGTCCTTTGCTTTATTTTTCGTCATGTTAATTAAGGGCTTAGCTAACATGGAAAAATTTGGTATCCATTGTCGACAGTAGCCTACTATTCCTAGGAACATTCGCACTTGTCTTTGGGTTACAGGCATTTGCATTCTCTTTATTAATTCTACTCTTTCAGAGGTTATTCTTCTTTTTCCCCTCTCAATTTGATGTCCCAGATATTTAACAGCTGTCCTGCAAAACTGTAACTTTTCAGGTGAGACTTTATGCCCTTCCTCAGCCAAAAGATTTAATAATGCTATGGAGTCAACAACACAGTCTTCTCTGGTGGTCGACGCCACCAATAAGTCGTCGATATATTGGACTAAGACTGAGCTTCCTGGCATCACTAGTTTTTCCAGGCACTTTTTCAGTATCTGGTTGAAGATGGAAGGACTTTCTGTGTACCCCTGAGGAACACGATTCCACACATAGACCTTGTTCTCAAATTTAAATGAGAAAAGATACTGGCTGTCTGGATGCAATGGTATTGAAAAGAATGCTTGACATAAATCAATTACTGTGAACCATCCTGCATTCCAAGGGATCTGGTATAGAATTACTGCAGGATTTGGTACTATGGGACAACATGGTTCCACAATCTTATTTATTTTACGCAGGTCCTGAACAATCCTATATTTTCCACTAGGTTTCTTTAGTCCCATGATTGGTGAATTACATGGGCTACTCATTACTTCTTTTAAAATGTTTTGTTCTACCATTCGATTGATTTCTTCAATAACTCCTGTTTTTACTTCTGCACTCATTTTGTACTGTCTAGTATTTGGGAAAATTGCACCTTCTTTTACAGTAATTTTAACTGGATCTATTTTTGCCATAAGTCCTACTTCTTTTCCCGTGAAATCCCATACTATGGGGTTTACTGTACCTTTTATTTCGTCTATTTCTGTACCTTGTTTTGCAACCATAATTTTATATACATGGTCCTCATCTGGTGTCTGAACCGCCACACCATCTGGCGTGCAGAAAATTGTACAATTCATTTTGCACAATAAATCCCTACCTAATAAATTCACTGGACTAGAATCACACACTACAAATTGATGCATTTCTCTAAAATTTCATATTTTGACTTCCATTGGTTCTGTAAGAGGTGTTCTAATTCTTTGATTAGCTACCCCTACTACTTGGATATCTTCACCAGTGAGAGGAAGGTCTGGGATATCTGCTGATCTCACCGTTGACCTGGTAGCACCAGTGTCCAAAAGGAAAGTAATATCATTACCTTTCACATTTCCTTCAACATATGGACCAGACTGATCTACCTGTAAGGATGCGCCAAGTACGCACTCCTTCTTCCCCTCTCCTAGGCACCGTCATGAGTTGAATTCACAGTAATTGTCCTGCAAAAGAAATTGTGATGTCATATAATCATTCTTACCACTCCCTCCTGGGTATCCAATGTCTGTACCGTGCTTTGCTCTGCTTACATTACCCTGAACAGGTGGAGGTGGTAATTGACTCTGGGGACTTACACCCTGCTGTGAGTCATTCTGCGTCTGTGGATTTAAGTTTTGATTTGGGCCACTATTATTCCGAATCTTTTTACATTCGTCCTTCCAATGCCCCAATTTTCCGCATCCATGACAAGGAAATTTCTTTTTAGCTTCTTCTCTACTCATTCGTCCTCTAAATTTTCCACCATTTCCCGTATCACCACTCGTTCCAGAATCTTTTCCTTGATTTTCACTCGGATTTTCCAACTTAATTCCCTGATTCTATGCCATTTTCACCTGTGCCCACATCACCTTTTCTTGTAATTTCTTGTGCCTATCCTCAATATCGTCTCCACAATATTTCGCATATTTCAGAATTTCATCTATGGGCTTTCCCTGCCAACACAGCATGTGTTGTTTAATCATCTGGCAAATCTCTGGCTTCAGACCATAAACAAATCTATACACAAACTGACTCATGTTTTTGTCTCCAATGTCCTCAAATCCACTATACTGTTTAAACACCTGCAATAGACGCTCATAATAGGAATGTACTGATTCATTCGCTTCTTGGGTAGTTCGATCTATTTTTACCCAATCTGTTTCTTTCGGTGGTATTTTCCCTTTCAGGTATGTTATCACCTGCTGATACTTTTTCATTACATCATTTGACGGGCACCTGTCTTCGGATCTCTAGGATATTCATCACTTGGCCAATCCACTGTGATTTTGCAATCTGTCCACAAATCGGCAGGTACCACTATATCAAACAACCCATCCAAATCCTTCAACAGTACCTTCGACACCTTCACAAACCTTTCAACCTGCTTGTACCATTCAATTGGCTTTTCCCTCAGCTTTGGAAAATTATTTGTAAATGATCAAATATCCTGTCTGCTCCATGGGACATGTACATATCCTCCTCCCGCAACTTCTCGCATTGGATACATTTGATCTGCTTTTCCTGCTTCCTTCATCACATATTCTGATGCTGTTCTACTTGTTCGTGCTTCTTCCTTTTTCTTGGCCCACCTAGTTTTCCATTTATCTAGGTCTCCCCATTTTTGCAAAACTAACATTAATTCTCTTATTTGTAATCTTCTTCCAGAGGCATTCATATTTTCTAAATCTTTGTCTGAAAATTCTGCTCTATAGGGTTTCTGTAGTACCTTTGATCTCCCTATTTCTATTCCCATCTGTAATGCTAAATTGGACAATTTTTCATGAAATAACCTTACATTTCTGGTGATACTCCTGCATAGGAACAATAATTCTTCTTCATCATAGGTATTTAAGCGTTCTAGTCCTACATTTCCTGCTATTATTTCTTCTAATTCGACTTTTAATTTATGAATGTCCATTATTTTCGGAGTTGTGCACTGTTTAACTGACCCTTGCACCCATCTTTCTAGATCTTCAGGTGTTACTATGGTAGCACTTTTTGCTCCCGATGAAGTTACTAAACTTACATCTTTTGAACCTCCAGGTACATCTTTTCTTGGAGTACTATTTACAGAACCTCGAATAGGCAAGTCCATAAGTGATATTGTGGAATCACAGTCTGGATTTTAGTGGATTCTGCAATTTAGTGGATTCACTAAATTGATCCTCAATTATAACTGGAGCTTCAGGTCTAGGATTATTCACAGCAGTAGGTGTAAGTATCGGTGGAGGACAATTTCCCTGAGTACCATATAATGGAACTACTGGACCAATTGTTACAGGTATGGTCAACGAATCAGCATGTACTTTTATCTGGGTTATTTTCTGTATTAATTCTGCTCTGGTTTTTTCTAGGGCTTCTTTTTCTTTGTCATGAAGTATTCTACTCGTGGTGAATTCATGCATTACCTGTGGCACTAATGGAGTTTTTGGTGGTGCACTTGGGGTGCATCCACTTGTCCCTTCCTGATATGGTGGGGGATTTCTTAACATTTCTTCCATAAATTCGTCTTCTGAATCCTCATTTCTCATTAAATGTTTTGTCTTTTCTGTACATTTGCCTCCTGATTTCTCTCCTTCTGTGAATAATGGATACAGTCCTTCTGTAATCATTGCCCTTCTCCATTGTTTCATCTGACCTTCTCTCGACTCACGTAAATACCTGGGGAAAAATCCTGGGTAACTCCTATGGCTTCTTGATCGGTCACGTTCAAACGCCTCAGTTTCCCACTCTTCTAAAGCTTCATATTGAGTTAATCTAGGTCTAGGTTCTAAGTCATTCATCCTTAATCTTAAATTTTGAAGAATACGCCCATTGAACGTGCCATTTTCAGGAAATGCTAATATTCCATCATTTTTGATGTATTCTATCCAATTCTCCATCCATACACAAGTATGATAACCTCTCTCCATCATCATAAATGATGCTGGCGTTTTAGCTGGTGGAATAATAATTCCTTCTCTAGTTTTGAGTGGTTTATCCTTTTTAAAATAGTTCTTAATCTTTTGCAGAAAGGACATTTTTCTCTTTTCTCTGTACATTCTATCTAATCTTCTGTGTACAAAATTATATTCTGCAAAACCTAGGAATCTCCTATCCGGACGAGTTCCTGTTAAAGTCGGATCGCGTTTTAACATGCAATCTTTTATCCACTAAGATTTTTGCTTTTATAATTTTGACCAATCAAATGTCTGCTAACTTTTATTTCTGAACCAATCCTTGCGCGGCCTTTTGGTGACGTTTCTCTGTCAACCCCTCCTTTACATTCTGCTCTTTTCTGTCCTTGCTGGTTTAACCAATCCCAGCGCGGCACCTGTGACGTCAGTACTACTCCTGACTACTAACCCCTCCTTTACAAGTGTCTCTCCACACCCACTGTTTCAACCTACCACAGCGCGGCGTTTTGTGACGTCAGCTCCCTCTCCGGCAACTGACCATCCCTTTACAAAAATTTTCGCAAACTTATTTTCTCTATAAATCTTAATTACATTTCAGTAACAACATAAAACATTCACTATCGTGCCAGTTTCTTCTAAATTCGAAAAAGATAGTTTCTTCTCACACTTAGTAAAACTTTTCCGTTTACTAAAACATATACTACGAGTAAAACACTTCCGTCTACTCTTCACACAAGCTCCAGAAGTACCTGTTACTTCTCCAATGTTACCCTTACTAGGTGATATAACATCACATTTTTATCAGCGTACCCTTTTTGCTATTACTCACACGCATAGAGTCCCTAACGAGTACTGAAAGTCCTGCTTAACTTCTCAGTACTAATTTCTGCCTGACAGATAACCTCACTGCAGTATGGCTTCCACTTGCCACTCACTATTCTTTTTTACCCCGGGGTATTCTGGACAACATAAAACAAAACTCCAAATTTAAGCGGATGTTAGTTCATAAAAATAAAAATAAAAATTCTCATTACCCAATTAACAAAGAGTAACCATAACCATCCTCTGCTACCAGAAAACTGATCCAGCGCAATATTAGCCAACAGCATTCATACACCATATACTCACTTGGGCCCATACATTCATACTACACTAATACTTACGCTGGGTGTCAGATGTACTCTTTTATCAAAGTCCCTGCTACCAATAACCTTCTGATTGAAGAGTAATAACTTACCAATGGATCCTTTGCCAATTGGGAAATTTAAAATGAGTGACATTCAATATAGTTCATAATCCTGAAATAACCACTGAGTCAGGAAGTTTTAAAATGTTTATCTAAAGTTTTAGCAGAGTAAAATACAGAAAACACAGTACTTTATTGAAATACCCAAGAAAAAGCATAGAAATGCTTTTGCTAATCAATGACGGTGTTTAAGGAAGAGGAGAAGATAGAGACAGCAGCGCAACTAAAGGTTGCAGTATAGTTACCTAAATGCGAGAACCAAGCCCCTTGGCCAAGGAGTTGAAAAGATAGGACCCAGGAAGGGTGAAGAGCAAAGACTTCTTCCAGGATCAGGACAGGACCGGTGACCTCTCTACAACGATGCCTGCGCCGTTCCCCTCTCTGATACTCGACTTCTCCTCGATTCTCCCGCTCTAATGGACTCCGCAGCCCCCTCCTCAGGACCTCTTCTGGACAGGGATTCAGTCAGCAACCGATCAGCATGGCAGTCTGGAGCTAAGAGCTCTCTCGCAGCATGGACGCCTGTTCTTCGTGAACGCATGCTCTGACTAATTAACTAATGCTATATTCTATTATACCCTTCTACGCCCATGTACCTCCCCTTAATGTTGCTAAAATATGGGACCACTACTTCTGATTGGACAGGGACAGGGGGTGGATTCTCGCACCATATCGATTTGGCCTAAATTGTAAAGCCTATTGTCTTTACGTTCCCTCCCCTTCAAATTAATACATTCGCTTTATTTCCCACCCGTCTCACGACAAATGTTATACATTTTACAGGGGAAAAAGTATCAATTTTGTCCACCGGAAACATAAAGTACAGCATCTTCGGCCAATGGGTCATGGCCTTGGGAGACGTCCAAGTTGACTTCACTTGGCAGGCACACAGGATACATGCGCAGAACCATCTGTCTCTCGAGTTACAAGTCACCAACCCAGGCCCAAGTTTACGAATTACTAAAAGTGCAAGAAGAAAATATTAAAATCACAAATAAAATGTTTCACTGTATGCCCACTTTTCCTACTCTATTCCCAATTAATTATAATACTATCCTGCATTAGTAGCATTAAGAAAACGACAATTTAATAATGACATGAGAGCAAGCTTAAGCATGTGAAAACATTTAGCGGCCATTTTAGTGCACACTGCGCAGAAGCAGAAGTTTCCCACCAAGCAAAGAAAGACGTCACACCATGTGATCAGGTTGCGACATGCGCAATGAAGTTCCCGCGCTTTAGCTGACATTTTGGATTACAGACAAGCGTTATTCATTAGTAAAACACATAGGCAAGCTTCTGTCCCTCTTGTGTTTGTGAATGCAAAGGTTAGTATTGACAATACAAATTTAATAAATTAATACTATGAGGAGGATTGCGTACAAGCAAGTTTCATTTTTGAAACCTTGCTCCATCAATAGTCTAATTTAATTTCTATATGGTTGTCCCATTTTGGGGAATCGCCACAATGACATGTACACATCCAGTACATATTGTTATTGTTGTGAGGCTGCCTTTTGTATAGCGCTTACTGCCAGGGCCTCAGCGCTTTCCTAATCTGAGCGCCACATGTCCCGCCCTTTCATGTAGGATCCCCATTTAACAAGCATTGGCATAGCCAATAGGTCTCGCCTTTGGGACCTTATAAGTGTTTAGCCATGCAACAGTTGATGTTGTTGCACCAAGGATATTGTGCTGGATAACTAAACACTTATAAGGTCCCAAAGGCGAGACCTATTGGCTATGCCAATGCTTGTTTTATATGGTTGCCACATTTGCAACACCCAATCTTCAATTCATTACACTTGGTTATTCCCTTCTATATGGGAGATTATTACAACTGCATTCAGAACTAAACAGTGCCACTGCCCTCTCCCCACACTTTCACCCTCAAATAATGTGTTTCCTTAACAGCACAAAAATAAACTCAAGATGGTTGTGTCACTCACCAGCCATGTAAATTAACTTAACACCCTAACAAACACAAATTTCTAATAAGGTAGTCCTACCGTTTAATTATTACTTCTCCTTTTCATCAGTATTTTAGTTTTCTTCGAAAGATCTCTTGGAGTTCGTAGTCTTCAGCCAATATTGTGGGTATTCCCTCTTATCTATATTTAAGAAAAAAGCAAAGAGGTTTGGTCCAACTATTACTGAGCTGTACCCATGAACTTCTTCCTTCAACCAGTAGATCCCATGTGCTGTTTCATGTACTTTGACTGTACTATAATATTTCTATTATACCTTATTGTGATTCAATTACAAGAACGTATTATTCTCCCCAAATATGGCCTTGAATTTGGCAGGGGATTGTGGAATACATTCCGTTTGTGGCTGGCTATGTTTTCCTTTGTTTCTTCGTATGTCAATGTTGGTGTTTTATTCCATGTGGTTTCTGTCTCAATAGTATTGTGCTAAAATACTCTAGTAAAGTTGTAGGTGCTGTACTTTTTTTCTTAGCCTCTTTGAGAGCCTGTTTTTTTTTTATTATCAAACTTGCTATCACTACTCTTGAAGTTACCTGATGTGTTCTCTCAAATGGAAACAAATGGGATAATTATTCAATTGTACCATAAATGTGACCTATTTTTCCATATATTCAATAAACTAAAAATAGTGACTTACCTTTTCACGCTTGCTATTTAGTCTTTCAAATTAGACAGCATTCGCCCGTTGCTATTATGCTCTCTAACCTTTTTAAAGAGGCCTTTACGATAAGAATCTCTTCTGTCCACATAGCCTTGACTTTGGCCTCGATCGAGTTTCCTGATTTTCAAACTGCTTTCTGTGTCTCCAGAGGCGTGCTAGTTATTCTTCAATTCCTTGAACTGTACCCTGAGTCAGGATATCCTCAACCTGATCCCTTGACTACATTTTATATCTATGCACTTAGATTTGCTGAAGCAATAGAGTCCATTTCAGTCCCATTTTTTGCTTTTGTGTCTTTTTTATCAATTGTAGGATTATACTTTAAGTAGTGTTTTAGTTTTTATTTATCAGAAAACAGCGAGAGGTTTATGGATATCACCAGGTACTAAATTATTCCACCAATTCCTCAAGGCTCAACAATGTTCACTCCCAGCAGTCTTTTGTTGACAGTGATACGTAATTTTTGCCCTACCTGCTTCCCGATTAGCAATTTTATGTTTCCAGGATCATGTACCTCGGTTGGATTTATAGCTTTTTCAAACGAAATTCTCACCTCATTTTTTTTTAATTCAGTTTTTTCCTTGGTGTTTAATTTGTAAAGCCGCTTCTGCACCCGAGAAATCCTTCATAGTTTCAGTCCAGCGTAAGGTTTTCTCTCCAAAGAGGTTCCCTACCCACATTTCTCCTCTATCGCTGGCACTAATGTCTCTTGTGTTCCTATGTCCCTTGGACAAATCTGGCCTGTGCTATGTGTTACGTTTAGTGTGGAGCAAATGTGTGGATACAGTCAGAGGCGCCGACATTCATAAAACTCAGACTCCCAAAGTCAGCAAAGCACTTCTGTGATTTTCTGAACCAGACCCTCAGCGTCACTTCTGCGAGTTCAGTTAAACCGGATTCCAGAAAACGGGATGCCATCAGGCCTACATGCGCCTTTACTAATATCTTGTTAAACCAACCCTTTCTCCCAAGAAGAGCATCCCAGTCTACAACGATAAGGGCGAGGACTGGAGGATGGGACCGCGAATATGGTTCCAGCACGGACGTTTGAGAGAGAGGTTTCTGGATTTTCATACTAGTTAGTTGCTCTGTGTTAGAAATGGGATATCTGGTTGGCTAGGGCATGCGCCTAAGCCAGGCAGAAACCACCACTCTGGTCAGGGCAAGGGAGTTACACACCGAAGATAACCCCTGCTCACCCCCTTGGTAGCTTGGCAGAGCAGTCCGGCTTATCCCAGAGGCAATGTGTAAAGCGTTTGCGCAACACACACACACCAGTGACACACTAGGCACACCACAAAAAGAAACTCCACACAAGGTTATATAAAAAAAATAGCCTTTGTATTACTCATAAAACACATTAGAATGTAATCACATATATACACTGTGCCACCTGGCACTTGGTATGACAGGAATTATATACACTACAGGGCCAATCGGGCCACTGTCATCACCATCATAATTCACAATTAGGAAAAACAACCAGTAACTACTGGTGACACTGCCCTTAGCATACACATTAGTCATAAAACATCATCCGTAATGCACCTAGTAGACACTCATAGTGTGCACAGGCTATTCCAACAAAGTAAGAACAATCACTACTGGGAACTATCATGTAGCTCCTGAACATAACAGTTAGGGCAAAACCTGCAGAAACACATTAGGCATAATTCCTCAGAAGCAGTACCATATCACTATTACTGCACACAGGGGTGCTCAGCTCAGCATAGTATGCCTACACAAAATTAGCAGTGCACTACAGCATTAGGCATAAATCACACCCACCGTGCCCTATCATGAACACCTATAGAGGGCACACATTATAAATGCCCCTCTTAGGCATAACTCCTAACCAAGGTACTGAGCTGAGCCCTCCAGGCATATTCTCATCAGGGCACCTTAGTACCCTTTCTGCTGGGCCCACATGTTATAAGTACGTCATGCCCCCAATATCCGGTAAGGCTGCAGCTGCCCGCAACCCTGCAGCGCAGCTGCACAATCTTAGAACAAAAGATGTGGGAAGTGCGTTGGTGCTACGGAAGCACCTGGGCGAGGTCATCCCATGGCCCCTCGGCTGCCGATGCAGCCGCAGTAATGCTCCCACCACCATGTAAGGGGGCAGCTGCACGATGCTAGCTTTGCGGGACTCTCCACCACCGCGACCTGGGTTTAACTACAAGGGAGCTCAGCCCCACTCACCACTCCTTGGGGGCTGAGCGAGGCAGACTGCAGCAGTCCGCTGCAACCGGTGATCAGCGGTCTTGCTTCGGCCCGCCCATGGTCAGTGGTAGCTCTTCTGGCCTCCTGGGGGCTTGGGAGGCTCTCCTCTCGCCTCCGGCAGCCCCCCTCTGTGCGGGAGTCGGCTGTACATGCTGCGGCCTCTCGGACTTCGATTTTGGTCAAACGCGGAGCTCTCCCTTTCCTCACGGGAGCCCCGCCCACAGCCAGGCCTAGCCTTTGCCTGGCTTCTGGCGCATCTCTGCTTGTAGTCATGGGCCCTGCCCACAGTCGGGCTCACACGCTGCCTGACTTCTGGCCACGGCGCTCGGTCCGAGCGAAGTTGGAGCCCTCTTCTCGGGCTCCGGAAATGTAACTTACAGAGTGCCCGTCACACAGTCTTCACAGGCAAAGTTGGAGCCCCCTCCTCAGGCTCTGAAAGCACACAGGTCTCTCCTCCTTACGGGAGCCCCGGACCCAGTCAGGTGTCCTCTCTCTGACTTTCGGGACTCCTCACGGCCCGAGGACACGGAGCAAACTCTCCGTCGGGCCCCGAATCTTCCTGGCAAATTTCCTGGCCCTTGGAAACCAGAGGGCTCACCAGGCGCTCTCCTTTCTATGTATTGGAAAAAAGGGGGCCCCTGAATATGAGATGAGTGCCTCGTCAGGGAATTACAATCTTGGGAAAAAGGAAGCACCTAGGCAAGGTGCATTCAACACTTAACAGACATATCAACAACAAATAATATTAGAAGTTACATGACATATGTTGAGCACTAGACACACCAATATTCTTTATATTTGTTTTATTTTTTATTTTTACTGATATAAATATCTACTTATTTTTTACATAATTTTTGTTTTTCTCATTTCAATATTATAATGGATAATAATTGAAATGAGAAAAAAAATTATGTAAAAAATAAGTAGATATTTATATCATTAAAACTAAAAATAAAACAAATATAAAGATATTGGTGTGTCTAGTGCTCAACATATGTCATGTAACTCTAATATTATTTGTTGTTGATATGTCTGTTAAGTGTTGAATGCACCTTGCCTAGGTGCTTCCTTTTTCCCAAGCTCTCCTTTCTATGGCTCTCCCATCTCGGGCAGAATCCTCCAGCACGACGGGGTCAAAACACACATGGCCTCGTGCCTCACCCACGCAGTGATTAGGGAGGAGGTAGACCACACAGCGCTCGCCACACACTGCAACAGACTGGCAAGTGCAGAGTCCAAAGCGCTCACCACACACTGGGCCAACTTCACCCAGAGCCAGCCACACAGCCCTAGGGATGGCTGGGGGCCCCAAGCAGGGGGGCAGGCTCAGGCCAGCACACCTACAAAGTCCAGATGGTGGCCCCCTGGCAGCCCATCGGTCCCCCTGGTCCCACGCAGTCTCCTCCGGCTCCAAGTAAGCTCCAAAGTTCCACCCACATGGGGTCACAGCCCCAATACTTATAGTGCCAACGTCTTTGTTCTTCCCCCTGGCACAGGGCTCTGAGCCTAGTCCAAACCAGTTCTGGGGAGCACTTCAGAATATCTTTTCAAGTGTACAGCAACCTCCTTTGTTAGTGTAAGCCCTAGCCCCAGACACACCGCAGGGGGGCGGAGCCAGCATTGTGTAAGGCAGGCACAGTCCTATTCAGGTCAAGGAGCTACTCCTCCCACTACTCCAAATGCAGATCGGCCTATTCAGCCTAGCGCTGACTCACCCAGCCCCTCTGGAGCCACTGCACCTCCCCGGCCCCTGTCATCCAGAGCCAGGCATGCAATACACAACAGGCAGGCAGAAAGACACATAGCACACAGAAATGCCCTCTTCTAAAAGTGGCATTTCGAAAATAGTGATAATAAATCTGCGAACACCATTACGCAGCATTTATTACCACTATTCCAAACATACCAAACTTGACCACGCTACTCCTCTCATGTCAGGAATTACCACTGAAACACATATCAGGGAATCGCCAATGCATTCCTATGAGAGGGCAGCCTCACAGTAGTGGGTAACCAAAATGGCTGTTTGTCACTACCAGGAAATGCCACACAGTTAAGGCAACATGTCCTACCTTTTACCTACAGTTCATCCTGCCCATAGGGCTAGCTAGGGCCTACCTTCGGGGTGACCGATATGTAGTAAAAGGGGAGTCACAGACATGGCAACCACTTTATGTGCCACGTCACAGTGGCAGTAAACTGCGTGCGCAGGCCCTGCAATGGCAGAGGTCTGAGACAGGTTTGAAAGGCTACTTTGGTGGGTGGCACAAGCCCACCAGTAGCATTTAATTTACTGGCCCTGGGTATCTGAGATACCACTTTACAAGGGACTGATAGGTAAATTAAATACGCCAAACAGTTGTAGATCAATCGTACCATGTTTACCATAGAGCGCCCATGCACTTTACACTGGACAGCAGTGATAAAGTGCCCAGAGTCCTAATACCACCAACACCAGGTCAGAAAAAATACCAGGAGGAAGGCAAAAAGTTCAGGGATGACCCTGCAAAAAGGACCAAGTCTAACACAAAGTTTAAGGATGACCCTGCAAAAAGGGTCAAGTCTAACACTCTGCCACTACCCTTCCATTGTTATTGATGAGGTCTTTGATGATGTCATATGTAACGTCATCATAAAATCAACAATGATGTACTAATCTTGTCAGCCCAAGTGCCAAAGGAAAACAAATAATTCACAATATTTCATTCTGGGTTTTTCAATGCACAGCAGTGACTTCAAAACATTGGGAATATCGTTACACAGTAATAACATCTGCACTAATGCCAATGAAATGTTATATGTTTCTGAAACTTTAGTTTCTGTACCAATGATTGTTGGGTTCATATGTTATATTCGGAGGGCCTCCGAGGGGGATTCGGCTGGCAGGCTATGGAAAAAGAAGTCATCGACTTAATGCTCACTGCAACTAGGCACCTACACTGCCCAGACAGACAGCCCTGCAACGGTAAACCAGTTTTCCCTAAGGGTATCATTAATTCAACGTTTATAGCTTTGTCTTTGCCTCAAATCTCGGGGGACATTTGTGTGCAGTTTAATGTGTAACAAGCCAACCATACAGCAATAAAGTTGAAGAAATAAAGACCTTGCAGGTGTAAATCAAGTTATATGTAAGAAATATTATAAACTAGATCAGCCAAAAATGATGAGATTACTAAAGTGGGGATATAGTTCTTAAATGCATAAATATCCACCAATCCGGTTTTAAACAAATGGGTTAAGTATAACCCAAACATGTTCAAAAGCAATAATAACAATTAATTTTGAAATAGTTATTCCTTAGCCACTTATTTAAAGTCAAGGACAGAATAGGTCAGCACCCAAAGATGTCTTTTATAGGTCAGATGCGCACCAAGAATATTAAATATAGTGTGCAACGCCTCCCAGACGACAGAGAGGCCGTGTTTTGGTTGGCATACGCTGTTCCTTTGTGTTATGCTGGGTGATTTTCTGTACGTTTTTATTTTTATTTTCATCAGGACTGTATCCCAGAAACTGTACCCACTGTAGTAAGGCTGAACGATGTTTCCCACTACTGGCAACAGGTCCAAAAAGCCTTCCCATTTCTTAACTAATTGACTGAAAATGGTCCAAATGAGCCGCCGGCCTCCTGTGTTCAAGGACCTTCCACTACAGTCACCTCAGATTTAGGAAGCATGCTTGTTAAACCTATAGACCTATTAGCCGTAGGGTGGTCGTCCCCCAAACTTTTTGACTTCCTCCTCCATTTTTACTGACCTCGTTTTCACAGACCTTAGGACTCTGTGCACTGTACCACTGCTACCCAGTACTAAAGTGCTTGTGCTCTCTCCTCTAAACATGGTAACATTGGCTTATACCCAATTGGTATATTTAACTTAGTTATAATTCCCTAGTAAAATGGCACTGCACGTGCCCAGGGCCTGTAAATCAAATGCTATTAGTGGGCGTGCAAAAATAACAAGGTGATTAATGGAATGCTTGAATTATTTTCCGCCACTGGCAGTCGCTCAGGCCACATCCCTATCCATCATTTTTTGCCCACCATGCCACCTCAGTTTGGACCCAGCCATTTGCAAATCAGCCTTGACCCTGTTTCTCAATGGAACAGTCCAGCCCAAACTCCCTGAACCAGAGCGCAAGCAACCCAGGACCGGTTTCGCCCTCGTTATGGGCTCTTCAGCAGGGTATAGCTTGGTTTCAGCAGCACAGCGAGCCCGGGACCCAGGTCTGGTCATACCCGCTGCACTTTTAAACTGCCATTTCAACCGGGCAAAATAAACCTTTTGCCAGATCTAAACCACCCTTTTTAATACATATAAGTCACCCCTAGGGTAACCCCTGGACAGCCCAGAGGGCAGGATGCAATGTATTTAAAAAGTAAGATGTGTACTTTAAAGTTTTACATGTCCCGTAGTGAAAAACGTTTACATTAATTTTTTACTGCTGCAAGGCCTATCTCTCCCATAGGATAACCTTGGAGTTGCCTTATTACATTTTATAAGTGTAATGTCCAAATGGGAAGAGATAACCAGTTCATGTTTGGTGTCTCTGGAATCATAATTTAAAATCCTAACTTTTAGTGAAGTCGGATTTTAAATTGCAGTTCTGAAAATGGCACTTTTAGAAAGCTAGTATTTTCTTGCCTTAGCCATTTAGTGCCTGTAACCTGTCTCTGGTCACATGACTGGGTGTAGCTGACAGTTGAGCTTTATGTACTCCTCTTAGACAGCCACACATAATAGCGAGCTTAGGTATGCCTAGATGAGCCATCACTAGCAGGATGGGAGGGAAGAGCTGAGCACAGCCCCATTTAAACCTGAATATGCCTTGCCCTGCCTCCACACATAGGGGCCGATTCCGATCTCGGCCGGTAGTGCTCCGAATCGGATTCGGATTTACCGGATCCGATTCGGAGCCCTGTTTCCCGACCGAATCGTACGCGGGTGCGGCCGAGCGAGTACGATGCAGGCACCCGCGAAATCGCCGACCGACTCGAACGCGGCTTCAACACGCTTCGACCGACTCGCATGGACACGACTCGCACCGCGCTATGGAGACGTTTCCCGGCCGGGTAAGTACGATGCGCGCCGCGACCACTCCGACTGACTCGCGCCGTCCGGCTCGAAAAACCTGTCGGAGCCGGACTTTGGGGGTCCGCGTCGGACCCCCCTGTATGCGTAGGCGCGCGAGTCGCACACAGGGGGACCCATGGGTCCCCCTACCTGTGCATGTGCGCCGCGATGCGCATGGACGCGTACACGCTGTAGGGGCGCCCTTGACCGCCTCGCACCCATTGAGTCAATGGGAGCCCGCGTACGCGTCGTACGACAGGCTCCCATTGACTTCAATGGGAGTCCGACCGAATCGAGTCCGATAGCATGCGAACGCATCGTACTCGTTCGGTCGGACTGCTAGGGTCCGATTCGGTCGGAATTCTCTCCGGGTCCGGCTCGGTCGGAGAGAATTCCGGCCCGAATCGGAATCGGCCCCATAGTCTGGAGCCAGGGCAGGGAAGGCAGGATGTCTGGGGACTTCAAAGGGAAATCTCTAGAAGCTTCTCCTCCACTTCAAAGGCACAATTGGGTATAAATACTGGACCTCACATACCGACTCTTCAGTACACTTCTGGACTTGTGGATACTCTGCGAGGAAGAAGGACTGCTGTGCTGCTACAATGGCTACCATTCTGCTGGACTGCTGCTCTAAAGGAACTGCTGCCCTGCTGTGTTGACCTGCTGCCTTCTGCCCTCTTGCCTTAGGAGGAAGAACTGGACCTGCAACTTCATCTTGAACCCAGGACCCCAGAGGGACTCCAAGAGCTGGTCTGATGTCCTCCTGATCTGAGCCTCAGGGACATAATAGGCTCCTCAAACAGCTCCTGGACCCTGCTGCAGCGAGATCCTGACCCTCAAGTAGTGCCTCTCAGATCCTGGAGCCTTGGTGTAGCTCACGAGCTCTTAAATTAAGCTTTTGGGCTATTTGCGACCGCAATCGGGGCCGTTCACACCGAGACTGCGCTGCTCGCATAGAAAACCGGCGCAAGCTGCTGTCAGTCCATCTCTTCACACAGGAGCATAGACCACCGCAAGGTTGACCCCCAACCCAAAACACCAGCCCGTCCGTCCGCGGCACCCAGCCTGCTCTTCGCACCATGGCGACAGTCTCCTGTGACACTCTCCTTGCTCTTCGTGGCCCTCTCCAACGCAAACTGGACTCTTGCCACAAAACTTGAGAAGGTAAACCTTCAGCAGGATTAATTTGGGACTGTATTCAACCCGCTCTCCATCACGGTCAGCCAGAACTTTTGACTTTGACCCGGTCCAGCGTGCCCAGATACCGCGGTTGGCTCTTTGTGCTTTTAGGCGCTATTTTACACTTTATTCTTTACAAATTCATAACTCGGGTTCTACTGATTGAACTTTTGTCATTTTGGGCTTGTTTTATTGATTAAATGGTGCTCTATTTTTCTAACCTGGTGTGGGATCTTTTTTTGTGGTGTTTTCACTGTTTTACTTTTTGAAGTGTTGTACAAATACTTTACAAATTGCCCTGAAGTTAAGCCTGACTGCTCTGTGACAAGCTACCAGGGGTTTGAGCGCAGGTTAATTTGGGGTTTGCTTGAGCTTACCCTGACAAGGATTGTGGTTGCTGCTTTACCAGGGCTCACATCCCAGTCAATCAGTAACCCAATTTCTTACAGCCCTCCAGACAAATCTGCAGGCCGTCTGAGGCAGATCAGGACTTTAATAACCCAGCAACCCATTGTTGGAGGAGGACGTCACAGCACCGGAGCAAGTCCTTGATGGCAGTGACTCAGGTGGGACAGGAATGCCCAGAAATGGCTCCCGTGCACACTGTGTCACTGGACTCGAGCTTTGCCTGGCTGATGAGCCCAAACTATGGTGAAACCAGGCCTGGGTTGCTTGTGTTCTGGTTCTTGGAAGGCCTGGCAGTTCGGGCTGGACTGTTCCCATTGGAGCAGGGTCAAGACTGATTTGCATATGGATGGGTTCAAACCGAGGCAGCATGGTTTACAAAATAACAGTGGACTGGGATGCGACCCTGAGTAATTACCGATGGCTGAGATTAATTCTAGCATTTCATTCATCACTTTTTTGTATATTTAGGGTGTCACGCTAAGTGGGATGAGTGTGCACAGACATGGGTCCCATGCACACTGTATCACCGGAACCAAGCTATACCTGGCTGATGAGCCCTGATTGGGTGAAATTGGTCCTGGGTTCCTGGTGTTCCAGTTCAGTGAGGACCTAGCCTGGCAGTGTGGGCTGGACTGTTCCCATTGGAGCAGAGTCAAGACTAATTTGCACATGGCTGGGTCAAAACTGAGGTGGCATGGTGTGCAATATAATGATGGACTGGGATGATAGACTGGGATGCAGCCCCGTGTGATTACCAGTGGCTGAGACTAATTCAAGCATTCAATCTGTCACTATACTTTAGGAGGTTGGAACAATGTGCATTTTATGTGCACATAGCAGGAAAATCAGGATGCCCCCAACCAGTAAAGCAGTTACTACCTGTTTATCTTTTCCACGCTTGATCTGGGGGACACTGTGGTCTGCCTTAGTTATTAAAGAGTACACGCTGGCATATCATTCATAGATAATCTTAAATCAGTCCCCAGTTGCTCCTAAAGTATCCCACTCTCAATTTCTGACCGATGTGGTATTGCATAAACTCACTGAAATTTTCCTTATGATTGTGAAGAACTCCCAGAGAATTTCTTGCAAAATCCAAAATGGTGAGAGCCCTTCTGTCAGGAAAGGAGCTCCACAATTAGCCATTAATTTGCTTTAACAAATTAATGGGTAATTTAGGGGCATTCCCTCCTTGCCAAGACTATGGTCCGTCCACCTGATTAAAATTCAGGCAGACCATAGTTTTCAGACTATTCCATCTCCCACAGTGGTCAAACTCCTCTGACGGCCCAACCGAGCATCGTCTGTCGGAGGATTGGCTATATGTTCGCCTGCTTAATTAGATGGTGATCCAGCGCTAACAATAAAAATTATTCTCCTATATACTTCGGTCATCCAGGTGCAATTATTCCTTCAACACACACACTATATCCATATGTCGGTGGGGCCCATAACACCGCATATACATTCACTTACTCATTTATTCCCTGGATTTCCTTCGTCAACAACCTAGGAGAAAAACGATTCGCTGGAAGGAGACGGGATACCTCTTTTAACATGACATAATACTTCTCATTTGCTTTAAGGTATTCCGCTCATTGGTCGATGGACCAATTAGTAGGAATCAGTTGATGGTGTTTAAGACCAGCTCAATCACAATAAACTCTTCATCAATTTACTTTAATCATTGAGCTAAAGAATCACTGAGTCATTTGTTTAAAGAATAATAAAGTTTATATAAAGTTTGATGCAAGAAATGAGGTTAAGCTTATTATTCAGATCATTACAATTATAATCAATATAAGAATAAAATAAAATTGCAATGCATATCTATTAGACTGAAAAATAAGGTTATCATAGTAAGAACTCTAAAGATCAATCTATCTGCCTTGGGAAAATCTAATAGTTCTAAAATAAAAATCTATCAGGAAAAATTCTCCTAAACCAACATCTTATACTCAACTGGAAAAATAAAATAGCAGCAGCAGCATCAGCTCGTCAGCATCAGCAACCGCAACTTCACCCATCTACAGCATCTAACTTCTCCAGCATCTAACCAGCATCCCAGCAACTCCCGCAGCAACTAACCCCTCCCACCAAGAGTAGGTCTTCTTATACCCTAATTCTAGCTTACAGAATAAAATGTTTCATCTTCATGGCGTGATTCTTTCTCATTGGTCCCCTCAGGCCCATATACATTTTAATCAAACTTCCTGGTCTTAACCAGTTCCTTGTGGAATGTCCATGCTTGCATCGTTTCCCACAGTTCATGCTATTGCTCATCCGCTTCGATCAGTCCAATTTGTATCTTTTTCTGCTACATTTTTGGTTTAACAGTTCTGTCCATTGATTCAGTTGGACTTCTCACGCTTCTTGCTGATCATCTTGGCACACATCTGCTCAGAAAGGTCACAATAGCCTTGACCATACTTCCATCTTAGCCTCTCAACACCAGCACGTGATCATCCTTTTTCCACAGCCTCTCTCCTCTATCACATGGTTCCCCGCTCATGCGTACTCTAGCAACTGGCGGCCATTTTATATCGCTGCTCGACAGGCCTAAGCGCACTATTTTCAAACATAAACAAAATATTGTTAAAACAAAGAAATATAAACCCTTTCGTTTCCCTCCCGTCTTTCTACGTACCCCAATTAGGTATTTCCTAGCAAAAAGCAACATATAAAGCTGTCCCTTACTTACCATCGCTTTATTTTGCAACCACACGTTTTATTTAAAAGCACAGATCATGCGTTTATTATTTAATTAGTACGCAAATATTATGTTATGTTAGACACGTAAACAATTATAAGTTGATTATTTTGCACACGGAATAGCGTGTTACCTTTAACCCTTAACATGTAACATACATTGTTGGTTATTTACTTAAACGAACATGTTTATTGATTATTTTACGAAAATTATTAGGAGGTTAAAATTTTTCATTTACCCTGCTCCATCAACTCCCCCTTTGGTGATTTTTAATATCACCACAAAACCTAAGTTATACAATTTTCTCAGACAGCATATATCTTTTATCCGTTTGCTTTTGTTAATTTACACAACTGTATCCCTTTCAACTTGTCTCTTCGTTTTCTTGTACATATTCTCTTTTATTTCTTCTAACTCTATTTCACCCATTTCTCTCTCTCTCTCATTTATCATGTTTTCTTTTTCTATTTTCTTCTGTCTTCTTCTTCTCTTTATACATGTGATTACAAGCTTTAGTACTAAAATTATTATTATTATCACGGTTGCTATTATTATTACTTTCCCTATTATTAATCCACCCATTCTTGTTAACCAATTTATTACTGAAGAAAACCCTTTACCAAGTTTTCCAAAAGCACTTTCAACCTCCAGTGGAACAAGTTCTTTGTGCAAACTTGTAATATTTGTTATATACTTTTGTATATTTTTGCTTCTATCTGGAATGTAAGTGCAACAATGTTGGACTTTCAGCATTCCACAGACTCCGCCCTCTTTTGCCAAAAGAATGTCAAGGGCAAGTCGATTTTGCATCACCATAGCTCTCATGGCAACCATCTCGGTATTTACCATCAAGAACCCTCCAGCAGTATCTGTAGATAAACGATCTACCACTGTGGATAATTTCCTAATTTTAAATGCATTCAAAGATATTCCCACTGCTGGTATCAATGCGCCAAAAATATCACCTACTATTTCTGAAAAACTTTCCCTTTTTCTACGTGCAAAGGTATTTATCATTTTGTGTGTTCCTTTTTCTTTTCTATCCATATGAAAAATCTTTGGAAAGACCAGGCCTAAGTAACATGACCCATACCAATGGTCCGGCAACCTATAATAAGCCCTATTTCCGCAAACATAATAGATCCCTGGAAATATTGGATCTTTTCCCCCTTTGAATTCCCATCCACCTATGATTTGATAATTGTCATGGCAAATACTGGAACCCACAAAATAATTGTCATATCTTGTCTTATTTCTTCTAATGCACAACCTTCCCTGTTGGGGCCAATCCAGAGTCATAGCTGCATTTGTCTTTTTCTTGTCATGATTGTCTTCCTCAAACGCCCAAAGAGGTGTTTTTGTCTCTTCTATCACTTTTCTTTGAAATTTCACTCTTCTCTCTTCAACCATCTCTAAAAATACCTTTTCTTCCTTCTTTAACTCACAGGTAAGGTTGTACCTAATTATATTATCTAATGTTAAAATCTTATCTTCTAGAAAATATTCACCAAACGTTTTTCCCTCTTTTATTTTGTTTAGCTCGGGAACTACAGAAACTTTCGCAAAAATCTTATCTATGTCAGTGTAATAATATTCTAATCTACCTGTTTTATAAAATAAACTTGCTAAAACGCTACATGTTATTCCATACGTCAAAGGGAGGTGATGATAAGTCACACCCTCTGCTACAGATGCAGGCAACTGCATACAAACATAACAATCTCTTACATCCATTGTTTCTACATACTCATATAATAATTTAGTAAAAACATTTTTAGAAAAATCTGTTATTGATTTGTCCTTGTGTAATTCTGCACTACTTTTTAATATAACTGGTTCTTGAGTATTAGCTCCTTTTTCTTTCTCAGTGTTATTAGACGTTTCTACTACAGCTAAACTAATTGGAATAGTGATTGCTAAAACCACCCATACTGTCATTAATAATCCTGTACAAAAGCAGCACATCTTGCACCATCTACTTAAAAACTCACATTTACATTTTCTATCTCTAGTATTCTCCATTTTGTTTTATAGTAACTTATTTATTTTGTTTCCAGAAAATTGTGTCACTACACCTCAGGAATGACTTATTTGCCACTCTGTATTCCAATGTTTTGTCTTTGCTTGGTACTTTCTTTTAATTCTTTTTCAGAATTCTTTCTTTGTCATATCCGGTAACATTTGTCAGATCCAGTGTTTTGTCAAGTCCGGTAGAAACTGTTTAGACTTCTTCAGGTTTGTTGCACCTCACCTTCACCCATTAGGTTTCTCTGTTCTGGGTTCTCGTGAGTGTTCTTTTCCTCTTTGTTACTAGTCAAAGCAAGATACAACCATTCAGGCGATCTATACTTCGGATTTACCTTCTTTACTCTTTTTGTTTTCTGCAAGTGTTTTCCACCTTGTTTTTCTTGCTCTTTCTGACTTGTTATTTCATTCACTTGTTCAGCACTTTTCCCATCTAACCTTATGATTCTGTATCTTAATTTTCTTACTTCCTTGGGCCAATTGTCTCCTTTTCTTGGCCTTTTTGCCTCACTTCCTTTTTCCTCTCTTTCTGTTTTCCAATTTCTTTTTCTTGTCTCTAGTTTTGGGTTTCTTTCTTCTCCACTTTCTTCAGACTCTGTTTCAATTCTTTCGTTATTGCCTCTTATTTTGAAACTTATAATTTCATTTTCTTCTACTTGTGGTTCTTTTCTTATCTTCCTTCGTTCACCTATTTCTGTCCCTCCTCGAGGTTCTTCCGAATTTTTGTCAGTCTCTCTATCTGCTTCTAAATTTCCCTGTTCTTGTGTTTGACTATCTGCCCCTATTGCTCCTCGGGGATCTTCCGAATTTTCTAAATTTCTGTTTGAAACTCTCCCTTCTTCATCTATTAATATTATTTTTGAAGGATTTTTACCACAACTTGTACTTGGTTGCTCACTGCTACTATTTTCTGGCTCAGTTTCTTCAATTATGCTTTCAAATTTCCAATTTCTTTTCTGGATTTCTTCACAATCCGAAGGATCTGTATCAGATTCTGAACTGGTATCTGATATTTCCAGATGTCGACTTACAGGTCGATCTTCAAGTTCTGGAACTTCAGCTATTTCCTCTTCTTCTTCTGTCGTTGCACTTGTAGTTGGGTCTTCCAGCTGTCGACTTACAGGTCGATCTTCAAGTTCTAGCACCCTGTTTGCTTCCTCTTCTGTTTCTGATGCTGAACTGTTATCCAATATTTCCAGATGTCGACTCACTTGTTGATCTTCAGGTTCTGGAACTCTGATGGTGTGGCTGGCATGCACCCAGTGTTTCACTCCTGCACACTTGACTGCAGTGGTTGTCACCAGGATCACTTGTCGTGGTTCGTCCCAGCGAGGAACCAAACAGTTTCTTCTCCTGTGGACTTTTATGCGGACCCAATCTCCTGGATTCAAGTCGTGAGCTGGTTTTCTTTCAAGAGTGGTCGCATCCGGTCCAACCTGATGAAACACAGAACGCACCACATCAGCCAATCCTTTGCAATAATCCAGCACTAGATCATCATTTATAGTCAGTAGTTTGTTGACAGGTACTTGTGCTTGTCTCATTGCTCGTCCCATAATTATTTCATGGGGACTGAGTCCAGTTTTCCTTTCCGGAATACTTCTGATTGTCATTAAAACTAATGGCAAGGCATCTGGCCATTTGAGTCCTGTAGCTTGACACATTTTTCCTAACCTGTTTTTGATTGTTCCATTCACTTGCTCTACGATTCCAGAAGCCTCTGGTCTGTATGCACAATGCAGTTTCTGTTTAATACTAAGTGCTTCACAAATCAGTTTAACTAATTCATTTTGGAAATGTGTTCCTCTATCTGTTTCAATCGTGACTGGAAAACCATACCTCGGAATGAATTCTCGCAGCATAAGTTTTGCTACCGTAATACCATTATTCCTTCTTGTTGGGTATGCTTCCACTCAACGGGAAAACAAACAGACGACCACTAGGACATACCTTAGTCTGTTGCAAGGTGGCATTTCAATAAAATCCATTTGCATTCTAGTGAAAGGACCTCCTTCTCGTCCTATTGTTCCTAGACTCACTACTCTAAAAAGTCTGATCATTGAATCTCTCCCAATATGGGCTTGTCCATGGTACATCCGTGCCATGTCAGAAATCATGCTATCAGGCATAACTGGTCTCTCATCTCTGTAAACCCAAACATCATTTTCTTCATGTTTTCTACATCCTGCTTTTATCCATGTATCTTTTTCCTCATCATCTGCAGCTTCCTGTAACTGTCTCACCTCATCCCATGTCTCAATAGAGTTAGTAAAAAGCAAAGGACAAGAAATATGCTCTCTTTCTCGACTTTTATTTAATGAAACCACATTCTTTGCACAGTACTGTGCCATCTCGTCAGCATATTTATTACCAACAGTTATGTAGTCTTCCCTATTTTTATGTGCATTGCACTTTACAACAGCAATCTGTTTATGCAGCTGTATCGCCTCAAGCAGCTTTTTCACAAAATCTCCATTTCTAATTGGCGTTCCTGCAGACGTCAAGAAACCCCTTTGTGACCAAATCTGACCAAAGTCATGCACCACCCCGAAGCCGTACTGGCTATCTGTCACAATCGTAACCCGTACATTTCTTCCCAACTTGCATGCTTGTATCAGAGCTACTAATTCTGCAACTTGGGCAGACCGTATCCCTTTCAGACAAGATGCTTCCATTACAGTTGCTACTGTGCAAACTGCATATGCTGCACTTAGAACTCCATCATCTGTTCTCAAACATAAGCCATCCACAAACAGAATATAATCTGATTCTTTCAAAGGCTCATCTCGTATGTCAGACCTTGGTTTTGTACAATATTCAAGCACATTCAGACAATCGTGATCTACTTCATCCATTTCAATCACACTCTCTTCATCTGGCAATGATGTCGAAGGATTCACATTCATACATCTGTCAATGGTCACATTATCTGCACTCAAAATTACTTTTTCATACCTAGTCAGCCGACTATGTGTCATGTATTGGGTTTTTGTTCTTGTCAAGAGAATTTCCACAGAATGGGGAACATATACTCTCAGTGGATATCCCATCACTATGCCTTCACTCTGTTCCAGACTCACACAAGTAGCAGCAACTGCTTTCAAACATCCAGGCAACGCTTTCGCTACAGGGTCTAAAACAGCTGAAAAATATGCAATTGGTCTTTTCATAGTTCCATGTCTCTGTACCAAAACTGAAAATGCACATCCATCTCTTTCACTGCAATACAGCTCAAAGCCTTTCTCATAGTCAGGCATTCCTAATGCTGTAGCCTCACATAATTTCTTTTTCAGCTCTCTGAATGCTTTCATTTCTTCATCATTCATTTCAAAAGGATATTTAACATCCTTCTTTGTCAGTTTCTGCAATGGTTTAGCAATCAGTGAAAAACCGCTTATCCATTGTCGACAATATCCAACCATTCCCAGAAACATTCTTACCTCTCTTTGTGTCATTGGAGCTCTCATTCCTTGAATCATTTTTATTCTTTCAGTCGTTACCTTTCGCACTCCTTTCTCAATTTTATGCCCTAAATACTGGACTTCTTGTTGACAAAACTGCACTTTTGAAGGGGACACTTTATGTCCTCTTTTTGCTAAATGATTCAGCAAAGCAATTGTATCATTGACACATGCTTCTTTCGTTTTCTTTCAATATACTGAACCATCACTGACTTTTCTGGCATTCTTAAATCTTCCAATGATTTCTTTAGGATCTGATTAAAGATTGAGGGACTTTCTGTGTACCCTTGAGGAATTCGGCACCATGCCAAAATACACTCTCCAAACCTGAACGCAAATAATGGCTGGCTATCTGGATGCAATGGAATAGAGAAAAAAGCATGACATAAATCAATTACTGTGTAACGTTCTGCTTCACGTGGAATCTGGTATAGAATCACAGCAGGGTTCGGTACTATTGGGCAACAAGGCACAACAATTTTGTTTACCTTCCTCAAATCCTGTACAATTCTATATGTTCCGTTTGGCTTTTTCAGTCCCATTATTGGTGAATTACATGGACTGCTCATGATTTCTTTTAAAATCCCTTGTTCAATCATTTTGTTTATTACTGGCGTTATTCCTTCAATTATCTCTGGTGTCAATTTATACTGGGGCGTATTTGGGTAACTCGTTCCCTCTTTCACTGTTATTTTAACGGGATCTACTCCTTTCATTAATCCTACATCTTCTCCTGTAAAGTCCCACACTTCTTCTTTCACTGTCTTTTTCAATTCAATTGGGATTTTCTCTGCATCAAATACAGGAAACAAACCATTTACTTCTGGTTCTAAATTCACCATTGTCATTTTATACAGCACATCCTCATCTGGAGTCTGAAATGCAATTCCGTCTGGAGTACAATAGATAGTGCAATTCATCTTGCACAATAAATCGCGTCCTAATAGGTTCACGGGACTACAATCGCATACCACAAATCGGTGCATTTCACTAAATGGACCAATCTTTACCTCCACTAATTTAGTAAGAGGCGTCTTAATTTGCTGATTCGAAACTCCAACTACTTGGATATGTTCATCTGAGAGAGGAAGGTTTGGTATTTCCACTGACCTAACAGTAGAACGGGTAGCTCCAGTGTCAACAAGGAATGTTACATTTGCACCATTCACTTCTCCATCCACAATTGGACCAGACTGATCTACTTCTAGAGTTGCGCCAAGCACGCACTCTTCCCCCTCTCCTAGGTACCGTCAGAAACTTTCATCCGTGTCCTCCTCATCCTGTCGTAACCAATATTGAGAAATTGCAGCTGCACGCGGCAACTGTGTTACCTGTTCTCCTCCGTAGAATCCTGTTTCTGCACTGTATTTCTGTTGGTTAACACTCTTGGGAAGTGGTGGTTGTGGCACCTGACCTTGTTGAGTAACTACCTCACTCTGCACCTGTGAATTTAATGATTGATTTTCCACATTAGGTTTTGGAGGAAATTTACACTCGTTTCTCCAATGTCCTAACTTTCCACAGTTGTGGCATGGCCACTTTTTCTTTGCCTCATCTATGCTCATTTGTCCTTTTCCTTTACCTATATTTGGTCGGGATCTAACCTGTCCTGTTTCATTACCAGTATTACTTAATTGAGCTTCTTGCTTCTCTGCAACTTTCACCTGCGCCCACATGGCCTTTTCTTTCAATTTACGCTGTCTACTCTCAATATCATCACTGCAATACTTAGCATATCTCAAAACCTCATCTACTGTGCTATTCTGCCAACAAATCATATGCTGCTTAATCATTTCACTTATCTCTGGTTTCAATCCATACACAAATCTATATACAAAATGACTCATATCCTTCTCATTTAGTGTCTCATAACCACTGTACTGTTTAAAAACCAACAACAGCCTCTCATAGTATGCATGCACTGATTCTTTACTTTCCTGTGTTGTTCTGTCTATTTTTACCCAATCTGTTTCTTTAGGTGGAATCTTATTCTTCAAAAAGGTAATTACTTGGTCGTACTTCCTCATCACTTCTGGTCCTGGCGCTCCTGTTTTAGCGTCCCTTGGATATTCTGCAGTTGGCCAATCAATTGTAATCTTACATTCTGTCCACAAATCAGCTGGCACTACTATATCAAACAATCCATCCAGATCTATCCACAACACTTTTGACACCTTAACAAATCTTTCCACTTGTCTGTACCATTCTACTGGCTTCTCTCTCAACTTTGGGAAGTCATTTGTAAATGACAGTATATCCTGTCTGGTCCATGGAACATGCACATAACTACCTCTTGGAGTTTCTCTCATCGGGTATTCCCTTACAACTGGTTCCTTGTCTGTCACTGCAAAAGCCAAAGATGCTTTATCTGTTGTTTTCTCATTCCTTTTCGACCATCTATTTCTCCATCTATCCACATCACCCCATTTTCTCAATAAAACAATTAACTCTTTTATTTGAGTCAGTCTTCCTGATGTGTTCAAATTCTCTATATCCTTCTCACAAAAATCTACTCTGTATGGTTTCTGCAACGTTCTCACTTTTACAAACTCCACTCCTAGTTCACTCGCTGTCTCTTCCAATTTGTCATGTAAATTTCTAGCTCTCCATGTAAGACTTTTGCACAAAAACATAATCTCATCATCCTGATAATTTTTTAATTTTTCTGTACCAATTGTCCCTAAAATCAATTCTTTCATGTCTATTTTCAACCTAATTACATCTAATGGTTTCACTTCCGGTTCTTTTGTTTTTAACGCTTTCATCCATTCATTTAACTCATCTGGAGTCGGACCTACAGGCGTACTATTTAATTCTATCCAATTGCTACTTCTTTCTGGTGTCTCTGATGCAGACTCCGTCACCATAGGCATTCTCCTAATCTCATTCTCAATTATCGTCAAATTAGTAGGTGGGCTTGGTCTATATGTACTAGCCAAATTGTGTGCACCTTCATTATTCAGTTCCATCCCTTCTCTTTTTCTTTGCACATGTGAATTCATGGGAATCACTAAAGAATGTTCATCAATTTTCTGATTCTCAAAAATTGGCATTACTGGACCTATCGTTACTGGTACAGTTACAGCTTCCATATTCTTTGTCAATTCTCTTATTTTCTCAGTCAATTCTCTTGTCGTTTTTGCTAATTCAGTTGCATTGTCACTTTCTATCTCTTCATTTTGTGAAGTTTTTAATTGATCTTGTGACTTATTTGTCTCATCTCTTCGTTCGGGATTTTTATCCCTCCCAGTTTCCATTGGCGGTGCATTAGGTGTCACCACCGCAGAAGTCTGTTGGTATGGAGGTGGGTTTCTGTTTAAAATATCTTCCAGCAATTCGTCATCTGTTTCACTACCACCATACACATACTTTTCTACCACTACATGTTTCTTTTTCTCGGTACACTTTCTCTTTGCTTCTTCCTCAACTGTAAAAGCTGGAAACAAACCTCCTGTCATGTTAGCACATCTCCAACGCTTTATTCTGTCCTCATGATTTACTCCCCATAACCTTCTAGGCACAAACTCATGATTCTTTAATCCTCTGAATCTCTCTCGTTCGTACATCTCATCTTCCCATTCCGTTAAAGCTTCAAACTGTGTCGGTCTAGGTCTAGGTTCTTACATTGCCATCTTTTCTCTCAAGTTTCGAAGTACAGCTACATTAAATGAACCATTCTCAGGGAAAGCCAAAGCTCCATCATTCTTGGTATATTTTGTCCAATTTTCTAACCATATGCATGTATGATATCCATATTTCAGCATCATATGCGAAGCTGGTGATTTCGGCGGAGGAATTATTTGTCCCTCTCTAGACACTACCTTTTTGTCTTTCTTAAAGAAATTCTTAACTTTCGTCATCCATGACGTTTTCTCTCTACCATACTCATAATACGACATGATTCACAATCTCTTTTCTCCTCAATTGATCAGTAATTCAACACTGTTCTGTATGCTTTATTCCAACCAATACTAGCGCGACTCACACCAAAGCTCCAATCAGAGCGATTTCTGTCTACAGCGCACTGTCCAATCCCAGCGCGGCTTTTGTCTACGTCAGTTCTGCTCCTGTTCCCGTGTGACTACCGCACTGACCATTCCCAGCGCGACTTTTGTCTACGTCACTTCTGCTCTTGACCCCTCCTTTACAAAATTTATCGGCAATTTCTTTTTCCACAATTCTTCGTTAGTTACAACATTTCCATTGTCTGTTTCGCTAAACCGAAGAGATAGCTTTGACCATTTACACAAGAACTCTGTATTTTCCAGTAGGCAGCGCTTACCTCTACCCTACCACAGAATTTCAGTTTCGCCGATAAAGTAGCACTTCCCTCTACCTTACCCTTCTTTCAAGCAATCAGTAAACCCGTTTCTCTGGGGATAAAACACATGTGGAGACTATACTGCTCCTGAGAATTAAGGCCAAAGTTTCACAAGAAAACCGATCACTATTTCACTTACACACCTTTTATACGGAAAATGTCCCTATCATAACACAACCTGTGTTATTACCAATATGAACTCAGACAATGCACCATTTCATGTGACTTCTCTTGCCACACGTGTTCCACTTCCTACTTCCCGGAAGCGTGAAAACTTACATATAACATAACACGACTTACCAAAAAGTGTTAGACATGAACTTATCAATAACCACTAATCAATAATCAATAATCACCAAACTAATCTATAGTAACCATAACTCTGCTACCAAGAAATCTGATCCAGCGCTAACAATAAAAATTATTCTCCTATATACTTTGGTCAACCAGGTGCAATTATTCCTTCAACACACACACTATATCCATATGTCGGTGGGGCCCATAACACCGCATATACATTCACTTACTCATTTATTCCCTGGATTTCCTTCGTCAACAACCTAGGAGAAAAACGATTCGCTGGAAGGAGACGGGATACCTCTTTTAACATGACATAATACTTCTCATTTGCTTTAAGGTATTCCGCTCATTGGTCGATGGACCAATTAGTAGGAATCAGTTGATGGTGATTAAGACCAGCTCAATCACAATAAACTCTTCATCAATTTACTTTAATCATTGAGCTAAAGAATCACTGAGTCATTTGTTTAAAGAATAATAAAGTTTATATAAAGTTTGATGCAAGAAATGAGGTTAAGCTTATTATTCAGATCATTACAATTATAATCAATATAAGAATAAAATAAAATTGCAATGCATATCTATTAGACTGAAAAATAAGGTTATCATAGTAAGAACTCTAAAGATCAATCTATCTGCCTTGGGAAAATATAATAGTTCTAAAATAAAAATCTATCAGGAAAAATTCTCCTAAACCAACATCTTATACTCAACTGGAAAAATAAAATAGCAGCAGCAGCAGCATCAGCTCGTCAGCATCAGCAACCGCAACTTCACCCATCTACAGCATCTAACTTCTCCAGCATCTAACCAGCATCCCAGCAACTCCCGCAGCAACTAACCCCTCCCACCAAGAGTAGGTCTTCTTATACCCTAATTCTAGCTTACAGAATAAAATGTTTCATCTTCATGGCGTGATTCTTTCTCATTGGTCCCCTCAGGCCCATATACATTTTAATCAAACTTCCTGGTCTTAACCAGTTCCTTGTGGAATGTCCATGCTTGCATCGTGTCCCACAGTTCATGCTATTGCTCATCCGCTTCGATCAGTCCAATTTGTATCTTTTTCTGCTACATTTTTGGTTTAACAGTTCCGTCCATTGATTCAGTTGGACTTCTCACGCTTCTTGCTGATCATCTTGGCACACATCTGCTCAGAAAGGTCACAATAGCCTTGACCATACTTCCATCTTAGCCTCTCAACACCAGCACGTGATCATCCTTTTTCCACAGCCTCTCTCCTCTATCACATGGTTCCCCGCTCATGCGTACTCTAGCAACTGGCGGCCATTTTATATCGCTGCTCGACAGGCCTAAGCGCACTATTTTCAAACATAAACAAAATATTGTTAAAACAAAGAAATATAAACCCTTTCGTTTCCCTCCCGTCTTTCTACGTACCCCAATTAGGTATTACCTAGCAAAAAGCAACATATAAAGCTGTCCCTTACTTACCATCGCTTTATTTTGCAACCACACGTTTTATTTAAAAGCACAGATCATGTGTTTATTAATTAATTAGTACGCAAATATTATGTTATGTTAGACACGTAAACAATTATAAGTTGATTATTTTGCACACGGAATAGCGTGTTACCTTTAACCCTTAACATGTAACATACATTGTTGGTTATTTACTTAAACGAACATGTTTATTGATTATTTTACGAAAATTATTAGGAGGTTAAAATTTTTTCATTTACCCTGCTCCATCAACGGGCAGATGCATATCCATTTTTCAATGCCCATCACTGTCAGGAAAAACCTGCTGGTACAGGGCACTGAAAAGTGCTTAATGCCCCCCTCACCCTGGGAGAAATGCCATGGCGAAAGGGGCCATTTTTTTTAACGTAAATCCCACTTTGGGATTTTCTTTTTGGGAAAAAAAAATGTACTTTGACTTACAGCTCCATCATGTTTGACAGAGCCATCCGGCAAAGTTACAATGATTTGGCAGGAACTGTCCACTGGGCCAGAGGACATTTCATAATGTGGCAGGGGGCATCTCCCTCAGGCCAAATTATAAATCAGGCCCTCAGTACTTTACCACACTTGCAATGGTTCCACTAAAAGAAAGTGCTCTCTGTACCAAGGCTTCTCGTCTACATTTCAAGAAGTCCGTATCTTTTGAACCCTTTCCTTGCACAGTGTGCCATTTGCTTCTATTAAACTGCTATTGTGACTGGTTCTTTATTTTAGCACACCACAAAATGAGTTTTCTATTGGAGACGATTATAACTCACAAACAAATGAAAATGAAGGACTACAGCTGTGCTCTAGGGTTTTGCATATTAATTTCCTTAGCATTGCGAGAGACCTGATGATTCTTAGACTCGAACAAAAATGCTTCACTGCTAGTAACTTTTATGTAGCACTTGGTACATACAGCATGTTTTGCATTTTGTAGAGCTGCAAATAACGTGTTACTATTATCCAGCTCAATAGTACTCGTTGGAGCAACCTTGGGCTAAAACAAGGCTGATTAGGGCCTTCTTGGCCAGTGACATCAGTGTGCACGCTGATCTCAGCATAGGAGTTTAATGTGCTGGCTGTACACTTAAAGACGCTGTAGTGCCAGGCCATCTATGGTTTGCTTCAGTACACCCAGAACGTGTTTGGGAAAGAGAGAAAAGTGACACACACCATGGCAGCCCTGCGGGTTGGCTATACCTTCTTAAGACCAAGGACACAGGTAAACAGTCAGAAACACGCCAGGCCTTATTCACAATGTCACTTGTGCTGGAAAGTGTGACTTCCATGTTACGGATTTCTGAGTGCATGATATTCACAAAAGGCGGCCTAGAACTTGTAAAACCATTTACTTAAGCCGAACATTATCCCATTGTGGCTGAATCCCACTCAGTGGGTTGGTATGGGTTGTTCCAGGGACAGGTACAGTGGTACATCTGGGATCACACTCCTTTGTGACCCCTTTCCATCTCATGAGCCTGTCACAGCGCGCGTGGTGCAGCGTCGCCGTCTGGCACTCGGCCTGGTTGCCAGGAAACCTCTTTTCATTAATATGAGCCATCTGAGGCAGGGAGTCTTTTCTTCGACTCAGGTTTATAAAGAACCCAAGCACGTTTTAACGTTTCCTCACATGCTTCTCTGTGATTTATTGCACAACAGATAATGAAACACATGCCTTAAGTACGCATTATCGGCAGGATTAGCATTCCTAGGCAGTGCGGCGGTGCTGCTGAACGGTATAACACCTTCTGGCTACCTGCAGTACCTTTCTAGGTACGAGGAATATACATGCTCTTCAACCTGGCCTGCTTTCTTGACCCAAAAACAGATTCACCTATTCATTTGTGATCTCCTCTTTCTGTGATCAGTACGACCCTTACTTTAGAAATATGTCCTATAATAGGATTTCCCGGGTCCATCAGAATTATGAGTTTTGCTGAATATGGCTGCTGATTGGTGCTCCACCTGGAGATTGCATTTCACCTGGTCGAAACAGACCAAATCTCTGGGAGAAATACAAGGGAAAGCCTGTGGAGAGTCCAATCTCTGCATACTTTTTCACAAAAATCATAATCGTTGGTTTTTCCCTTCCTCCGAAATCACCAGAGCGCCTGAAAAGGGAGAATTTGGGGAAGGGAATACCAGGGATTTTTACAGATCACTCGTAATGGGGGCCAAATCTGGGAAAGCTAGTAAGCTGGACCTTATTGTCTGCGTGGTAAAGCGCATTACAACAATAAAACAAGACACCACCACTATCAATCGTACTTTGAAAAACACATACAAAAGACTTGCTTGATTTCTAAAATCACTTAATACAGTTGCCCTACAGACTGATCAAAAGATTCCAAATTTCTTGTCAAAATTGTTTTTAATTGATATTTTTTTACATACCATCATACAGAACATATGTAGAGGCAGTATAGACCCCATCATCACGCCATTGTCCAGCCAAATGCAAGTACACGATCGCTCAGATGCTAAAACCCGTCAAAAACGTGTGTGCAGTACAACACCTAAACCTCCACATTGCCTTCATAGCTCATAATGATTTTGCCAAACATGAAGTAAAACTTCCCCCCCCCCCCCCCACCCCAAGCTCCACGATTGTTTCCATAACACTATTGGGTAGAGTAGATGAAGGAGGACGGATTTGGTCAAATGAATGTGGAAGCCCGCAATACACTAAAATCTGCGCAGCTCGTCCTGCAGGGCAGCTAAGGAGGAGGCAGGGAAGGTAAGAATTAGGAGCGCATCATCTGCAAAGAGAGATATTTTGTGTTCCGTTGCACCAAACATAATGCCGTGGGTCACTGTGTGTGTGTGTGTGGGAGAAGAAAGTATAGTCGTGTGCATTGGGGTGGAGTGTCGCCCAAGCATCCTGAGACCCAGGGCCTGGAAGGCCTCTTTAAGAGGCTTAGGGGAGCTGCCTGTGGAAGCTCTGTGGGGGTGGGTACTGTCAATGCATGAGTCCCAAGTCAAGTTGAAATGATCCATCATAATTATGTCCCCCTCAGCAAAACCTCCCACCAGGGTCAACAGAGAATGAAGAAAAGGGACCTGGTTCGAGTTAGGAGCATAGATGGAAGCAAAGGTACATAATCTGCCCCTGAGGTTGCCTTTTACCATGACGATCCTACCTTCTTTGTCTGTTTTGTATCCTTCTGGTTTGAATTGTAATGAGGAGTGGAATAAGAGGGACACACCGTTATGTTTAGAGTTGGCTGAGAACTTAAATACCATGGGGTAAGTTTTATTTTTCAATCTATGGTCTTCATCTCTTTTGAGATGTGTCTCCTGAAGAGCTACCACATCATGGCGTTGGTCCGATAAATATTTCCACAATTTGTGGTGTTTGGCTGGCAAATTGAGGTTTTTTACATTCCAAGTAAGTGTAGTGATCACCATGCTGATGTTAAGATTCCAATACCTCATCTGGTTTCTCCCATGGGCTTTCGCCACTCGTACTCATGTGATGCAGTGCGCCTCATTCCCCGATCTACCCAGTCCCCGGATCCCCCATATATCCTTCCTCGCAGCACCCCCCATTACCTCACACCCACAAAATAATGTCCATTCACCAAAAAAATGAAAAAGTAATCGCAAACATATAACTAGTACAACATTCAATCCCTAGACCTGTTTGCCTGAGGAGTATTTTCAAATCATGGCAGGCAAGTCAGTCTAATACCACTAACCATGTCTCTTGATAGCATTCAAGGTTCAGGCAATTAACAACATTCAAGTAGTTAGACCTAAAAACGTAAAGATTTGGTACCATAAGGTCCACAAGTTGCCTCTCAAATTGTTCAGCTTTTCTTCTGTGGTCATTCCACGATCTCAAGAGTTGCCCTGGCACCAGGTGGGTTCCCCTCCATTCGGCTGATTGTATTCAGTTCACGTAATATAAATATTCATGCAGCATTTAGCCAGGTGATCAGGAGAGGCACTTACCAGTCATTTCTTCCTAGATTGTCATGGACGATGTTGGGAGAGCCATTGCCCTGAGTTTTGGGAGTCGCGAGCATGGCCACTGGAGGTGCCTGGGGGTTCATCAGTGGAGGGCACAGTTGAATGCGGAATGTCTAAAAGTAAAAACAACAATTGATGGACAGAATGCAGAACAATGTCATACATTCACCCCAGTACAGAGATCTGGGCCTAAATCCATCGTTTTTTTGCTCACCATGCCATTCCAGTTTGAACCCAGCCATATGCAAATCAGTCTTGACCCTGTGCCTCATGGGAACAGTCCAGCCCGAACTGCCAAGCCAGGTCCTCCCTGGACTGGAAACAAGCATCCTAGGACCGGTGTCGGGGTTTCACCCCTCTTCAGCCAGGATAGCTTGATTCCAGTGGCATGGAGAGCACGGGACCCACGTCTGGGCATACCCGTCCCACGTGGGTCCCTTGCTCACTGTGCCACTGGATTCAAGCTAGCCTGGCTGAAGAAGGGTGACATACCCTGAAACCGGTCACAGGATGCTTGTTTCCGGTCCAGGGAGGACCTGGCCTGGCAGTTCGGTCTGGACTGTTCCCATGGGGCACAGGATCAAGACTGATTTGCATAAGGCTGGGTCCAAACTGGGGTGGCGTAGTGGGCAAAAGAACGATGGATTTAACCCAGATCTTTTGACTGGGGGAGAATGTTTGCATTGTCAGCATTCCGTCCATCATTTGTTTGCTGTAACACGAATGTCTAAAAGTGGCAAGGCCTCGACTTGTTTGGTGACATGTTGTGGTTTGTTGTGAAGATCGAACTCCAAACCAAAATGATATGTCCATTGGTACTTAATGTGTTCACTCCGCAGTTTGTCAGTAACCGGGTGAAACTGTTGATGCCTGAGTAGTGTAGCCGGGGCAATGTTTTGAAAGAGAGTGCAGGAAACTTCTTGATAAGTGACTGTTTGACCTTCCGGGCCGCCAGGCTTAAACGCATGTAACTTGGCTAGAATATCCCTGGGGCGTCTCCTCTTGCCCAGAGCTGGCAGTCCCACTTGATGGACCCTGTCAATCTTCACTTTAGGCGTTGGGCTGCCTAGGAGCTCCTTGAATAGACCAGTCACAAATGCCTCCAGGTCTGTGCCCTCATTCCCTTCTTCCAGGCCTCGTACCCGAACATTTTCACGGCGTGACCTGTTTTCCATGTCTTCACATTTAATAATCGCCGTCTGTAGCTGTTGGCGGAGTGCACCCATCGACACCTCCATCTGTCCGGTCCGTTGCTCTAATTCAGCTGATTTAGTTTCGAGGTCTAGGACTTGTGTGCCTACAGAATCTACATTTTGTTGCAGTGTGGAGAGTTTGTCATGCAAGTCAGCTTGCAACGTCTCCAGGGAAGAGGTCAGATCTGTCTTGAGCTCCTCCCAAAGCTCTTTCTTGAAGTCTTGCAGGAACGCCAGTAGGTCCTCCTTCGTGATGGACATGGTGACCCGCACTGGTGTGTCCATCGTGGTTTCCCGGGGCTCTGCAGGGGAGAAATAGCTAGAAACCCAGTTGTGTTGCTGCTTCTTCGGAAGCATAAAGGCAGCTGGACTGGCTAGGCGGATATGTCTGAGGAAGTCAGAGGTGGGCTGCATATTTTGTGACTCCCATGCAGGGACCCCCTTGCTGGGGCCTTGAAGTGAGCACATGCAGCGTCGCTGCCTTCAGAGCTTGTGTGCCCCTATACACGTGCCCAGGTGGGGGGCCGCCCAGAGAATCGTGGTCCGATGGGGGAGATGAGTTGCGGCGGGTGTTCTCACTGTGCAGTCTCTATTTTAGCATTCTCCCTATCTGTGTGCGGTCCGGGCCGTTGCATTTCTCAAACATCCATACCCCCAGCCAGCAATGCAAAATGATAGCCTCGTGGTAGGGTTAGGTGCTGAGCCATGTCTTTGAGTACCTCCATCTTAGGGTCAGGTACCTTGAACTATGTGGCTTTGAACAAGGGAGTTGTTCAACCATTGGATTCCATTCCTGGGCATTAGGGGGCTATTGGCCTGACCCCCTGCCATCCCTCCAGACAGGGGGATCACCCCTGGTCCCTTCCAGGGCCGTGCATGCCGCCACGCCGCTATGGTAGAGTCAGGCATAGAATACCATTGAGCTTCTGGGCAGCACAATAGTCACAAAAGGTCACCCCCCCAATAAGGAACCGGGCAGGTGCAATCACTCCCCCTCACTCGATCTGGGACCACCAGGAAAGTGAGAACTGGGGCCGCACAGGACTTCCCCACCAGTTCCACTCTCCTCCGCCAAACCCTTGGAGTGCTGGGGGTAAGCTCCAGTGTGTGGTCATCAAATCGGGGGTCCCCTCAGGCCGCTACATGGACTCCCGGCCTCTGTTTCCAGGCGCCATATTGCCTTCGGCGGTTGCACTCAAATCTGCCTAGAATCCTCCACATGGACGGCCATGAAAGCTTTACGAGGCCCTCCGGACCCCATCTGCACCCTTCCGAGTGGTGTTTGGGTCGATGTGGCGTAGTTCGCCTTAACTCTGCTAAGCGTTGATCACATTCACTCGGCCATCTTGGCTGGCCATGCCCCCCTTCTAAATTTCTTAAAATGTCATTAAATTGTTGTTCCTCAAATCATATAAATATTCAAACAATCTTATCAGAATCATCTTAGAACATCAATGTTCAACAGTATGTATATTTTTTGCCCTTCAACACTGTAAAACAAAAGCGCAAAGGAATAGACATTTCAATAGAAATATTGAACACATTTCGAAAGAATACTCGTATTTCTTGAATACCCAAAAAATACCAGTGATACTTCAGGTTCAATATTTATCCCCAGCGTACCAAAAATCCGCAATGCTGGACAAGTGAAAAGATATGTAACCAATAGCCCAAAACATTAGTTTAGCATCCACAACATTGTTCTGACACTGCAGGATATAAGTAGGGCAGTAGATGTGCAAAAGGTCAGCCATCTTTAAAGGAATTACATTCTCTTTACATTAGTTTTACGTAAAGTTTGATGTCCCATAAATGAAAGGATCTTCCATTACCCTGAGGTTATTCTTTACTAGGGGATTTTTTAAATTCTATTTAATCATCAAAGAATTCAGATTTTGACGAAAAACCCTATGCCAGTTCTCACCCCTCAACAATTCATTCGTAACCAATAGCTTCATAATTATAAGCACATTCATTCATTGTTTGAGATTTGTTTTAATTTGCCTAAAATTGAACCAAAGTGAGGGGTTGCTATCACCAATCTGCAAATGACCTCCGTCAAAGTTTTCCGTGATTGATTTGAGATATAATCCCTAACCGAAAAGAGCCCTTTACCATTTCAGATCTCTAATATGTTATTTGGTAGATCAAGCCCCAGGTATCTACACTCCTTTAAAGACATAAAAGCATGCCAACTTGGAATACTACCATCTTTAAAAATTGAAACACACAGAGATAGCATATACTCATTTGTAGCTTGTTTGTTTTGGAAGCTTTAGCCATTTTAATAAAAAATATTTACCATAAAATTGCCCCGTCTAAGTGATTCAAGCCAGATTATCTAAACGAGATGCTTGATAGTAGCCTTGGAGATGAGGCAAAGCTTAACCTTGGATGCTTATTATGCCAAATGACTTTAAAGAAGAGGATATCTATTTCTTGAGATTATGCATGATGATAATCCTAATTTGGACATTAGCAGATAAAAATATCAATAGTGGCAGGATCGACATTTTGATGCGGGAAACGTGGCCTATTATTGATAACGGTAAGGAAGACCATTGACTGAATAAATTCTGAACCTTTTTGTGTGTAGCTGTGTAATTTAAGTGATACAGATCTATAAAATGTGGCCAGGCCAGCTGACTTCGGAGCACAGGGTTCACGGTTCGATCCCCGGCTCCGGCGGCAGCTCAGCTCAGCACCATGTGACTCTGGGCAATAGCTCACTTAATTTCCACTCCGGCCCCCAGCGCCTTGAGACCCGTAAGGGTGAGTAGCTGCGCTATATAAAAACGGACTTACATTTTTACATATAAAATGTGAGATAACAAAGATCCCTAGATAGCACATTGGCTGCTGGGGAAGAAATTGTTGTCTTAAGGGTTCGGAAAGATCACATTCTGCAGCATTAAACAATAACATTTCAGACTTTAAGTCATTAATCTTGTAACCCCCCGCCACAGTGAACTCTTGTATTCTCTCTAAGTTCCCTTAAATATTATTTATCTCCATCTTTAAATATAAAACCATGTAATCCGCAAAACGTTTTGGTTTAGATATCCCCTCCAATGGTGGGACGATCAGAGGGTCATTATGTAATTTTGCTGCTAGGGGCTCGATAAAAGAAATGAACATTATAGGTGACATCGGGTACCTCTGATGGGTACCCCTAATGATTGCCGCAGAACATCTCCTTGGAATTTATATCATTTCTAGCTACTGCATCCCTATATAATGTCGAAGCATCTTTAAGAATTGCCTAGAAAAATCAAACTTTGCAAGAATCGAATATAGGGCCCCTCAATGAACTAAATCGAATGCCTTTTCAGCATCAATCATTACAATTGTTGCTTTTGCTTTATTAGTTGACACAAAATCAATTGCCTGGACCAAGTAACTTGTGCTTGCGACCGGCAATAGATCTTGATGGAAAAAACCCATTCTGGTCCTTGAGAACAATTTTTTGGCCAATAGGCGTCATTCGGCCCGATAGGAATTCATGTATTGAAGTGGCTTATCCTTTTTAACAAAGCTGACTACTATAGCCTCTGTGAAGGAAGAAGGCATTAGGATTCTCAACGAAATTTGATTGAAGAGTTCTTTCAAAAGAGGTGCTAATTGCAAAAAGAACTCCTTATATACCTCTGTTGGGATTCCATTGCTCCCATATGCTTTTACATTGCCCAGCAGCATAAGCAACGTCTTTGCCGTTTTAGTAGTAACTTTTACTATGAGATTTTCTTCTGCCCTTCTACAAATTTAGGTAGATCTGATCTGACATCTGATACAATTCATTTTAATTTTGAAAAAAACGTTATTAATATCTTCGCTCTGGATGACCTCTTCATTTGTCTCCGGGTTGGCTATCATCTGTATGGAGTTCTTATTGGTTCTTATTTTGGAAGGGCATGCAAGGAGTTTACCTATCTGCTGGCTCTCCTCATATATATTATGTTGGTAGATCCTTTCATTGCATATTTCTCTTCTCCAACCATAAAAAAGTCCCTAAGGTTCTGACATGATTTAAAGATAATTTTTTCAGCTTCTGTTGCACCTTGCTGTTTTACTGCAGAGTCAACGGGCTTTTATAATTTCTTAACTTTCCTCAAGCAATTAAATTCCCTCGACTTATCATTAATTATTAATCTAGTTTCTTGTTTCCAGGTCTGATCTGCCAGACAGTTTATCAAATCGCCATCTAAATGTATAAACATCTATCTCTACTTCTAAAAAACTATTGAGCCATCTGAAAAGGAAGTGGCCCAAATATAAGTTGCCCCTCTTCTCAAAGTTCGAGAAATGTAAAAAAAATGCCCATTCGAGATGCAGTATTAAATTGTTGCCAAAAGCATGTATAATGTAAATTACCGGGATGATCTAATCCCCATCGGTCAACCAAGGCATAATCTTGCTGAAGCTGGAGCAGTAGTGCTGCAGTTTGGGGTTTTAATTGCCTATTCCCTGTTTTTTGAAGTATCTAACTTTAGATTTTGTATAAAACTAAAATCCCCGCCAAAAACTATCAGCCCCTCAGCATTCATTGCAGCTTCATACAGTTGATCTAGAGCCTCTGTCTTATCCTTGATCAGCCGATAATAGTTAAGAAAATCTAAATGGAACCCTCCTACTAAGGCTTTAACCCAAACCCACCTGCCCCTTTCATCTCTTGATTTTTTCTATATGCCAATTGATATTAGAAAAAGAAATCGCCATCCCCCCTCACTGCTGCCCCCGAAGAGGAAATAAGCATGAGAAAGATATGTAGGGATCACTAATTTCGAATTACTTGATTTTAAATGTGTTTCTAGTAAAAAAAGATTACATTAAATTTAAAAGAGGTCAACCAATTCATAATCAAGCCATATTTCTGCTAATTCAATATGCCATTCACATTGCTATCTTCATTAATTGCAACGTTCATTATAATAATTCCAAGAGCATACGAAGATACTAATCAAAAAACATCCCATAATTCCTCTTAGTGTGCAATTTCTACACCTTCTTCATTCAATCCTTCTATAATTGTCCCTTTTGATGTTGCCCTCCCATGTTGTGAAAAACAAGATGCGAGTAAGAAAAAAAACCAAAAAAGAAAGAGGTTGCATAAACCAAACGTCCCTCCCGTATATTATATGTTCTTCCCTTTTTTCTACTGCCTAACCCATGTGTCCCTCCCATCACCCTAACATTAACTCCCTGCCTCTGTGTGACCCAAAAGGGGGAATTGCCCGCCATACTGCCGGGCCATTTAGTGGCCCATACTAACACTAAATGGTGCCATGGTATTGCATCTGGATTTGCCCTTCCTCTCACCTACGAGAGTTAGAGAGGACCCTTAAACACCACAACCCTTCACCATTTCTAAACCATTCTGAGTAGCATTAGAGAAAACAACTGAAAAGTAATCTAGTAAAAATATAAAAGAGGAAAGAAAAGAAAAAAACAAAATAGAAATAAAGTAAGGAAAAACATAATGGGCCTGATTCACAAAGGTAAACCTCCCCTTATGTGTAAGTTTAGGGTTGTTTGCCATTCACAAAGCTATTTTGCTAGTAGTATCTTGACGACTGCGGAGTGTCTGCACATAAAAAGATAGGATGGTCCTATCTTTTGTGTGTGAAGACTCTGCAGTCGTAAAGGTATTACTAGTAAAATACCTTTGTGAATGGCAAACAATCGTAAACTTACACAAGAATGTGAGTTTCCCTTTGTGAATTGGGCCCTCTGTTTCAATCCAATTTAATCCAATCCCACACGCGCAAGACACAGTTACATAACATTTTAAACATTGCAGATTTTATTGTGGTACTGGCATTTTCAAAATCTGGTCCCCACTCATTTCATTTCATGTCATCTTATATGAACCTTAGTATTCTTACTGTTCTCTTATCTTTGTAAAAAAGGCTTGTACCTCACCCACAGATTAAAAAATGAGAAATCATTTGTCAGAAACAATCCTGAAAGAGATTAAGAATATGAAAAGAACCCAAACTCAAGAATTTCCTCCCTTCACCAGAAATTGGCTAAGATAGATGACAGTCTGGCTTAGATAGCCACAGGTTTTCAGGAAATGGAGCAATAAGTGTCAGATCTTGGGGATAAGTCGGTTTCACAGATAAAGTGACAAGGGTGATTCAGAAAGATGCCAACTTTAGGCAGTAGAGCATATGTCTGCTTCACTTTGTCCCCACCCTTACTTCAGGGACCAAACCATTAGAAGGAGGTGTGGGGTAAACAGCAAATACCATGACCGCCGAACAACGCATTGCCTTTGCAACGCGGGCGGAACAATGAATGCGTCTGAACTACACATTCCATTTACAATGCAAGTTGTTACAACGACATGCATTAGTTAAGCCGTGCCGGACTTTAAAGTCCAACTTTTTCCCTACTGTTGCGGGGACTGGAGTTGGAATAGTAAACTATACTATTCCCAAGTCCAACGCCCCCCCTATGGCAAGTCGTAACGACTTGCGTTGTAAATGGAATGCATGGTTCAAACGCATTCGTTGTTTCGCCTGCGTTGTGAAGGGACACGTGGGAAAGGAATACGTGGTTGTGTCATACAACCGTGGGGCGGAGATCAGCACAGAGTTGCGGTGTCTCCAATCGCAGACAACTCTTCGTGCTCCGTTACCATCACTGAGCCAAGTGGTGAGCTCTTCGTTCCTTTTGCTCCAGCTCCACACGGGCAGAGCAAATTACCACTACCATCGACGAGTTGGTGTGGGGGCTCCAGATGGCTCACAGGATTCCAATGCTACCTACCCCAAGCTGATATCCAGCAGACAAAGCAGGGGATGGGATCACAATGTTTCTCTCCGCACCTATTCACAGCTCCGCAGCATCCTCACTACTACTGTTGCATCCCTATTGCAGCTGGTATGCTCATTCGTACCGACCAGGAAGTGGAGTGAAGGGCCCTCTGGAAGGCAAGCCTAGTGGCCGGTCATGTGGGATCAGGGCCCATATAATGGAAGCCACCCCCGCAGACCATAAAAATGCAGGATGCGTCACACTTGACTTGAGGCAAGCATTTGATACACTTACATGGAACTATATGTTCAAGGCTGTAGAGAAGTTTGGTATACCTCCCGAATATCTCCAATGGGTACGACTGCTATATGAGGTCCCCACTGCGAGAGTCCGTACTGGAAGTCACATATCACGTACATATCCAGTATGCAGAGGCACACGACAGGGGTGCCCTCTGTCATCATTACTATTTGTACTAGCGTTGGAGCCGCTAGCTCTTAAGCTGCGAAAGGAGGCAGGCCAAACAGGAATCCAAATAGGCAACGTCACACATTTGATATCAGCCTACGCGGACGATATGATAATATATGCCCATGACCTGACCGGTACACTGGAACCGGCAACAAGTATTTTCTCCCAATTTGAGCGCATATCGGGACTTGCCATCAATGAGACAAAGTCACACACCTTCTTTTTTCGGGAAGGCGACCGCCCGGATGAGATCTGTTTCGGGCCATACAGCCTATCAGTAGCACAGCATACATTCAAGTACCTAGGCATACACATTTACAGATCCCAGGCGGATTTACTAGAGGGCAATCTGACCAGAGCGATTAGTGCGATCCGGTCTAAAGTGGCCTTCTGGACCCCACGGCCATTATCGATGATGGGCCGTATAGCCATATCCAAAATGGTGGTCCTCCCACGTCTCCTATATTTCTTTACTAATATGCCGGTATTAGTCCCCACCTCTCTTTTCAAAACGCTAGACACTATACTCTCGGATCTAATATGGGGAACTGGACGAAGAAGGGTGGGACTAAAGAAACTGCAACTGGAGACTAGCAGAGGAGGACTGGGGGCACCGGATTTCTGTGCGTACTGCTATGCGAGCCAGCTCCAGTGGCTTTCCTACTGGGCTGCAGGCCGTAATCTGCAGGAGCTAGGTACACTATGCACAATATCAACCAGGGAACCCTACACGCATTACTGTTGCCCAAAAGCAAGATCCCTCAGGATGCACGTCGCTATTACGGATAGCGCTTGCGTATTGGAAAAAAGCAATACAATACACACATCGCTGTCTCCCATACGCAAATAACATCCCACTTTTAGGACTCCCACTGCCCAGTGGACAGATCACGAAACGCAGTATTCTTGTCTGGACTGAAGAGGGGGTTGGTACCGTAGGGGCACTATTCAGCAATAAAATCCTGTTAGATTATGAGAACTTCACACGAGAGAACAGGGTCCAAGGCCATTCATATATGATACATGCTGCCATAATACGATACGTAAAGAAACACTGGGCTCCTGCCAGGGAAGAACCCCCAATGCATGAATTAGTGCAGGCAATGTACTTAATGGGTGAGGGACGCCATCTCATTAAATGGCTGTATACAGGTATTCGGGCACAGGCTGCGGTATCCCTCACCGACTTGCGTGACAAATGGTCCGGGGGCATAGAAAAGGAGATATCAGACATGGAATGGGCTAGCATCTTAAAATACCCTACGAAAGTGACACGAAATGCAAAATTCAAATTCATACAATACATGATCCTACATGGGGCCTACCTTACACCACACAGCACCACTGCCCCCGATGCAAAGTAGAAGGAGCGGACTTAGTCCACATGCTATGGTCCTGCCTACGCCTCAGAACATACTGGGAGGAAGTACGGCGAAACATAGACACAGTGACACACCTCCAAACTGGGGAAACAGTCGAAAGATGCCTATTAGGGCTCCGCCGACAGACCGCCTCACAAAAAGTACAGCTCCGGTTTTTAGACCTAGCTTTACTTATAGCTAAATGGTCCATAACAATGAGATGGAAGTCGGTAAAACCTCCAACAGTGTACACCTGGCACAGCGAGGTGGTGTGCTGGGGTGGAGCTGAGAGCGCAGCTATACGGCGGGAGGAGGCCCGAGGGCTGCATAAGAACCAGATCTCTATGGAATGGGATGTCATATTAGAGGCCTTCAAAGCCCTAGAACTTGATCCCCTGCTTAGCACCCCAAGCGCATAGCTGGTACACGTTGACTTGACTTAACACTGTATAGCAGAGGCCAGTGCAGGCACAGGTAGGGCGCACAATCCGATAGTACATACACTAGTACTGCAAACATAGCACAAAGGTGACCAAGACGCAGTAACATAATAGAGGCCAGATCGGACGAGCCAGAATGGGGGGAGGAGGGTGGGGGATGGGTGGTTGTTGTAACTTGAGCGCAAATCCAGACACTGAAAGTTTATCTTAACCCATGGTGAGATATATGTATACATGATGTAGCTGTTACAATTTCAGTTTAACTGACGGATGTAATGTAATGTAATCAACGAACGTATGATACCTTGCTTAATTTTAGCATAATGTATAAACTGTGTTCATGGATGCAACGGATAAAAGGAAAATCAATAAAGTATGTCTTAAAGAAAATGTGGGATCAGGGCCGCCCCAAAATGTTCTTATATGTAATGAAGATGAACTAAAGTATTTGAGTAAAGAAGCGGTTAGATGTGCGCATGAAGCATATAGTAGGCTTAAGGACTTGGCAAAAGAACGTGACAATGATTTATATAAAAAGAGAAATTTGCCCAGAAATTACAGAATGGAATGAAATGAAGCTCAAGTGAATGGAATGGGTTTATTAACCTGAATGCGCATATCAGAGAATTAATTTACTGTACAAAAGATTTAAAGATCTGGCAGATTTAAGAAAATACATGGACAAGTGGAAAAAGAAGGGGGGTGGTAAGGCACAAAAGAAAAAGCATGAACCAGAAAAGGAAGCAAATGTGACTATGAGTGAACCTGAGATGAAAATGGTTGTGTCTGAATTACCTTTGTGAGAGGCACATAGAGGTGCTTATGTGCAGTTCCATGGAACATATCTGATCTATTTGTATTTAAAATAATTTTTCAAAGGTTAGGGAAGAACCAGATACATGGTATACAGAGGTGGAAAGACTAGCGACAATTTCAAAAGTGTTTTAAATAGATTTCAATACATTGTTTAAAGTATTGTCCCATAAGATTTGTGGGCTGAATGTGAGGCAGCTGTAACATGACCAACAAAGGAGCCTCAAAGAGTTCCTTCTCATAATGGTCCAGCTCTTGCTGTTATGGAAAAGTACAAGAAAGTGATAACATTTAAAGGTAAAAAGGTACCGGGGAAAGAGGTGAACTGGTCAAAATTTATGAGAACTACTCAGGATCCAAAAGAATCAGTGTATGCTTATTACAAGAGGCTAATGCTAAAAACTATTGTGGAGTTGAGATCCTATGAAAGAAGGCATTTGCACTTTGGTGTCAGTCTTTTTTGGGGGGATTGTGTCCAGTACTTAGTTCTCACATACAGCAGAATTAGATGTGTAAGCAGACTAAGAGTTTCAAGAAGAAACTCAAATATGCAAAGTGGTGCAGTGACTGTTTTGATACGAAACAGGGGTAGCTGAAACCTAATGGTTGCGCAGACATAGTATCTCCAGAACGATGCTAGAAATCAGGTGGTGGATTTGGGTTTTGATTCTGGATTAATTGATGGTGCAAATTCTAATGCAAATTTTAGTTTTCAAGGAGTTGGGCCGGAGGGAAATAATGTTCAAACTACACAAGCTGGGAATGTTGTTCCACAGGGTAGAGGTGGAGGATTCGTTAATAATTCTAATGGAATGAACGTGAACATCAACATGCTTAAAAAAGCACTCCTTGCCATGATTGTGGGAGCCTTGGACTTTGGAAATGACATCATAGACAGAATCCAAATAAAATTAAAAATGTATTTGTTGCCTAAATGCAGCAGAATGCAGAACATGCAGAATTAAAGAGCAATTCAATGCAAATATGCCTATAGCTCCAGTGACGCTTCAAAACATGTGAAATAAAAATTAAATTTTTCGGAAATCCTTTAATGACTAATAATGATTGTTCCCAGCAACAACTTCCAGAATATTCACTGAACTGACTCAGTCAAACTGAGGGGAGAGGAGGATTTCATGCTTGGTGTAGTCCTTGTAGACAAAAGGGGCCATATGCAGGAGGTGAATCATTTCTAATCGATAAAGGTGCTACCCACTCCACGGTTCTACCCACAGAGGTCCCAAAGCTAGCCCTTTCAGGAAAAGAAGTCCAAGCTGTGATCATTAATAATAAACAGATTACTGGTCAGGTATCAGCATGTGTTCCTTTAAAAACTAGCCCACTTTCAAATGATCATGAATGTATAACATAGGAAATGAGGTCCTGTGAGACTATTAGGTAGAGAGTAGCTCTGCAAAATGAACTGTGTGATCAATTGCACACTAGATGGTGTAGTGAATCAAATACAGGATGAGGACACTAAATTTAAAAAACAATGACAAGAATCAAAAGTCCATCTATTCTCCATGCTTACAAAAGAAGATTTACCTCCTGATATAACACATACAATGAAAGAGGAGGTATGGGATTTCACTGGCAAAGAAATAGGATTGATTAGGTGTAGAGCCAGTAAAGATGATGGTGAAGCCAGATTCAGTTTATCCTCCAACTCCTCAATACAAACTTACTTGAGAAGCAGAAGAGAATATGAAACTTGTGATCAAATAATCAAGCAGGGCATTTGAAGAGAAAGTGCTGGGTAGCCTCTGCATTTTGCCGATAATGGGTTTAAATTTTTTTAGCATTAAATGGAGGGTGATCCATGATTATCATAAAATTAATAAAACTGCCATGTTGTCATGTGGTACCAAATCCTGTTGTGATTTATTTCATTTTCCTGTTGATGCATAATGTTACACAGTCGGTGACGTGTGCCAAGCGTTCTTCTCCATTCCTCCACAAGGAGGATCAATAACTCATTGCATTCAGATTTTTTAAATAAATGTTCTCATATGGTGTTGTATCCCACACAAAGCCCCTGAATCTTTATCTAGATCCTAGAGAAAAATTTGGAAATCTGCAGCTTCACTGTAACTCAGTGCTGGTGCGATATATAGAAGATCTGATGGTCACATAAAAAACAAAGGAAGAATTCAAGTTGGATACAATTGTGCTCTTGAATCATTTTGGGAAAAATGGGCTTAAGGTGTCGCCCAAAACATGAAGTGCTGTATAAAAGAAGTTATTTATTTAAGACATCATATTGAGTAAGGGGCAAGAAAAGTATCTAAGGAACACGTTTCCGTAATCCTGACAATGAATCTTCCAAATACACAGAGAGAAGTGAGGATGTTTTTGGGAATTCTTGGCTTCTGTAGGCAGTTTCTTCCAAACTTTTGCCTGATTGCAATGCCTTTACTGAGGCTTTCTCACAGCAATGTAAACGAAACAATGGCATTTGATGATGAATGCTTGAGTGCCTTCCTCAAGCTCAGAGATAACCTGAAGCACACCTGCTCTTGGAATGCCAAATTATTAGAACAATTTCTATTTTTTTTGTCATTGCAGAGAATGGTATATGTTGTTATTACTTACTGAAAAGACACAGAGAAGTGAAGCAGCCTGTAGCTTACTTCTCTGCCACATTAGATCCAGGACATGCTGCACTTCCTGATTAGCAGTTGTTTGCCTGGCAAATGAACAAAGTGAAGGGATTGTAATGGAATATACTCTTAACTATGTAAGTTCCTTATTCAGTTGAAATTTTGGGGACTCATACTTGAGCTCAGCATATGACAAACAGCTGACTGACAGTATGAGCAAACAATTCTAGCAACTGACACCATTTCAGTCAGGAGATGTAATACCTTGATTCCTGCAACACTTTTGCCAATTGCAAACAAAGATGATGATGATGATAAAGATTGAGATCACTATTGCATTGATGGGAGCGAGTTATGTACCAAACCAAGGACAGACATAAGAGACATAGCACTTGAACTGGCTGATTTAATTTTATTTGTGGGTGGTTTTTGTTTGAGAAAGCATAATGGAACACTCATAGTGGCATATTCAGTGTGTAATGTAACCGCAGCACAAGCAGCATAACTGATTGCTTTAATAAGAGCAAGCTGCTTAGCAAATGGATTTTGTGACAATTTACACTGACAGATGGCATAGTTTTGGTGTGGTCCACAGTTTTGGACAATTGTGCACACAAAGGTGTTGCATGGCGTCTACTGGTGCCCCAGTCTGCAATGGGACATACAATTCAAGTCTGATGGAAGTGCTACAACAACCTAAAGAGATTTCAGTGGATTAGTGTGTTGCCCATAAGAGTGGAAGCAATATGAGTAATTTGGGTAATTGGTATGTTAACATGGTAGTGAAATACGGTGCTTTTGAATCTGTTGCAATCAGTTCAAATGAGCAAGAACAAAGTAAAATTGTAAATGACAATGTAGATTGTTTTTTGTTAACTCCAGTCCAGACTCCAGTCAGAGAGCTTCAGATAGGGCACCAGAAGATGAATAAAAGGTTGCAATTAACAGGATGTATTAAAGATCACCATGAGGTTTGGATAAAAGCAGAAAAGCAATTTTTTTACCCAACCCATGGCCAGCTTGATTCATGGTCCAACACATGCAGGTCGAGATGCTTTGGTCAGGCTCTTTAGTAAATATTGGCTCAACCGACACTTTAGAGCTGTAGCTAGAAGTTTGTCAGCATTGTGTTGCCTGCTGACAAGTGAACGCCAGTAAAAAAAAATTAGTGACTATGAGTCACATAGGAAAGTCTGAGGGTCTATTTGGCAAACTTGAGTTAGATTTCATTGACATGCCTATTTAGAATAAGGTTAGTTTAGTGACTGTGTGCTTATTCTCAAGGTGGATTGATGCCTACCCACCCAGGAGATATGACAGCATGACAGTAGTCAAACTACTAATGAAGGAGTTGATCCCTAAATTTGACTTGCCAACTTCTTAAGAATCAGATTAAGGTACCAACTTTAAGAATGAGGTAATGAAGCTACTGTGCACAGCTTTACAAATGGGGCAAAACTCTATTGTAGTCACAGACCAGAAGCATTGGGAGCCATAGAAAGAGTCAATGCTATACTGTAGTCTAAGCTAGCAAAAGTGTGTGCCTCATCATCACTGAAATGACCAGATGCACTTCCACTTTACTGATGAGCATCAGAAACACACCAAATAAATAAAAAAGACAGGACTTTCCCGACACAAAGTGTTGGTGAGGAGAGCAATGGGAATCCCTTACATTCCATCAGCTGCACTTGTCTCAATAAGTGATGACAATAGGTGCTTAATATTCACTCTTAAAGGAGTCTCAACAAGCACAGGCTTGGTTTTTACAGTGAGTCAAGTATCTGCCGCCTCTTTAAAACTTAAGTGTGAGACCTGTCAGCCTTAGGGTGGTCTTCCCCCCAAGGGTTTGCCTTCCTCCTCCACTTTTTCTGACCTCATTGTTGCTGGTATTAGGACTATACACTTCACCACTGCTAACCAGTGCTAAATTGCTTGTGCTCTCTCCTCTAAACATGGTAGTATTGGCTTATCCTCAATTGGCATATTTAATTTACCCATAAGTCCCCAGTAAAGTAGCACTACCTGTGCCCAGGGCCTGTAAATTAAATGCTACTAGTGGGTCTGCAGCACTGATTTTGCCACTCACCTAAATAGCCCTTTAAACATGTCTCAGGCCTGCCATGTAGAACCTGTGTGTGCAGTTTTAAACTGATATTTCGACTTGACAAATTAAACCTTTTACCAGGCCCAAACCTTCATTTTTAATGCATATAAGTCACCCCTAGAGAAGGCCCTGGAAAGCCCAAGGGGCAGGGTGCAATGTATTTAACAGGTAAGATATGTACTTTTAATTTTTACATGTCCTGGTAGTGAAAAACTCTTAAATACGTGTTTTACTACTGCAAGGCCTATCTCTCACATAGGATAACATTGGAGTTGCCTTATTACATTTAATAAGTGTAATTTCCAAATGGCAGGAGATAACCAGTTCTGTTGGTGTCTCTGGAATCCTAATTTGAAATCCTAACTTATGATGAAGAAAGATTTTGAATTGCAATTCTGAAAATGCCACTCTCAGAAATTTGACATTTTCTTGCCTTAGCCATTTGGTGCCTGCAACCAGTCTCTGGTCACAGACTGGGTATAGATGGCAGCTGAGATTTGTGTATTTCTCCTAGACAGCCAAATGTAATGGGAGCTTACGTGTGAGTGGATGGGCCATCACTGTCAGGATCGGAGGGAGGAGCTGGACACAGCCTCACTTACACCTGAATAGGCTGTGTCCTGTCTCCACACAAAGGGCCTAAAAACCCTGCATTGTCGCTTCAGCTAGCTTGGAGCCAGGGCAGAGGAGGGAGGGAATACTGTGCACTTCAAAGCCACTGTTTAGAAGTGTCTCCCACCTTTCAGAACAAGGGCACCAGGGTGTGAAAGATGGACCTCAGACACCACCACTTCAGAACACTTCTGGACCTGTGGGTACTCTGCTAGGAAGAAGGACTGTTGTGCTGCTGAAGGACTGTCACTCTACTGGACTCCTGGTTTGCTGGGCTGACCTGCTGCCTGCTGCCCTCTTGCCTGGGAGAGGAGGAATGGACCTGCTTCTCTTGAACTAAGAACACAGATGACTCCCAGGGCTAGTTGGCTGGCATCCTGATCTGAAGCCTCTGGGACATACCAGGATTCCAACAAGCTTGCATCTACATATGGACTCTTCCATCTGTGAGTCTAACCTGCCAAGTTGTGCCACCCCAGTCCTGGACCCTTGGACGTGGGCCTAAGGTGCTCTGCCAGCCTGTGGATCCAGCAGAACAGCGCATCTCCTCTACTGCATGGCGCAAACCAGAGCAGAATCAACGCATCGCCGCTGCTGCCTCCTTCACCTTCAGAACTGCCACTGCGCAACGCATCCTCAGCACAGGTCCTCACATCTCTCGTTGAAGGCAGCCTCGACGATGATCCCAAACTCTACATCACAGCCTCACAGCTCCTTCGAACTGGCACATCGCCCCGACTGTGCGATACATCCTGACGCAAGCCCTCGTTGACCGGATCCTTGACGTCAACGCAACCAGGACCTCTTACTGCAGCCTCACTGCATTTCCAAAATGATGCATCACTTCGGCTACATGACACATCTTTGCCACGGATCCCCGCAATGCTCCACAAACCAGGATTGAAGGAACTGTGTTCAGCTGGCCTAACTGCGTCCTTGTAGCAGGCCTGTGCTCCATCGCAATCGGCCTGAACTTGTGACTTCGTCCTGGTCCAGTGCGACCAGATATCTGCAGTTGACGCTTTATGCACTATTTTACCTAAAAGCGTTCAAATTCAATATCTGTGTTCCTAGTGATTTATTTTTTTTGTTTTTGGTCTTGTTTTATTTATTAAATTAAGCTCTATTTCTCTAACTCTGCTGGGGGCTCCTTTTGTGGTATGTTTTCACTGTGTTACTGTTTGAAGTGATGCACAAATACTGTACACATTGCCCCTAATTTAAGTCTGACTGCTCCGTGCCAAGCGACTGGGGGGTTGAACATAGGTTAGTTTGGGGTTTGCTTGTGCATTACCCTGACAAGGATTGTGGTGGCTGCCTGACCAAGGTTCATACCTCAATCAACCAACAACGCAATTTTTTACATGAAGTAACTCTGTTAAAAGTCACCTTCATTTAGAGCACAATTCAAAACTGTTCTTTCTATAGGTTTACATCCATATATTGCATGCTATTGCGAAAAATCTCCACCTGCTATATTCCCTGAAGAACTCCTGCATGAAAAATTGACCTTGAATTAAACTTTTAATTTGTCTCTCCCTTATTTGTTTTGAATGGATCTCTCCTCCCCTTCTACCATATGCATACCTCTTCTGTACATAGTCTACTCTAAATCTCATGTCTGTTTGTCTCAATCTCTTTATTGAAACCATATTCATGCAACCTAAGAATATCTATTAATTCCAGCAAGCATTGTTACTTGTATAGCCCCCGCTAAAGGTCACACCTCAATGATTAATGTACCACAAAGAAACAGTAGTAAATGCATAGAATGGCTTCTTTTAGCATGCAAGCCTAACTCTGATAACTGACCACTAATTGGGGCTCCCGATTAGTGTGCTAATCACTGAAATGTGCTTCAACACCTCCTCAGGGGTGGTAAGCTCTATATAAATGCAATTTCAATACAACTTCAATTCAATACATTGTGATAGATTCCTGTAAAGGCTTGCCTGATGTCATAAGCTCTATCTCTCATCAGGTCAATCAAGCATCACCATCGGTGTGAGAAATTGGGTTGTTGGTTGAGTAGGGTATTCACCCTACTCAAGCCAAGTCAAAATCCACGTCAGGGTAAACCACAAAATTAATTAAATTAACCTGTGCTTAACCCTCTGGTAGCTTGGCACAACAGTAGTCAGGCTTAACTTAGAGGCAATGTGTAAAGTCTTTATGTAGCACACAAAAACAGTAATAAAGTGACAACACAACACAAGAAAAATATCAAGCCAATTTAGAAAAATACAGTAAATTCTAATAAATTATTTGACACCAAAACAACAAAACTCAAATCACTAGAAACAGCGCTATGAATATTTAAAGTTTAAGGTAAAATATAGCACCTAAAAGATCAAAGAACCAAACCCGAACATTTAGACATGCAAGACAGGGTCAAAGTAAAAAAAGATAGCCGAATGCGATGAGTAGAATACAAAAGGTGGGTTGTGCTCGGTCAGCGCTTACTTGCGGTCTTAGAAGAAATTTCTACAAAAATGTTCTGAGAAGTTAAACTTCAGTGGGGCATGGCTGCAGGCGATGTCCGAGGAGGAGGCATTTTGGTCGGGGAGCTACTGCACAAAGTCGCAGTGAAGATTTCTACGTTTGGCTGTAGTCTCTTTTTTGGAAGTCTAAAATCTCCAGCGAGACCAGGCTGTAGCCAGCTGAACAGGATTTGAGGCTGTGAAGAAAAACGTAGCTGGAGCTGCCGCAAAGTCAGGCCGACCGAAGATGCGCCTTGAGCATAGACAAGCAGGTTGGTCCTAGTCTTCTCTCAATTCTCAGAGTAGTTTTTATCCCAAAATGTTTTAAGTCCTGAGATTTGAATTTTGGCTAAATGGCACCTTTAGCACCACCACCAACAGTCCAGGACTGCAGGGGCACAACTTGGGGGGTTAGGACTCACTTATAGTGCATCCAGGTGTGGGTTCAAGATTGCTGCAGCCTTTTCTGTCGATGATGCTCTGATCAGGAGACCAGCCAACTAGCTGCTGGAGTCACTCTGGTAGTCCTGGGTTTAGCAGTGGAACAGGGCTCAAGCAGCAGGGCAGGCTTCTGACGGTTCAAAGCAGGCTTCAGGCAGCAAAGCAGTCCTTCCAGGTGCAGCAAAACAGTCTTCTGAAGTACACAGCAGGCCACAGCAGCAGACAGTCCTCTTAGAGTCCTTCCACAGGTGCAGCTAGTGAACTGAAAACCTTTAAAGTAGGAGAAGTTTCTTGAGAATTCCCTTTGAAGTGTCTGAAGTTTCCTACCACCCCTGACTAGGCTCCAAGCTGACTGCATGAACAATGCAGTAGTGACAAGTCCTTTGTGTGAGGCAGGGCACAGCCTATTAAGTTGCAAGTGCGGCTGTGTCCAGCTCTGCCCCCCCCCCCCCATCCTGCCAGTGATGGCTCATTCGGGCACATCAAATCCCTCTATTGTGTGACTGCCTGGGAGGAATAAACAAACTCCAACTGCCAACTACACCCAGTCAGGTGACCCAGGAACAGGCACCAAATAGTTAGGGCAGGAAAATGCCAACTTTCTAAAAGTGGAATTTTCAGAATGTAACTTAAAATCCGACTTTACCATTAAAGAAGATTTTTAATTACAATTTCTCAGCCACCAAACATAAAATGTTTATCTGTTTCCAATAAAATTTTAGCACTTATTGAATGTAATAAGGCAACCCAAAGTTATCCAATGGAAGAGTAAGGCCTCACAATAGTGAAAAACAAATTTAAGAGATGTTCACTACCAGGACAATGAAAATTAAAAAACTGTACATATCCAACCTTTTAATTACAATGCACCCTGCCCTATGGGCTACGTAGGGTCTACCTTGGGGGCGACTTATATGCAATTAAAGGAGTTTACGGCTAGGCAAAGAGGTTATATTGCAAAGTCGAATTGGCAGTTTAAAACTGCAGGGTGCAATGGCAGACCTGAGATATGTTTTAAGGGGATACTTAAGTGGGTGGCTCAATAAGTGCTGCAGGCCACTAGTAGATTTATATACAGGCCCTGGGCATATGGTATACCACTTTACTAGGGACTAATAAATACATTAAATATGCTATTTAGGTGTAAGCCAAGTTTACCAACTTTTAGGGAGTGGGCACAAGCACTTTAGCACTACTAGTTAGCAGTGGTAAAGTGCACAGAGCCCTAAGATCAGCAAAAACAAATTCAGCAAAATAGGAGGAGTGAAGGCAAAAGGTTTGGGGGTAACCCACCAGAGAGTGCCAAGTCCAACAATTAGTAGAAGAAGAATTATGCCAGAAGCACTGTCCTGTGTACTGGACTGTGGCAAAGAAGCTCATTCATAAATCTTGCCTGGAGTCATGTTTGAAAGGTTTGTATCAGGTGAACCTTGTGACGTGTACTGGTGTGAAATGTGGAGGTTTGCCACAGTGGATCCACACACCTCACATTAAGAGAGTGAAGAATGCAGATAAAGAAGTGATGACCACAACCACTGATTTACAATGTCAAGCTCCAGTTCTCTGCGTGGATCCAGAGGGGTGGGGGTGAAGATCATCACAATCAAGATCAAAGCCTAAATTGAGAATAGCAAGAACGAGAGACACAAGGCTGAGATTAAGGAGTGAAGCTGAAAATTTGAGTTTCGAAAATTCTCAGAGGAAATGAGTTTGCAGTTGACAGTTGAAAGAGAGAGTGAAACTGTTTTCGACAAAAATGAGAATCACATGGCACGTGATGAGGAGATGCAGCAGTTAGAAATAGAAAGTATGACGCTCCTGGACTGTCATACCTAGTCAAAGTTGAGTCAGATGTGGAAGTTATTAAGTTAAGAAATTGGCCGTTTGTTTTTGAATAAGAAGAAGAAGAACCACCATCAGTTAATGTGAATAAAAGAAAGAGAGAGTCTTTTTGTATTAATGAAACTTTTTGTGCAGAGTTTTATAGTTAAAGTCCGTTTTGTTTCATACTTAGGTATCCAGACAAAGAAATTAGGATTTTTTGTTCTGGTTTTACATTGAATATATGAACTGAGCCTATAAACTGAAGATTTGAAGAAACTGAAGTTTTGATTTTGTACTTAAAAATAAATGGCTAGATTTTTCTTTCGCTTTTTTAGGAGAAGTTTCTTGAGAATTCCCTTTGAAGTATTTGAAGTTTCCTACCACCCCTGACTAGGCTCCAAGCTGACTGCATGAACAATGCAGTAGTGACAAGTCCTTTGTGTGAGGCAGGGCACAGCCTATTAAGTTGCAAGTGCGGCTGTGTCCAGCTCTGCCCCCCCCCCCCCATCCTGCCAGTGATGGCTCATTCGAGCACATCAAATCCCTCTATTGTGTGACTGCCTGGGAGGAATAAACAAACTCCAACTGCCAACTACACCCAGTCAGGTGACCCAGGAACAGGCACCAAATAGTTAGGGCAGGAAAATGCCAACTTTCTAAAAGTGGAATTTTCAGAATGTAACTTAAAATCCGACTTTACCATTAAAGAAGATTTTTAATTACAATTTCTCAGCCACCAAACATAAAATGTTTATCTGTTTCCAATAAAATTTTAGCACTTATTGAATGTAATAAGGCAACCCAAAGTTATCCAATGGAAGAGTAAGGCCTCACAATAGTGAAAAACAAATTTAAGAGATGTTCACTACCAGGACAATGAAAATTAAAAAACTGTACATATCCAACCTTTTAATTACAATGCACCCTGCCCTATGGGCTACGTAGGGTCTACCTTGGGGGCGACTTATATGCAATTAAAGGGAGTTTACGGCTAGGCAAAGAGGTTATATTGCAAAGTCGAATTGGCAGTTTAAAACTGCAGGGTGCAATGGCAGACCTGAGATATGTTTTAAGGGGATACTTAAGTGGGTGGCTCAATAAGTGCTGCAGGCCACTAGTAGATTTATATACAGGCCCTGGGCATATGGTATACCACTTTACTAGGGACTAATAAATACATTAAATATGCTATTTAGGTGTAAGCCAAGTTTACCAACTTTTAGGGAGTGGGCACAAGCACTTTAGCACTACTAGTTAGCAGTGGTAAAGTGCACAGAGCCCTAAGATCAGCAAAAACAAATTCAGCAAAATAGGAGGAGTGAAGGCAAAAGGTTTGGGGGTAACCCACCAGAGAGTGCCAAGTCCAACAATTAGTAAAAGAAGAATTATGCCAGAAGCACTGTCCTGTGTACTGGACTGTGGCAAAGAAGCTCATTCATAAATCTTGCCTGGAGTCATGTTTGAAAGGTTTGTATCAGGTGAACCTTGTGACGTGTACTGGTGTGAAATGTGGAGGTTTGCCACAGTGGATCCACACATCTCACATTAAGAGAGTGAAGAATGCAGATAAAGAAGTGATGACCACAACCACTGATTTACAATGTCAAGCTCCAGTTCTCTGCGTGGATCCAGAGGGGTGGGGGTGAAGATCATCACAATCAAGATCAAAGCCTAAATTGAGAATAGCAAGAACGAGAGACACAAGGCTGAGATTAAGGAGTGAAGCTGAAAATTTGAGTTTCGAAAATTCTCAGAGGAAATGAGTTTGCAGTTGACAGTTGAAAGAGAGAGTGAAACTGTTTTCGACAAAAATGAGAATCACATGGCACGTGATGAGGAGATGCAGCAGTTAGAAATAGAAAGTATGACGCTCCTGGACTGTCATACCTAGTCAAAGTTGAGTCAGATGTGGAAGTTATTAAGTTAAGAAATTGGCCGTTTGTTTTTGAATAAGAAGAAGAAGAACCACCATCAGTTAATGTGAATAAAAGAAAGAGAGAGTCTTTTTGTATTAATGAAACTTTTTGTGCAGAGTTTTATAGTTAAAGTCCGTTTTGTTTCATACTTAGGTATCCAGACAAAGAAATTAGGATTTTTTGTTCTGGTTTTACATTGAATATATGAACTGAGCCTATAAACTGAAGATTTGAAGAAACTGAAGTTTTGATTTTAGTACTTAAAAATAAATGGCTAGATTTTTCTTTCGCTTTTTTAGGAGAAGTTTCTTGAGAATTCCCTTTGAAGTATTTGAAGTTTCCTACCACCCCTGACTAGGCTCCAAGCTGACTGCATGAACAATGCAGTAGTGACAAGTCCTTTGTGTGAGGCAGGGCACAGCCTATTAAGTTGCAAGTGCGGCTGTGCCCAGCTCTGCCCCCCCCCCATCCTGCCAGTGATGGCTCATTCGGGCACATCAAATCCCTCTATTGTGTGACTGCCTGGGAGGAATAAACAAACTCCAACTGCCAACTACACCCAGTCAGGTGACCCAGGAACAGGCACCAAATAGTTAGGGCAGGAAAATGCCAACTTTCTAAAAGTGGAATTTTCAGAATGTAACTTAAAATCCGACTTTACCATTAAAGAAGATTTTTAATTACAATTTCTCAGCCACCAAACATAAAATGTTTATCTGTTTCCAATAAAATTTTAGCACTTATTAAATGTAATAAGGCAACCCAAAGTTATCCAATGGAAGAGGAAGGCCTCACAATAGTGAAAAACAAATTTAAGAGATGTTCACTACCAGGACAATGAAAATTAAAAAACTGTACATATCCAACCTTTTAATTACAATGCACTCTGCCCTATGGGCTACGTAGGGTCTACCTTGGGGGCGACTTATATGCAATGAAAGGGAGTTTACGGCTAGGCAAAGAGGTTATATTGCAAAGTCGAATTTGCAGTTTAAAACTGCAGGGTGCAATGGCAGACCTGAGATATGTTTTAAGGGGATACTTAAGTGGGTGGCTCAATGGGCCTGATTCACAGAACTAACTTACGTCAAAAACGTAAACGTAAACGTAAAGTTAGTACTTTTTAGGTATTCACAGAAAACACTTACTCATTTTGGTATTCACAGAATGAACTTACTCATTTCGGTATTCACAGAAGTTAGTAGTCCTAAAGTTAGGACTACTAACTTCTGTGAATACCGAAATGAGTAAGTTCATTCTGTGAATACCAAAATGAGTAAGTGTTTTCTGTGAATACCTAAAAAGTACTAACTTTACGTTTACGTTTACGTTTTGACGTAAGTTAGTTCTGTGAATCAGGCCCAATAAGTGCTGCAGTCCACTAGTAGATTTATATACACGCCCTGGGCATATGGTATACCATTTTACTAGGGACTAATAAATACATTAAATATGCTATTTAGGTGTAAGCTAAGTTTACCAACTTTTAGGGAGTGGGCACAAGCACTTTAGCACTACTGGTTAGCAGTGGTAAAGTGCACAGAGCCCTAAGACCAGCAAAAACAAATTCAGCAAAATAGGAGGAGTGAAGGCAAAAGGTTTGGGGGTAACACACGAGAGAGTGCCAAGTCCAACAATTAATAAAAGAAGAATTATGCCAGAAGCACTGTCCTGTGTACTGGACTGTGGCAAAGAAGCTCATTCATAAATCTTGCCTGGAGTCATGTTTGAAAGGTTTGTATCAGGTGAACCCTGTGACGTGTACTGGTGTGAAATGTGGAGGTTTGCCACAGTGGATCCACCCATCTCACATTAAGAGAGTGAAGAATGCAGATAAAGAAGTGATGACCACAACCACTGATTTACAATGTCAAGCTCCAGTTCTCTGCGTGGATCCAGAGGGGTGGGGGTGAAGATCATCACAATCAAGATCAAAGCCTAAATTGAGAATAGCAAGAACAAGAGACACAATGCTGAGATTAAGGAGTGAAGCTGAAAATTTGAGTTTCGAAAATTCTCAGAGGAAATGAGTTTGCAGTTGACAGTTGAAAGAGAGAGTGAAACTGTTTTCGACAAAAATGAGAATCACATGGCACGTGATGAGGAGATGCAGCAGTTAGAAATAGAAAGTATGACGCTCCTGGACTGTCATACCTAGTCAAAGTTGAGTCAGATGTGGAAGTTATTAAGTTAAGAAATTCGCCTTTTGTTTTTGAATAAGAAGAAGAAGAACCACCGTCAGTTAATGTGAATAAAAGAAAGAGAGAGTCTTTTTGTATTAATGAAAAATTTTGTGCAGAGTTTTATAGTTAAAGTCTTTTTTGTCTCATACTTAGGTATCCAGACAAAGAAATTAGGAATTTTTTTCTGGTTTTACATTGAATATATGAACTGAGCCTATAAACTGAAGATTTGAAGAAACCGAAGTTTTGATTTTTGATTTTGTACTTAAAAATAAATGGCTAGATTTTTCTTTCGCTTTTTTAAGAATTTTTCATGGAAGAAGTTTGACAATTTGTAAGCAAAGATGCTGCTCAAATTCATGAATAGTTTTATTAGTTATAACAGTTTTATTTTAATTAGCTTACTGTTGTGTTTGACTTCACAGGTTGGATATGATTCACCTGCTGATGAGAGTAAAGAGTTAGCCCCTACATATAATAGAATAGTAGACACAATTTTTTGGGCAACTTTAAGGAGCGGGGGTTACTTACCTACAGCTTCCAGCGACTAGAATTAGAGTGGAGCAAGAAAAGAAGGGAGTAATGTGTATGGTGCATAAGAAATCTCAGATTGATGACTCTTTAGAATTAGTTGGAAAGAGTGAGTGTAATGTCAGTTTTGTAGTTGATGATAAGTTTGTGATTGGTGAAGAACCAATATTAAGAGAACTTTTTAATGTCTGTGGTAAATCTGCTTATTTAACCTCCCACGTAATTGGGTGGGAAGATACTATCTTGCTTTGGTATTTCCTTGTGTTTTCCATGTGAACGAAATGAGTGAAAGGAGTGAAATTGTGCTTAGGAGAACAAAGTGTGTTTTTTTCAAGTACTAATGGTTGCGTTATCATATCGCCTACTGGTGTGGCTTTGAATGATTTGAAAATTAGAAGCCTGTCTACTTTGGCAGATCGCTTGACTATTAACACTGCTGGAGCATTAACTTGCATTAATGAAGAGCTAATGGTTATTTGTGCAATTGTGATGCAAAATCGCCTTGCATTGGATATTCTTCTTGCAAAACATTGTGGAGTCTGTTGCGTTTTAAGCGTGCAACAGTGCTATACTTTCATACCGGATAAATGTAAGCTTATTGAAAATTACTAATATAACTAGCGTTTCAGGTGCGGCAAAGGTTCTTGAAGAACACGGATTGCGGCAATCAGTTGGTATGCGGTTCAGTGAAACTGGAAAGGGTTTTCCAAAGGTTGGTGAACAGTTTGATAGCATAAATGGGAGTGTGCTACAGAAAATCTTAGCCCCACTAATTATTGTTCTAGTCCGTGCAATCCGTCTCATTCCTTTGCTTACCATTCTTGAAGAGATCTGTATCCAAAGGGGTTTAAATTGTGGGTGCGAATAGAAGATGCCAGCAATGTCAACAAAGAAAAAAAAAAGACGAGATTGAGTTGGAGAACATTAAGGCTCGTGCTTATGAAAATACCATGGTCTTGGAAGAATTGAGACGCAAGAAGCCAAAGATGATAGAGCCTGTGTAGTAAATGAAGAGTAATGTGATTTGTGATGAATGATTTATCATCAGAGGGCAGGGTTTGTGAGAGATATTTTTGATGAATAAATAATGTCTGCAGAGCAACATGAACATTTTGCAATAAAAGTGACTATACTGCACTATATAAAACTATGCTTTACAAAAGTTGGCATCACAAAGCCCAAAGTAGGACCAACCCCATCTTGTATTTATATGTGTCCGTGTTTTTATTCCTTACTGTCTCTGAACACAGCAAAATGTACACTAATGAAATGCTTTGTTTTGACCTGCTGTTCTAAATGAACTCTGGAGAAAGCTTGCCTTCCAAATGTAGCTGTTCCAGGCCCTTCCTGCCTGTTCTCTGTGGTCTATTCAATGCATGAATATGCCATTCTTTTGTGTGTAACAAGATTTGTATGTCACATCCGATGACATTATGTCAAGAGGTAAATAATTACTATCTATTTTAGAGGATGGTCTTTGGTATTGTTGCAGTTAGGACAACATGACAAAGCTTTTTTGAAGTTGCAAATGAGGCTGTATGTTTCCACTAAGATGGTTTTTCCATGTACAAACACCAAACTGCGATTCTATAGAATTGCAGTTTCTGTTTGCAATTCAGTATGTGCAAAGGGTGTGTTTAGGGCGTCCCTTCAAAATACAGAATCGTAGTTGTATGATCCAAAAATGGTCACAAAACATTAAAATTTTACAGACAGCTCAAAGGGGGTGGTAAGCTCCTTCCCCTTTGAGAATGTTTAAGAATATATATTTTGTAAGAGTGGGCAGTGGTCCTAAGGACCACGGGCCTGCTCTTAAAAATTAATTTCAAACATTTATTTTTTTGTTTTAGAAACACATCCCATTTCATCCCCTTTTCCTTTAAGGCTGCATTTGAAAAAAAAAAAGATTGCTTTATTTAAAAGCAAACACAGACATGGAGGTCTGCTGACCCCAGCAGGCTGTCATCCCTGTGAGGGTTATCAATCTTAATGGGTTGCAAACTGCAACCTATCTCATTAATATTCATGAGGTACGTCCATTTGTGACCCACTAGGAATCGCTATTTTAAAAATAAAAGTTTGATACATTAGAATAGCGATTTTGTAATTGTGATTCGCAATTTGGAAAACTCTATCACCCATTGTTAGTGTATCTAGCCCCATATTCTGTATTGTGATTGGTTGAGCCTTGAAACATTTTGCTCATTTAATGCTGACTGTGGTTTTCACTGTGTTTTTTTCTTTATAAAAAGGGCTCATTTTAGAAGTGAGTGTCTTTTATTTTTAATGAAAAGGGCTTATTTTGGAAGTGACCTATTGAATTGCTTTCCAACTCCTAGAGAGAAATATGTCTAATATTCTTTCTGAGGCTTGGCTTTATGTCAGAATCTCCTGCTGCTTTTAACTGATCCTTATGCTAATTCCCCATGCATTTTTCACTGTCAGACTAACCATATTTTGCCTTCTGTAATTCACCTGGTTTTCGAATATACCTCAATGGTTTCTAACTTATACTTTGTCTCAAGAAGGCTTATATAATTGATTATGCTGACTATATTACTATATTACTAACAATTTTAAATTTGTTAGGGGCATGTTACCTCATACAATCTTTGAGGCTAACACTACCGGATCCTGCGAAGGCGCTATATCATATTATCAGATTATTGAAGACGGCATCAACACGCACTCACACACACACTCTCTCTCTCTCTCTCTCTCTCTCTCTCTCTCTCTCTCTCTCTCTCTATCTTTCTCTAAGTCTCTCTCTTTCTCCCACCTCCATCTGTTTTGAAGGTCTTCGGGAAGGTAAAAAACGAAACAAACTGTAACCTTGAATGTATTTGGCTGTTGAAGGAAATCCCATGGCCAGCATATGATATCCCTTAGATAGAATATTCAGATCACTTGGTTTCTACACACAAAATGTAAGTGCTACAGGAGGGGCTAAGAGCAGCCAACACAAATGTATTGATCAACCTTAGTGGAGGGGAATCCCACAGAGAGTTCGCTGATATACAAAACAGGAACAAAGAAGTTTCTCCACTTTTTATCTGATATTGACCAGTTTGTCTTCCAAACAGGAGGAAAGTGTACCATTGAACTACTGACATATTCAAAGGCTATGGTAACTACGTCGTTGGATTTTATGTGATCAAAATGATAAAGGACAGCTGAAGAAAATAAGGATGAGTTTTGAAATTACTTTCCAATAATAACAAAGTTATAAAAACTTGATTGTTTACAAACATATTCATACTCAGGACAATCTGCTTTATTGTTTATGTCCAGTACATTTCTTCTGTATGTCAAAAGTACATACATCATAACTCATTGTGAGTCAATAACAATCAATTTCAATGAGTTTCAGTGATAGGAAAAGTGGTGCTTATCCCTTTAGTTGGCATTTATGGACATTAAAACCCTGAAGCAAGCTGAACATGAGCATCATGCCAATGAGGAAATTGTTCAGAAGCAAGATGTCCTCCTGCAAGCTGCTCTTGGACACCATGCCATTTAGGATGTTACTCATAGTCAGGGTGCAAATGAATAAAGTGGTCATAGAAGGAATTAAGGTGCTGTTGTGGTCAGTGATGTGCATTATCTGGTGCTTAAAACCCATACGTTCTATCTCCCTCTTACTTTTTTCAGTTTGAGCGGATATGTCCCTGCTGAGTGGTGTTCAGCATCCCTCAGGAAGAGGAGAGCTGCTGGACGCAAAATGGGGCCTGGAGAAGCATACACGCAGATCACTTCAAAAGCACGCATCTCCTCCACATTACCAAAAGCCGGCCAAAAAACTCCTTGGGCACGCATTAATTCGTGATCATGAATGTCTATATCGTATTTGGCGAGATTCTCCCTTTGTTTACTAGCTTCATAAGGTGGAGAACTGGACTTAAGAGCGCTACATGCAACCATTGGGCCAATTAACCTAATTTATAGAGCCTTGGAGTTCAAAATTGTACCCTATCAGTGGAGCAACCTAGGACCACCATGAATTTTCACGTTTTTGTCAATGGTTGGGTGCTTGCAGTACGAGTGATTGGACTATCCTTTGACTCTTTGTGTAATCTTTCAGAACTGTGTGTGGGACAGCCACAGAAACACTTCACAAGGGTAAGAAGTCCGCAGGCTTGTCGGCAAATCAAACTACCCACCTAGTGAACAGTTACCTGGAAAACGAATGGTCAGTGGATGTTGTGCACAGTTCTGCACAAAGGGGAATGCCATTTTTACAAATGCCTCATCTCCATCTGATTATGCCAGCATCTTTCCGTTAACTCCTCTGAAGGACTTGCATGCCAAAATATTGAGGTCAGATATATTATCTTTTAAACCTACGGTGGCCTAAATATCAAGAACCAACATATTGTGAAGGTAGGTAAGTACAGATTTACTATTCTTAATTCCATATCCCTTGAAGATCCAATTCCTTTCACAATATGTATTCTGTTAACGCACATAAATGTGAAGTTATATATATTAAACCTATACTATTGCTTTTTTTTTACCTTCTCAATATTTTGGTAGTTAGGTTCCATGGTATAGCAGTGACTTGGGATTTTTGTTTTAATGGTCTTTAATGAACATCAATTTTATCTGAAAAGAGACCCATATTTGCAATGAAGGTGCAGCACGGACATTATTGATGAAGGACAGTCAAAATAGGGCCAGTGGGGGCATAGAAGATAAAAAGGGAAGAAAAACAGAAGGAGGAAGTGGAGGGAATTTGGAAGGAAGGGGGCTATGGACTGTTTCACAGTGTAAAGATGGATAAGAGACCAAAGAACAGGGAGAGGAAAAGTGGGCATGTGTTACCCCCTGTAAAGAAAGAAAAATAGAGCCAATCAACAAGCAGGAACTCACTGTAAATGGATCAAACAATCTTTGTGTTTGAAAATGGGACTGACTCAATAATAGCCGGATGAGTCATTACTGAGTGAACACACATAGATCCAGATTTATACTTCCGCTTTAACATACGTTTGTGGTTTTTTGGAATTCACAAACCTTTCCAGGGTCATGCCCAGAAAGCTTCTCCAATTACAGGTTTCAGGCCTAATCCAGGAAAATTCATTTGACTTTTTCAGAAATAGCCATTTTCCCTATATTAGGAAAAGTGAGTACTGATGTGAAATTGCACATATTTTTGTATTTTTTTCCATGGGGGGGAAAATAATAATCCCAGCAGAGAAACCATTTTTTGTAAGCCCCCACCAAGTTTGGGGATCTTCCATTGCCATTCCCAACCTAGAAAGGAATTTACTCTACCTCTTAGCAAGAGCAAATCGCAGGCTATTTTCATGGTGAAATTGGTCAGAAAATATTTTGTGAATGCTCACACAGTGACATGTTTGTGGATGTTCCAAACCATAACTATATTCTACCCCGTGCATGGGACTTACTCCTCTGTAAGTGTATACAGTCATGGCATATAATTATAGAGGATGAAATAGATTTATATTGGATAGGTATCTTTTTGTGAATACCTTGCAGACAAAAGTCCAGCTGAAAATGCCTTTGTAGATAAGGCCCTATACTCTTTGTTATGATTCCAATCTGGTTGCTGAACTGGATTCTAAAGTCCACACAGTCCTCCCTTGGACCTTTTTGTATCCTGTAGTGGTATTAAATCCCTTTGCAGCTCAACCATTCAGAGGGAGCTTGGCAGAGATTATTATGTTTTTTTAAGTGCCACAAAATCTGGTTGAAATTAGTGAGCTCCAGTCAAATTGAATGCTGATCATGTTAAACCGGAAAAAGGAGGTGATATAACTTAAGGCATAAGATTATGAGTGGCTGGAATGGAATGAAGTATTTACAGTACTTGGTAGAAATCAATACACAAGGGTACCTCAAATGCATATTTGACACTCAGAAAATGTGGAATTACATGGGACAATCGGTGCCAGCCATATCTATATCTCCAAGTTTCAAAGATATTCTCCATGTTTTCCTCCAGTAAATTTTGGCAGGTTTGATCTGAGAAAAATCTACCAGCGGAAACTTGCCCAAGAGTAGGTGGGCTGTTATTACCACATTACTGATAATTCCGATCCCTACACAAACTCCATTTTGGAATCAAAATGCCCGGCGCTTATAATCAGGGCCTTATTTGGTCATGAACCCTTGTTGCAGGGCTTTAGAAAAGCTAGTGCATTGGGTGGAAGGATACTAAAGGACATTAAGTGCTACGTAAATAATTAATCAAGGATCATTCTGGCTGCAAGATTGAATAATAAGAATTCCTAAGCCAGGGGACACAAGTTGGGTGCTGAAAATGAGCAGAGGGAGGGCAAAGTCATGTCGAACTTCCCACATTACCTGCATTCCTTCTGATGGAACTCTGTATTCACCTGTTGCCCTATACCAGTTCAGAAGGACCTAATTCATGCAGGAATGGTAGCATAGACATCCTCACCATTCTCAGTCTCAAATATATTCTGTCAGTTTGTTGAATGAAAAGTGCGAATACATCGCTAACAATCCCACCTTCCTATTCTGTGACTTCTCATTAGAGCCATCTCACCAAGACGTCTAAAGAGCAAGAGGTGATTGTCTATGCAGAGATGCTCATGACCTAAAATACAGAAGTTTTCATGAGCTGACTGGAATCAACAAACAGATGAAAACTGGCAAATGCACACATGCTGTAAAGGTATGCCCTCTCACAGCGCAGGCTGGGATCTCTCAATAGGGCAAGTTATCCGCTTTCTGGCCAGAACTAAAAGTCTTAATTCACTGTGCCAAAGTGCCTGCTTTTTATGTTAATGATAAGGTTCAGTATAATAATATAAATTTTATGGCTAACATTTAGAAATAATAGAACACAAAAACATTGAAGTCATTTGGTACTATATTAATATTTGATTTCTAAACTGGTGTTATAATTTTGGTTAAAGAAAACAGTTAACATGAAACACGTTGGCTTGGGGTTATTGGGCCATTACTTTTCTTTTCTCAGACTTGCATTTAGTTATTATTTAGCTTGCCTATGAGATTACAAGAGAGGACCATCCATATGCGAATTTGTTTGACACTTTATAAAAAAAGATCAGTCCTATCTGCAGCACTGAGCCAAGTCCTATTAGCACCGGATAACAAGCATTCATAGGCTAGGGTGACCAACTGGCATGGGTGCAAATTGAGGACAGTGAGTATGAAAATTCAGGACAAAGGGTCAAAATTCAGGACAAAAATTCAGGACAGAAGGTCAGAATTCAGGACAAAATTTCGGTGTGAAAGGTAAGTTTTACAGACACATCAGAGGAGGTCGCGCAATATTACATAAGTAAATAGACAACCAACACAAGTACAAGTTAAAAAAGTTTTAATTAGGTTGAGACAACCTTGCACTGCATCTGTTGTGTACACTAGTGAAACTTAAACACCTGCGTTTGCATATTCCCCCCAAAAAATGAAGAAAAAGATCAAAGCTGAAGGTCTCTCCCGGTTCTTACATGCCCCCTCTCCCCCATTGAAAAAAAAAACCACCTGTTCCGATCAATCATCCCAAGGGGATGTGATGTGCAAAAGCTAAGGGGGCTCGGGGCCAGGGTAAACATGAAAATAATAACAGCACAAATGCAGAAACTTTGCACTATTGGAGCAAAAGAAATAAATTAAAAAAGGACAATTGGTACCATTATCACTGCTTGTGTGACAGTGTAAGAGGCTAACAGTGGATGCACCTGGGCAACATGCGCCTAAATGAAACCTCCACAGCCCCAGAGCTTGGTCCCTGGTGAGGTGACAGGAGCCCATAAACAAAAGAAGTTTGCCATGCCCTGGGCTCTGGCAGGAGGCCCAGCAATTGTTGTCACTGCGCAGAGGCCCATTATCATTCTGTATGTTATAATTAGGCGGACATACAGAATGATAATGGGCCTGATAGCAGTCTCTGCCAGGTCGGGGAGGGGCTGCTGCAGGCCATTGATCACAGCAGGAGCGAGAGCTGGCCCCTGCAGTGAGAGTTACAGAACTCTCATGCTGCTTGCAGACGGACAGCTCGCTTCAATGTCTGAAATTACGGACAAAAGGCGTCCGTGAAAGAATTCCTCAGGGACAATGGACAAGAGGCCCAAATAACGGGCAGTCTGTGAAATTTACAGATGGTTGGTCACCCTATCCTAGGCAGGTTCACCCTTGTTAGCATCTTTAGTGATGTACATCTTGAGCCTATAAGCACAGAGAGCAATGGGTCCACGTCAGGCCATCTCCCTTCCAGAGAAGAAGAATCAAAAAAGAACATTAAATGTTATGAACAAAATGGGGCACAAGCTGTAAATTCCTCACCATCTTTAGTTTCTTTATCACTTAGACAATCATGGAGGCTGACGTGTCATATGCTTCCTCAAGACTACAAAATGTAAAATAGACAAATGCTAGCGTGGCCGAGTAGACTATACTGAAGTAGATCAATCTGATAGATGCAACAGAGCAGAAACACAAAGAATTCCAATGGCACATTTGGAAACCGGTGGTTGTGAGGATTACTGACACCTGTAAGCAAGTCTAAGGGGCCGATTTAGAGTTTGAAGTAAGGAACGTCGATCCTCAGTCATGGAGAAATTCACCCACCCATCAGGCCACATACCACATTTATGGTTGTAGGACAGAGGCACGCATGGCTGAACCACGCGTGCCACTACCACCCAGCCCCAACAATGAATGTGTCTAAACAACGCATTCCTTTACCACGCATGCCTTTACCACACAATTTTGTGGTAAAGGGATGTGTGGTAAAGTTCACACCCAAACCCCTCCACCCTGAGTCCTAAAAACCTGGCCCCTACCCTATAACCCAACCCCCTGGGCCCTAAAAACGACCCCACCTCTAAAACCTTACTCTATCCCGACTCCCCCTGCCCTGAGCCCTAAACCCCCCCTTCCCTGAACACTGCCCCTTCCCCCCTGCCCTGAGTCCTAAAACTCTGCCTCCTACCTTAAAACCTACCCCGCCCCCCTTGCCTTGAGCTGTAAAACTGCACACCTGCCCTGAAAACTGCCCCTTCCACCCCCTGCCCTGAGCCCTAAAACTCTGTCCTCTACCTTAAAACCTACCCCAGCCACCCGCCTAATCCCTAAAACCGCCCCCCTCAATTAATACCTACCTACCTCCCCACCCCCATCCCAACCTACCTCACTGCATCCCCGTCCTTCATGCAGGTCCTCCCTTCTGGTTCCTCTCCCCGCCTGCTTAGTAAGCTATAACGCCGACTGCCTTAACCACTCATATGCGTAGTTCAGGCATATGTGTGGTTAAAGCAAGCGTTGTTTAGCTTGCGGTGAAACAGAACGTTTGCTTGAAGCTGCGTTGTAAAGGACATTTCCCCACATTTATAGCTTGGCCTTTATGTGCGCCGGCAGTCATGATAGAGCGGTCTCTGACAGCCGAACCCAATTACTCCATCGTCAGTCACCACTCCGTCTACCCTGGTAAAGCAGACATTTGCCCCTCATATTTAGAGTTATACGCCATTACAATGGGATGGACCAGAAGGACGGAGTAGGTTAAGCTCTGATGAGTATACATTTGGTATATGCTTCTGTAAAAATGGAGGACATACTTTTGCTCCTTGGCAGCACTTTGCCTGTACCTCATTGTTTTCCTATCTACGCAACATATTTTTCTGTATCTTGTTGTATACAAGTGGTATACAACATCTTCACTAATCCCTCTCTGGTACCATATGGTGTTCCTTGACTTTCTTTCTTATTCACTAACTTCTATAGAACATGTGCACTACCACTTTCTTTCTCTGGTGGTCACAGTGTCCCCTATTGTTGCCCATCAGTCATCACTTGTTTCCATCCCATTTAGAACTGTTTATGCAGTGTGATCAAGACGGACTTCATTTGACTGTCTGTAGTACACAAGATATAACGTAATCTACTCCAGTTTTATCATACAGTCGGATTCCAATACTTGGGAAGTAAGTATCAATATCGTTTAGGAACTGCATACTCATTACTGGAAGTGACATAATCTTCCAGTCACATGATCCAAGTCCGTGACCAGTTTTCTTTATTCAGTTTAACGCAGCTCTTTACCTTCCGCAAGGATTTCTTGACTAGAAAGACTACTTCATCGTGCCGTAGACTACTGATTGGATTCCGAGATATATGTATATCTTTTTATCTCTTCTAGGTGGGTTATTTTACTTTGGGTAATTAGGTTGGTGTATGGGCACATCACTCTATTTATTTTCACCTTTCATATACTTAAAAACTTGTCTCATACACTTGGGTGACGGTTTCCTATTTGTATAGTTTCTGTGGTATCGGACCACGACACATGGATGGAATATTGCAGTACGTCAACCTTCACATCCCTCTGTGTGAAGTACACTGCTGCATTTTTTCAAAAATACTTCTTTGGTTTTAAGCATTTCTTGGCAGGATATATACATCTTTTTTCTCATATTTGTCTCATCTTGGGGCTATCAGTCTATCTGCTTTTCTATATATTTTCTTCTCTGGCAATTACTGTTAATGCTTTGCAAAAATATAAACTTATTTTTGTAAACACTTTACAGCCTTGAAGAAGTCACAAAGTGGCGAAACATGTGTTGGCTGTTCGTTTTTTCTGAAAAATACAAGCCTGATAAATCATATGTGACATATTACATGTTGTAGTGAATCAAATTCTTACATATGTTTTGCAGTAAATGAAAAACTGTGCTTGTTATACAAGTCCGTACTGTTTGGATATTTCATTTCCTGTTTAATATACACCTGAGAGTGCTTTGGTTCCATTCTTAACTCATGTTTAACCCACTGATATCACTATCAGTGTGGGTCTGCACCTTTGGTAGTAGGGTGCCCTAACCATTACAGCACCTCATCATTACTGTGACTTTCTCCCAACGTACCATTTTCCCACTTTACTTTCTGTTCCTCTCATATGAATTGCAATAATTTTTACCATTGATACTCTACTACCCACCTGCACCTGTTCTCCGCTACTGGTCAAACTAGAAACATCACCAACAGTCCTCCATGGACTTTCTGAGGATCTTAAGACCACATTAAAAGCAGAAAAGCTGACCAAGAGAACACACCAGAGGGTAAACCGGCTCATCGCTACCAAGTAAAGGCATCTCGAAAAGAACAAGGATTAACAGCCAGGAAAGAAGTATATGTGGCCATTGAAGGCCAGAACATCCCCACTTCCACACCACAGAGCATCTCGAGCCCAAGTAATTTGGCCTTGAGCACTAAGGCAACGGCTCCACACTCTACCTTGCCAGGACACACAATTTTAGCAACTGCAAGAAGGTTTGAGGGCATGGGGCAGAAAGAAATCACAACTCCCGATGACTCGCAAAAACAGTGCAGATCTCGAAGGAAAAATCACCGGAAGGCGAGGACTAGGAGGAGTAACCCAGCCGCAGAGAGAAGTATTTACTCAATTTTTAAAAACACAAGCCACTACCCGAATGGAAGCAATGAAGCAGTGGAAGAGAGTAACCTAGACCAAATGTTGGATGGCGCCAAACATAGCAAAGTTTCCAAAAGTCAGAATGAGGATGGCACCAAATATACTACAGAATCTATCATTCTGAGGAAGGCGGCCCCAGTGGACAACTTGCACAATTTTAACAAACCTGAACTGTAGGCTGCCATGCAGGTAATAAAAGCTCCATCACATAGCAAACATCTAATGGCAACAAGTACAACCAGCAGCCCCAAAAATGGCACCATGCAAGGAAAAGTCAGTGATAGTGACAAATTGATAGCAGCTACTCACATCTCGATGGTAGCCAAACCCAAGGTCCTTTCCAATCCACCCATTCTTTCTGAAGCACAAACACAGTGCATGAAAGGGAACCATCAAGTGGCCAACTGGCTAACCCCACCAGGATCAACAATTGAGGACAAATTTAAGTTGTCACCTTCTTTTAACACAGCGGCCGGCCAGAGTTACGCAAGCCCAATTAGGGCCAAGTCTGACATCGGGCAGGTGCAGGGTGGAGGGGACACGACCACCCCCCTCGAGCCCTTGCTGCTGGGGACTGCCAATAGTCTGGTGGTATTATTGTACCCAGAGTACCAGTCAGGAGGGAGTTTTGATATACTAAACCGAGGCAACATCCTTTGTCTCCTCAACCAAATACCAGACACAAGTGGACTTCAATCAAGGGACATTGTCTCAGTAGAGTCCACCGCATCCAGATTGGGGCAGATTAACGAGACAACCAGGGTCTCTTGGGCATCAACCGAAGCAGCTAAAAAGGTACTGGCCGTAGCTAAGGTTTTAAAAGGATAGGGATACAAGTGACTACCTTCAACAAACCAGCTTACCGTCATTAACAAATCATGCTAATAAGCAAGATAACATCTGCGGCCCAAAGCAAGTATACTCAGTCCTAAGGAGCGCTCTCAGTGTGTCAACAAGAAAAAATCAAGGGCCAACTCCATCATTAGCCAGGGAACATAAAAACCCACATGACAAGATCTATGACTAGAGTTGGGTCTCAGGAGCATTAAAAAGACCTAGAACACAGCAATGAATTGCACTCTTGGATAAAATCACTCCTTTGCAAAAAGGACGCCTGCGGATAAGTTCATGGAACATCAAGGGGTTGCTGAGCAAACTAGACGATCAAGAGGTGCTGGAATATTTAAGATCATTTCAGGTGATCATGCTACAAGAAACTTCGGGAGGAGAAACTACCATTAATTCCACGCTATATTAACTTTAGCACGCCAGCAACAAAGGAGTCACTCTTTAGCGCCGTAGCGGAGGATTGGAAATATATATATCTGATGCACTCAATGGAGATTGCAAGTCAAAATGAATGGCATACTTGGGCCTGCAAATAGTTCAAACCACCTTTACCTGGGAAGCAAGCGTGGCCCCTTGGTGATAGTGCATATTTATATGCCACCAATAGTGCAAGCTAAACACAAAGTGATAAAGCATCTGAAAATCGAGATTATGGATTTCCTGAATAGATCAACCCCTACTGAAATAGTTCTCTCAGGCAATTTCAATATGAATATGCTTGGTTCTCCACCAGAAGATGAGATCCTGGCAGCCCTAAATGCACACTGGGCAATTCCAGCCTAGAGTCAACGCCAATCCTACAGACCAGACAAAAAAGACAAAGACCTTGTCAACGAATTAGAGCATCTTAACCTCAGGGTAGCCAATCCATCAGACAGTCCACCAACGGTCCAATCCATCAGACTTTCCGCAATCGAACAAGCAGCTCTTTAATTGATCACAAGAAAGTGATCATCTACAGCAGGAGCTGAGACTAACCATCAGCCTTGCCCACCAAGCTCCAGGTAAAGAAACATATGGCTCAGCTTACACAGTCAAGAACAAAATAATAAAATGGTCAAGTAACTCAGCTTACAACTTTCTGTAGCTTGCAGAAACAACCTTCTTGGCATAACCAGCTGAGGGGGAGGTCGATCGCTCCACCTAGGATCAATTTATCAGGAGGTTTGCTGAACAACATGCCTTGCCAGTATCGGGTCCTGGGCAGCAGACTGGGAGCAAAAAGATCCCAGCTTCCTATAAACAAAAAGGCCTAAAACGCACTTCCAATCAAGCCCTGAGGCCTACCAAAAACACCACCTGATAAATCTCTCAAAGCTGCAGATTCAAAAGGGAGAGCAGCCAACAGGAAGCACAGCTGGGACTTAAAGAGAGAGGCGAATTATAAACTCAGGGCTAGGCTCCTACACAATATCAAATAAAACAGACACAAGAGATTCTGGAAAACCGTGAACAAACTAAATAGTTCCCCGAAACCCATAACAACTTCAAATACGTCAGAAGAGTGCTGGTCTGAATTTCTCACGATCCATTTTAACAGCACCTCACAAAAGAATAACCCTAAAGGCGGATTACCTCATAATGCACTCTGCTCCGCCAACACAAAAGACCCTTCAGAAGGACCACTCACTGAAACAAGCGGTACTCCAATGAAGTTTAGTGGGGCAGTGAAAGACCACAATGAAATCAGCCCCCTGAAGCTACAGGCGGCTACCATCAAAAAGCAAATCACAAGGGCAATTGCGAAGGAGCACCAGGACCAAAGGGCATCCCCACAGTTATCTTTACAGAGGATACTGACTTCTGGGCGAAGAGCATGGAGTTGGTCTTCAACAGTATTATAACAACTGACATCATACCAGCCTCCTAGAAGGGCTCGGTTATATCTCCCATTTACAAGGGAGGTTACAGCTCAGATCCAGCTAATTTTCAGCTAATAGCCCTCCTCAACGTTGATGTAAAGTACTTTGAGGGCTGCCTACTGGAGGGCCTAACATCGTGTGCCTCAGAACAGCAAATAATCCCCCTTAACCAAACGGCTTCTCAAAGAGCACGGGGAAAGTAACAAACATACTAGCCCTGTCATTACTAATTGACCAGTGTAAGCATAACCACCAGCCTCTCTTCTTCTGCTTCATTGATTACAAAATGGCCTTTGACCGGGTTGACCAAAGTAAGCTTTGGCAGAAGCCAGCCAGCTTTACATCCCCCTGCTGCAAGCCCTGATTCCCCTCCATCAGGGCCGGCCTTAGCGTTGGCGGCGACCAGTGCGACAATGTTTGTGGGCACCCCCAATGTCCATCTCAGCCACGGATTCCTTAACTACCACCCTTTAACGTGCCCTTCAAGTCTCCATAGCCACTCTCTTTCAGATGTGTTTATTGAGTTTTATAGTGCTGCCGCCACTTATACTAGTGTAGGGTGTCAGAGCACTTTACATCACACACACTACACAGAGACAATCAATCATAGGTGTGTAAATTAGTGTATAGGAAATATTAGGTAAGACAGAGAACTACAAGGTGTAGGAGTCACCCATACTGGTAGACAGTATAGTTTAACAGTGCTTGGTCTGGAGAAGCACAAACTCTAAATTTAAAACTTAACACCATGATTGGAGGGTCCTCTTTAAAAATCAGAATAGATTCCTATCCAAATGAACCCTTTTTCAACATTAGGATAATGAAAGACTGGGGAAAAAATAATAACGCTGTAATCTATACTTTGCAGTTTGCAAGCAGCTCAATGATGACAGTTAGTATTATTATTATTATTATTAATTAGCATTTATAGAGCGCATGGCTACCCTGAGGCATCCCAGCGCTAGCGGCAATTCAGACTGATAAGGAAAGGCTAGCAGGTACTCTTCTGGAATAGCCATGTTTTAAGACACTTCCGGAAAGAGAGGTGGGCAGATTCATGTCGGAGATTGAGAGGGAGGGAGTTCCACAGTCCAGCTATATTATATGAAAAGGAGCGGCCACCACTCCGCTGCCTGTTGATTTTAGGAGTGCAGGCTAAATTTAAATTCTCTGAGCGAAGAGTATCTCACTGTTGTATGTTAGGATTATAAAGTATAAACTGCAAGTAACAAAAGGATCTCTCATTCAAAAGCAGTAACCCTCTGACCTATTTACATTATATGCACTTTGTGATCTGAATGGTGCACGTTCTTTGCAGCAATACAAAAGGGGATGATGGACGGAACGTTTGAGCCAATCAAACACTCAGCCCCAGTCAACTGATCTGGGTTTAATCCATCATCATTCTTTAGCTCACTCCACCACCCCAGTTCAGACATGGCCATATGCAAATCAGTCTGACCCTGTGCCTCATGGGAACAGTCCAGCCCGAACTGCCAAGCCATGTCTTCCCTGGACCGGAAACAAGCATCCTAGGACCGGTTTCTGGCATTTCAGCCGTCATCAGCCAGGCTTGCTTGAATCCAGTGGCAACGTGAGCAAGGGACCCACGTCTGGGCATACCCCGCCAACTTAGGGCGACCAAAGCGATACAAAAGGGGATGATGGACGGAACGTTTGAGCCAATCAAACACTCACCCCCAGTCAACTGATCTGGGTTTAATCCATCATCATTCTTTAGCTCACTCCACCACCCCAGTTCAGACATGGCCATATGCAAATCAGTCTGACCCTGTGCCTCATGGGAACAGTCCAGCCCGAACTGTCAAGCCATGTCTTCCCTGGACCGGAAACAAGCATCCTAGGACCGGTTTCTGGCATTTCAGCCGTCATCAGCCAGGCTTGCTTGAATCCAGTGGCAAAGTGAGCAAGGGACCCACGTCTGGGCATACCCCCGCCAACTTAGGGCGACCAAAGCGATACAAAAGGGGATGATGGACGGAACGTTTGAGCCAATCAAACACTCACCCCCAGTCAACTGATCTGGGTTTAATCCATCATCATTCTTTAGCTCACTCCACCACCCCAGTTCAGACATGGCCATATGCAAATCAGTCTGACCCTGTGCCTCATGGGAACAGTCCAGCCCGAACTGCCAAGCCATGTCTTCCCTGGACCGGAAACAAGCATCCTAGGACCTTTGCAGCAGGCATATTAGCCCACTGCACTACCTTACCATGAGTCAAAACTTCCACTAGACAAACCTCCGATTTCTCCTTCGGAAAAACATTAATCACCGGAGTTATCTTGGCATTTATATTGTTGCATGAACATTCCTGGAGGCCAGGAACCGGGCAGCAGGTGCTTTTAAAACCATAAAATACTTGCAAAAACGATGCCCCACCCCAAGTCAGCGCTCGGTGCAGTCGCACAGATCGCACCGTCCTAGAGCCGGCCCGGTCCTCAATACAGACACATGGGGCAGAATCAGACTGGCGAACGGTACCCACCTGTCCAGGAAGATTCAAACCAACCAAGACCTAAGGCAAGGGTGAGTGCTTTCTCCCATTCTTTTCAATGTTTCTGGCTGACCTTCCACCGACTTTAGACAAGGTCAACGCACATGCACCAAAAGTAGGAAGTATACAAGGCTGGTGTATGCTGATGATTTAGTTTTGATCAGTGGCACAAAGATTGGCCTCCAAAGACTCCTGAATGCCACAGCAGACTACTCAAGGGCAAACCTAATGTAAATAAATAGGAAAAAAATGAAAATTATGGTTATAGGGAAGCGAGCCACCAGCTCCTTGACATGATATCTGGAAAGAAGGAAACCTGATGTAACCACCGATTATAAATACCTGGACTGCTGTTTGACAGACTGGGTCTTTTAAACAACTCAAAGAGAGCATGTTGCTGAAAGATAACTCCCTTCTAATGGCCTTTCACTGTCTCAGAGCAACAACTGCCGGACCGACGTTCACATCACTTTTGTAGATAATTCAGGCCGAATTGGTACCGACCCTAGACTATGGAAGTGAGGCCTTACGTGGAAGAGACGTCTCCTTCTGGATAAGATTGTAGCAAAAATCTAGAAGTCCCTATTTCATATGCCTCAGCAGCACACGTCAACTCCCCAGCTGAGGCTGGAGTTTGGTCTTACAAAAAAAAAACCTTGCCAGGCACGGGGCGTTTATCAAGTACTGCTTCAAGTTAAAAAACGCCAGCACTAAGACACTTAATCATCACCTATGGGAGGAAATTATTATCACAAGGGACTTCTCCCCTGCCAGAGTCACCTTACAAGGCCACTGACATAACTACCAGTTATCCTCAATTTAAGATCATGGTAAATAAATCAATAAAGCGAGTTTCAATGCTAGCAGACAAAGAAACATTCTTAAAGCGACGACATGCCTGGCTAACAATAGCTAGGTATGAAACACTGAAACCACAACCGCACTTTATATCAGGCTTCGGCGCATACACCAAAGTAAGGTTTCTGAAACACCTCCTGGGGTGCCTTCCCTCACTCTTGCATCTGCTGCCATGGCAACGTACTGAAGAAAGGGAGTTATACCGGCTCTGTGGCCAAGGTCCCCAAACCATGGTACATGTAATCTGTTTATGCAAATCCACTTTAGAGAACTGAAAAGCTATATTGATTGCATTCTTTAACATTAGGGGGCTACGATACTGCAGACAGGCCGTCATAGTCTGTTTGAATCCAACAGACATACAGCTGAATTGCAGATTAGTGAAATATCCTACGAAGGTTGAGCAGAAAATCGAGGAATCCACTGCAGAAAAAGACAGAGATGGGCTTAGTTCGGATGCAGGTGCTCTGATCCCGCTACGCACACAGGCAGTCAAGCATGGTCACTTTATTTCATTCCTGCACATGAGGAGTTGACGAGCACTATTATTTTTTGTCATAGTTCTTTTTATTGCCATTTTATGCAACTTTTACATCATACATGTACGACATGGGAGCCAGTACTAGACTATGGGGCCGATTCCGATCTCGGTCGGAGGCGCACCCAACACCATTCGGTCGGGAAAAAAGCCATGCGAAAGCCTGTTTCCCGACCGATCCGTACAGCACACCGAACGAGTAAGTACGATGCGCACAACAGCAAAGAATCCGGCCGAGCCGTACTCACCCAAACCAGGTCCTGTTCCCCGACCGAGGCGAATCCGGAAATGCCGAATCGAGTCGCACGGAAGGGAAAATGCAGCTCCGTCCGGCCGAACGAGAACGATGCGCTTTCCGTACGCGCCGAACCCGTCGCTACGCACGGCACGTCAAAGCATCCGGGAGAGGCGCACATAAGCTCCGATTCGCGCCACAACACGATCCACGGCTCCGAGACGAACACGGCAGCGACGAGGACGACGCGAAGCGACGAGGACGAGGCGAAGCGACGAGGACGACGCGAAGCAACGAGAAGGACGAACGACACGAACCAACCATGAATCCCTTTGTCCCGATCATACCAATATTCTACATTTACTACCGGAACAGGCACGGACGCGTACGGCGCAGAAGGTAAGCCAGACACCAACCACAAAACACATACAACACGTACACAACACATCACACACACACAGAGGGATGCAGAATATACTTACACCAGCAACAGCAGCACCATAGGGGCGGGATGCCCATCACCAATGCCACATATGCACACAGGGGCCTGAATGCGCACCACCACCCCTACCCAGGGGGGGCTGGATGCCTACCACTACTACCACCCTTACCCAGGGGGGGCAGGATGCCTACCACTACTACCACCCTCACCCAGGGAGGGCTGGATGCCTACCACTACTACCACCCTTACCCAGGGGGGCAGGATGCCTACCACTACTACCACCCTTACCCAGGGGGGCAGGATGCCTACCACTACTACCACCCTCACCCAGGGGGGCTGGATGCCTACCACCACCCTTAGCCAGGGGGGCAGGATGCCTACCACTACTACCACCCTCACCCGGGGGGCAGGATGCCTACCACTACTACCACCCTTAGCCAGGGGGGCAGGATGCCTACCACTACTACCACCCTCACCCAGGGGGCTGGATGCCTACCACCATCCTTAGCCAGGGGGCTGGATGCCTACCACCACTAACACCCTCACCCAGGGGGGCAGGATGCCTACCACTACTACCACCCTTACCCAGGGGGGCAGGATGCCTACCACTACTACCACCCTCACCCAGGGTGGGCAGGATGCCTACCACTACTACCACCCTCACCCAGGGGGGCAGGATGCCTACCACTACTACCACCCTTAGGCAGGGGGGCAGGATGCCTACCACTACTACCACCCTCACCCAGGGGGGCAGGATGCCTACCACTACTACCACCCTTAGCCAGGGGGGCAGGATGCCTACCACTACTACCACCCTCACCCAGGGGGGCTGGATGCCTACCACCACCCTTAGCCAGGGGGGCTGGATGCCTACCACTACTACCACCCTTAGCCAGGGGGGCAGGATGCCTACCACTACTACCACCCTCACCCAGGGGGGCAGGATGCCTACCACCACCCTTAGCCAGGGGGGGCTGGATGCCTACCACTACTACCACCCTCACCCAGGGTGGGCAGGATGCCTACCACTACTACCACCCTCACCCAGGGTGGACAGGATGCCTACCACTACTACCACCCTTACCCAGGGGGGGCAGGATGCCTACCACTACTACCACCCTCACCCAGGGGGGGCAGGATGCCTACCACTACTACCACCCTCACCCAGGGGGGGCAGGATGCCTACCACTACTACCACCCTTAGCCAGGGGGGGCAGGATGCCTACCACTACTACCACCCTCACCCAGGGGGGGCTGGATGCCTACCACCACCCTTAGCCAGGGGGGGCTGGATGCCTACTACCACCCTTAGCCAGGGGGGGCAGGATGCCTACCACTACTACCACCCTTACCCAGGGGGGGCAGGATGCCTACCACTACTACCACCCTCACCCAGGGGGGCTGGATGCCTACCACCACCCTTAGCCAGGGGGGGCTGGATGCCTACCACTACTACCACCCCCACTCATAGGATGGACAATGCATGACACAACCAGCACACCACAACCTAGGGAATGCAAGAAGAAGACATCCCCCCAACACCATGACAAGCGTGTGTAGACTGTGTCAAATGCCTACAACACCGAACATGACTTTGAACATACAATGTGACCCCCTAGCACATGTGCCACACATATATGTGTGTGGCACCCACAATGCAAGCAGGCCATGACCATTGTGGCAATGGGGTCCAAACCCCCATCATCACAGTGACCAAAAGGTAAGTGTGGGGTCCATAGCTGAAGCACATTTTGAACATTGTGGCAATGGGGTCCAAACCCCCATCATCACAGTGACCAAAAGGTAAGTGTGGGGTCCATAGCTGAAGCACATTTTGAACATTGTGGCAATGGAGTCCAAACCCCCATCATCACAGTGACCAAAAGGTAAGTGTGGAGTCCATAGCTGAAGCACATTTCGAACATTGTGGCAATGGGGTCCAAACCCCCATCATCACAGTGACCAAAATGTAAGTGTGGGGTCCATAGCTGAAGCACACTTTGAACAATGTGGCAATGGGGTCCAAACCCCCATCATCACAGTGACCAAAAGGTAAGTGTGGGGTCCATAGCTGAAGCACATTTTGAACATTGTGGCAATGGGGTCCAAACCCCCATCATCACAGTGACCAAAATGTAAGTGTGGGGTCCATAGCTGAAGCACATTTCGAACATTGTGGCAATGGGGTCCAAACCCCCATCATCACAGTGACCAAAATGTAAGTGTGGGGTCCATAGCTGAAGCACATTTCGAACATTGTGGCAATGGGGTCCAAACCCCCATCATCACAGTGACCAAAAGGTAAGTGTTGACAAAGAAAGAGGTGCAACTGCCAAACTGCATGGATGATTCCTGGTCACAGAACAACAAACACATCAGTGGCAAAGTAGTGTATGTGTCCCATTGCAACATAAATTGGGGGAGCCAAATCCTGCAGTGCAAATAAGACATACCTTTGGCCATGTGCAGACAAACAACACCCATGGGGGCTGACACCGTCAACAATCATCAATGACACAATGACAGAAGTGACCATCAGTATGCAGACCCACATATTTGCACCAATGGGCACACACATGCAGATACCCTGTGGAGACTGCAGATGTGAGGTGAACAGATACCATACCATGGCAGCAATGGGACACACAAACCATGATCATTGTGCTGACCGATGACCTAGGAGTCCCAGGGACAGCAGGGGAAACCCACCAAACTACATACAGCCAATGGCACACCCAAGATATGCCAATGCAGTGGTGCAGATGCACAAACACAAACAGGCAAACCCACACTGCACATCATACACAACAGGTGAGGGGGGTGCCAGTGTCCCCAGGCAACCACACAACACATGAGGAGACCTGAATACCAATCATACAGATGTGCATACAGTGCCACACAAAGGTAACTCATGGATCCAAATCCCCTATGTGGGCAAGCAGGCATTGTCAGATGAGAGGGAGCACAAATCACACATGTCACACAGGCACGTAGGGACAGCAACTGACACAGCAAGACACAGACACACCACAGCACCACCCCCAGGGCCCCCACAATGTGGTGACCCTGGGCTGCATTACAATCCCACTGTGATGACAAAGCTAAATGTGGTTCACACTGTGAACCACAGTCATGTGTACTGAGCAACTAACTACCATCACACCTACACAAGCACAAATCAAACAGCATGGCCAGTAAGCCAAGGCCAACATGGAGGCAGGGGCCTAGCCGGGCAACAACTCTCATCTGCACACACTCAACACCACACCCCTCGACCTCCAACAATGTGCAGCAGTGAAGCACACATGCACTGGTGACATTGCACATGCACCCATGACTATTCCAGGGTGGTGGGTGGGAACCAAGGTGCAGAAACACATCACACATGGACACTCAACAAGACTCCTGAATGTCTGACACACTGCACACTACGCTGTACATGGACATGACGGCAATACCACACCAACCAATGGGATCCCAGCCACAGTCACACACCAATGAAGAAGCCAAGGTCACCCACAAAGAACACACATAGACAACAACCAACATTGCAGCCCGGACCCTGAGGAGTGCCAGCAGTCACACACACAACGTGTCACAATCACTGAAAGATAACACAAACTGGAAATCACATGACAGGGGCAAACAACAAGTGCCAAGGGGAAACCTGACTGTGACCCATCTGCGTCTGCACACAAACTCAGCCCTGACAGCAAACACACCTATGGGTGACACCCTGATGACCAGTAATGTGCCATGCACCCACATCACAGAGAACCCAGGGAGAAGTCTTTGGGGGAACATAGCTCAACTCAGCTAGCATCACAAACAGGTACAACACTAGGGATCACAGCATGCACAGCTAAACGGAAGTCAACACACAGACATGCACATACAACACACACTGTGGGCGCAGGGAATGTCACAGGAGTACACACTGCCATGAGGGGACTCCACTCCTGTGTGAGGAAAGCTGTGCCATATGTTGCCTCAGTAGGGCCCCATCATGTCAGCTGAGCACTTGGTCACACAATCAACAATTAGCACCAAATGAGGGCTCCCGTAACATCAGCCTGGTCATGGAAGTGCCAACGGAATCATCAGCACAGATCCAACACACTTGTATAGCAATGTTGCACTGACAACACAGATGAGTCCTTCCCCATTGATGCCCAAACCTGCATGTCCACTGGAGATGGCCACACGGTCAGGGAAGTAGACGAATTGAACAATGGCAGGCACAACAGATGTGCAGGGGTGGAAGCCACAGATGTGAAATAGCCAATCTAAGTAGGAAATCCCATTGCCAAATACTGAACACATGACACCCTCAGATGCTGCTATGGATGACATGGATACACCACAGGATAGGACACATTCCCCGTGGACCACATGGGTTCCTGCACAGTAACACTTCATTATCATGAGACCAAATATCACCATCACTGCAGCAAGGGCATGGTTAGCATCATCAACATCATGTACATCAGAAGCAAAAGCACTAGAGAACAGAAAGGTGCTTTATTCAGCATATGTGGCATTAAAAGTAGAAGTCCGGTAGAACATAAACAAAGGCCAATGGCCAGTCCATCAACAAAGTCACAAGTGGGTGACAGTGGCAGATGCCACCCTACACATGCCTGCACAAAACCAGGGACAATCCACTAGGAGGGGCAACCGGGGGTAGGCCAGGCACCGCAGGGACAGGATCAGGTCTCACCAGGAGGAAGCAGGGAAGGGGTGGTGGGTGCTGGAGAGCCACTGACAACTGCAGTGGAGGTGTCTGACATGGTGTGTGCCGGCACAACTGGGGGGCATGGCTCAGATGTTGTGGGTGCCGGCACGACTGCAGTGGACCCTGCAGATGGAGTGGACAGGTCCGCCACTGCAGTGCCCAAGTCAGACAGGGTGGTAGTGGACTCCACTGCAGTGCCTACCACCAGGGGAGGAGAATGGGGAACAGGCAAGGTGGGCTGGACAGAGGGGGAGGACACCCTCACCACATCAGTGGCACAGACAAGCGCAGCGGGGGTGTGGTGCCGGGAGAGCAAGTGGCAGGGGGAGAAGGCCGGAGCCTCTTGGGGATGGTATATCTGTGGGTGGGGGAACCTGGGGCAGGGTGTGGTGGGGGTACCTGTGGAGTGGGGGCCTGAGGGATGGAGGAAGGAGACCTGGTGCTTGAGCTGCAGGGCGGCGGCGGGGTCTTGCTTTTACCACTCCGGGGGACTTGCGGGTGCGGGCCTCAGTCTGTCTGCGCCTGGGGGAGGGTGACCGGGGGCGAGGGGCACTCTGCTCCGTGTGGGGGGCTTCCTCTTCACCCTGGATGCTGGAGCAGCTGGATCGGAGGGGAAGAGGCCGAGGTCACTGAGGAAGAGGCGCTGGGTCTTTGGGGTTGCAGGTGAGGCAAGGGAGGGTGCTTTGGAGGGAGAGGCAACTGAGGACTGCGCAGTGCCCGTGGATGCGTGTGTGTGTACCAGGGCCCCATCCCCTGTGAGTCTGGTTTCAGTCCCCTGACTGTGCGTGCGTGTGCGTTTTGTTTGTGGCGTGTGTGTCTGTGTGCTGGACGTGTGTGTGCTGGTGTGTGCCTGTGCCGGTGTGTGTGTGCTTGGGACGGGTAAGGTGCTGGGGAGTGTGGATGGAGCAGAGGCAGGAGGGGTGAGGGACTGTCTGAGGAGGGACACTGCTGCCGTCAGGGAGGAGTCCATGGACCTATTGCCCCTCTGTAGGTCAGACATGCCCGATGAGATGCCCTCCATGAACGACACCAGCTGAGTCAACAGTGCGGTGTGCGCATGGAGGACACTCAGCATGGCTGTCTGCCCTACATGGAGCTGGCGAAGGAGGTACACAGACTCCTCACTCAGGGCAGCAGGGGACACAGGGGCAGGGGGTGCGGTGCCTGGCCCAAAGGAGACACGCTCCCGAACATGGGAGCCTCCACGGACCTGGGGAATGGGAGCCGATGGGAGGGCGGTGGTGGTGCTGGTGGTGGCGGGGACAGCAACACTAGCTGGGGTGTGGTGGCTGCTGACACCCGCCTCCACAAGGGAGTCATCCTCCGAGTTGCTCTGGTCCTCAGCTGAGGTGGATGGTGCTGAGGACTCCTCGGTGTGGCTCCCCTCGCCCTCCGTGCCACTGGGTCCCTCCGACCACTCCTCGGCTGCTGACCCAGTCTGGCTCTCTGGCTCCTCCTGGTCCGTGGAGATGTCCCCTTCCGTGGCCGTGGATGTATCTGCAAACAATGGGGAAACAGACAGACATCAGTCACCTGCACCAAACGCACACACCACTGTGAGCACAGCACATTACAGAGCAAGCCCTGGCATCATTAGTTGTACATTGCTAAAAGTGCCCTAACTGAACAGGAGAAGCCAATTGTCAGTCTGATGCCAAGCATGGCACTCACATCCCACATGGCCTTGCACTCATCTGTCTGGTGTCTGTTGGATTGCAACACCCCAGTGTGGACACATGCACCAAGTACACAGTAGTTGGACAGTGCAGAGGACACGGTGTGGCATGTGGACATGCACACATCACAGCTCTTGCCACTGAGTCAGTACAGGTTTCCGGATGAAAGGGATGCCCAGAGTCAAATAGGAAATGCATGTGATGCATACCAGCGACAGACACCATGATGCACCCATGTCCTGATAGCCATCGCCACAATGGTGTGCATGTAGCACATGTCACTCCCCTGCAGGACCACCAATAAGTTGACACATGCCATGGCAGAGGCATGACTGCTAAGTCATACATCACTGTCTCAGTGATGTATGACTTGGCAGCCAGACAACAACACTATGCACTGTGTCACAATAGTAGGTCATGGGGAATGCAAGTCCTGGAGCTGCACAAGTGCACATGTACATCCCCCACACAACACATCATCTTAACCCTCATCTGTCCAGGTCATACCTATTGGACATATGGGAGACCTGTGACACTACCCTCTGAACCTGAGCCCCTCACAATTTGCTGTGAATGGGGAACAGCTGCCTGAACTTCACATTCGCATACCCCAGTCTGCACGGGCAGCTGATCAAACACCTATGTGACACACAAGTATCGTCTCCTATGGTCACATCTCCAGGGGCATGCTGAGCCCCTACCAAGAAACACCCCAGCAGTCCTGGCAACTAATCCACAGCACACTGACACAGAGGCAGACACCTGAGGGGTCAAATCACTGTGCACAATGTGTCAGCTGATACACGGGAGTGGGAGTACAGAGTGCATTGCATGGCCTGGAGTAGGCATGACTGTCCTGCTCCACATGAATGAGGGATGTGCCCTGGACAGTGGATAGCTGGCTATGTATGTGTGACACACGTAATCTGCACACTCCTGGGGCCCAAACATTGTTCCCACCCGCTGCATGGGCGTGTGCCACATACCCCAGGCACATGTGGTGGCTCAGCTCAGCAAGTGGACCGCATATCAAAGCAACACGCAGATCACATGTCCAAACACAGGCGTTGTGTGAACAATGGACCCACCCATGATGCCCACAACAGAGTTAGGGAAACAGATGCTGTCCCCCACCTTTAGTGAAGCAAACTGCAAGGACACAGTCCCAAGTGACACAATTCCCTGAATGTAAGGGCCACACCTGGGTATCAGATGAGCAGTGGGCAGTGCACAATAGAGGGACATGGCTCCTGGACAACATGACTGCTGCACTGTGGCAGTTGAACCAGGCCAGAGGAGGGCACAAAGCATGTAATACAGAGTTCACAGTGCAGTCTTTGACTCACCCCCTCCTTGCTGCTGTCTGGCCTTCAGCTGCCCATCCAGGTCTGGAAACACCACCGCCAGGATCTGGAGCATGTGGGGGTCAGGGTCCGTGTTCCGCCCCTCCTGCGAGGAGGCGACAGCTTCAGCTGGACCCGTGCAATCCTCCGGGTCCAGCCCCGAAGGTCCTGCCACCTCTTCTGGCAGTTGCGGATCCGGCGCTTGTAGACCCCCACGGACCGGACGGCCCGGACGATGTCCTTCCAGATCTCCTGCTTCCGATGGGCATTAACCTGTCAGGATGACAAAGTGAAAAGGCCATTACCACACATGCAACATATCCGTGCATGACACAGTTGTATATACATGTCTCAATCACAGGGGCACATGATGTACACAGGCAGTGCAAAGCTGCCCATGGACAGTTTGCCAGACGTCACTACATGGTATCATTGCATGGGAAGTAAAACCTTGTTCAAATGCACTGTCACTGCACCATACCTGTCCAGTGCATGTCACTACACACTATGGGGGGTGACAACTACTCAGTGAGCCTGCTAGCCAGTGGCGTGCAGACTTTCAGCCTTGCTAGTCAGACAAAATGCACATTCAGAAAGGCAGTGCACAGAACACTCACCTGCTCCCCTGGTGTCCCATACAGCTTGCTGTACTGTGGAAGTAAACTGTCCAGCAGGGCCTGGTTCTCTTCAAGGCTGAAGGCTGGGGCTCTCTCCACAGTACGTGCCATTGCAGGGTCCAGAGGGGCAGAGACAGCAGCAGTGCAGTGGCAGATGTCGTCCTGGAGCATGTAGTGCAGGCAAGTGAGCTCTCAGGGGAACAGCCAGCAATATATATGTGCTGGAGAGGCAGATACTGTCCCTTGTGTCCAAAGTGATAGGTCCAAGTCGTTTGCATCTTCTGAATCTGGCCAATCCATGGAATAGCAGCACCAAAACACGCCCACAGCTTCCTTCAAATCTTCAACTTCATGACATACATGATTTTGCAACATTGTTGTGGGTGACCAACTGATTTTCCAGCAACCGACTCGTTCGAAATTCGAAAACGCGTCCGTTGCCAGGCAAGCCCATTGTCAATGGGTGCGCACCGATCGGTCCATTGCGGTACAACGCGTACAGGGGTACAACGCGTACCCGCACACATTGAATGCAATGGGCCGGCCGGAGGCACCGATCGGTCCATTGCGGTACAACGCGTACAGGGGTACAACGCGTACCCGCACACATTGAATGCAATGGGCCGGCCGGAGGCACCGATCGGTCCATTGCGGTACAACGCGTACAGGGGTACAACGCGTACCCGCACACATTGAATGCAATGGGCCGGCCGGAGGCACCGATCGGTCCATTGCGGTACAACGCGTACAGGGGTACAACGCGTACCCGCACACATTGAATGCAATGGGCCGGCTGGAGGCACCGATCGGTCCATTGCAGTACAACGCGTACAGGGGTACAACGCGTACCCGCACACATTGAATGCAATGGGCCAGCCGGAGGCACCGATCGGTCCATTGCAGTACAACGCGTACAGGGGTACAACGCGTACCCGCACACATTGAATGCAATGGGCCGGCCGGAGGCACCGATCAGTCCATTGCAGTTCAACGCGTACAGGGTACAACGCGTACAGGGGTACAACGCGTACCCGCACACATTGAATGCAATGGGCCGGCCGGAGGCACCGATCGGTCCATTGCAGTACAACGCGTACAGGGGTACAACGCGTACCCGCACACATTGAATGCAATGGGCCGGCCGGAGGCACCGATCGGTCCATTGCAGTTCAACGCGTACAGGGGTACAACGCGTACAGGGGTACAACGCGTACCCGCACACATTGAATGCAATGGGCCGGCCGGGGGCACCGATCGGTCCATTGCAGTACAACGCATCACTGTACATGTGACTGGCATATGTCAGCATGCCTGTCTCAGATGGACATATGCCAGCCACAGATAGCTCCCAGGGAGTGAGGGGCACACCTACATCACGACAGCCTGTCCAAACTTTATCATAAGGCATGTAAGGCTGCATTTCCTATTGTGTGTATGTTGGTGTACATGTTGTCCTGTGGGTGTCACCTGTGGGCAGCCACCCCCAGGCTGTGCACGTGTTCATGGGGACAGGATCCTGGGTGTTACGTGTATATGACCACTGTGATGTGCAACTGTTCAGATCTGTGCATGTGCCATGGTCACATTTCACGGTGGTGTATGTGTATGTCATGTCACATACCCCGTGAGTCCCATGTGGGACGGTATGTTTGAGCCAGGGTGTCCCAGTGGCACAATAGTGATGGTCCTCCACAGTCTTTGTGCATGTAGTGTTTACAATGTCTCTGATTTCATGTGCACAATGGGAGACAGTCTCTACATCCAGGTTGTGGGTGCATGGACTTTGATGTTGTGCGTGTGTGTGTCACAGACGTCCATGTCTGTCCTGCCTTGGCAAGTGGGGCCACTACCTGTGGGGGTCATGGTTGTTTTGCTGTGGTGTATACATGATACTCCATGTAATGCCAGTGTCCATGTGGCAATACAGGGTCCCTGGGAATGTACCTGTCGTTGAGCTGTGGTGCCTGGGGCACATCTGTCCTCACATGTCACTGTGGGGGTTATTGTGACACGTCAGCAGGAGATGGGAACTGTGACACGGCCTCATGATATCCAATGGGCCAACCTGGGACTAATTGATGCCACCTGTTGGACCGTGTTGACAGATGTTGGCCATGTATGTACCATACATGTCCTTCCGGAACTGCACACTTCATGTAGTTGTGCCTCATAATGATGTATGTTGGGATCTTGAGTGTGTTCAATGCCGCATATGTGGGGTGACTGACAATCTTGCTTACTCCTCCTCTGCACTGCAGGGCTCCTGCTGTCCATCGACCATTCCCAGACCTGGCAACGATGGTGGAACGGGACAGCATCCGACGGTACCGCTTCACCAGGCAGCTGATTGAGGATTTGGCAGTGCAGTTGTCCCCACATTTGCAGCCTGGCCGGCCGTATCTTACAGCGCTGACCCCCAAGGTGAAGGTGATGGCAGCCCTACACTTCTTTGCCACCGGTACCTTCCAACATACTGTGGCGACTGCTGGTGGGATGTCACAGACCATGTTGAGCCGTGTGCTCCGCGATGTTTTGGCGGCAATGTTGCTATTCCTGAACCGGTACATCTATTTCCCTAGACTGCGACGACTCACTGACGTGAAGAGTGACTTTTATGCCCTGGGGAGGATGCCCCATGTCATTGGCTCCATTGATGGGACACATGTGGCTTTGGTACCACCACAGGCCCAGGAGCAGGCCTACAGGAACCGCAAGCACTACCACTCGGTCAATGCACTGGTGGTGTGTCTTGCAGACATGACCATCACACACGTGTGTGCCCGTTTACCTGGTTCAGCACACGATGCCTTTGTGATGAGGAGTAGTCGCATCCCCAGGATGATGGCACAGATGCAGAACCAGCGTGCCTGGCTTGTCGGTGTGTACTGACTTTGTGCCATTGTGTGTGATCTGATCTGTAGTATTCCGCCCACTTTTCCAAGTCAGCTAATGTGCACTTGTCTGTCCGTAGGTGACTCGGGATACCCCAACATGCCGTGGTTGCTGACACCCCTCAGGAACCCTGTGACACCAGCCCAGATGCGCTACAATGAGGCACATGGTCGGACCAGGAGAGTGATTGAGCGGACATTTGGTCTCCTGAAGAGCCGCTTCCGCTGCCTGGACAAGACCGGAGGGTCCCTCCCATATGCCCCTGCGAAAGTGTGCAAGATTATCATCGTCTGCTGCATGCTCCACAACCTGGCAGTGCGGAAGGAGTTGCCTCTCATCCAGGATGACAATGACCAACATCCGCCACCTGTGGAGGATCCTGGCCTGGACCACGATGCCAGTGACGATGATGATGATGATGATGATGATGGTGATGTCCGCACACAGCTCATCACCAACTTCTTTAGCTGAATGTGAGTATCCTGAGGTGTCATGTCAATGATGTGAGTTGGCATGATGTGTGGGTGGTGCTCTGGTGCTGTTGGAGTGTGTCCATGGGCTACTTGACTGGATGTGTGTTGCGATGTGTGCTAACAGGTGGGCTGTACTCCCCAACAGTGTTGACATGCTAACTTGGTTCTGGGTGGGTATCTTGTAACATGTATTGTGCATGAGTTTTGCTGTTCTGTCCTGTACTCCATTGCTTTTGACTGTGTGTCATTTCTGTCCTTCACAGGGTACTTTCAGATTCGTTTGGTCAACTATGTCCACCGACGACGTGATTGCACTTCCAGGCTGGTAGCTGTTGTGTCCCTACAGGTGATGTGCGCCACACCCATGGACTTCCTTCCGTCTACAGTTGTTGACTGTGTGCCCGCTGCCAGGTGGGATTACCTTGCATCTGTAGTGGTTACGACATGTTGCAACTGTGTAATAAACCTGTGCTTCACTTTGTGATGTGCGTTGTCTGTGGTCACACATTTGACTGCCATTTGCTTACTGCACCTGTGGGCTACTTGACTACAACTGGGAATGGGTGTGGTGTCTGTGCATTGCACCGTCTTCCCTGGCAACATCAGTGTAGGCAATGAGTCAGATGGCCTAGGTGTGTATGGGTTGTGTAGCCCTGGTGGTGTGTCTCCCTCATATGTGTCACGTTGCCTTTACTCACATGCCTGTGTTGTCCTTGCTGTTGCAGTTCGCATACACAGTGTAATTTTGCAGTTCATCATCCCCATAACAGCACCCACGTTGGAATCACGACAGGAGCAAGTATGGTGTATTAGTGTGTTTATTGTGATACATTTGTGTTAATAGTGCATAGGATGGGTAGTGCTGTACATAAATCTTGCAATCCGAAGTTCCTAGGTGAATTGAAAGTCCTGGTAGACAGGATCCCCAGTATCGGGGCCACAGTTGTCTGACACATTGGTCCAACTTGTACTCCCCATGCAATGTGTGGGAGTAGTGTTGCCGTCAACAGGGTGAACAGTCTGTGCACAGAGGCGAACATCCAGAACAGGTTCAGGCTTCCTGGGAGTTGCGCTTGGCCATCGGCCTCACACTTTTCCCTCCTCGGACGACCCCTCTTCTTGGGGGGCCCTCAAGTACAGGCTGCTGCGGTGCAGGGGACTCTCCGCCAGAGTCCTCCTCCCTCCCTGTGGCAGTTGCAGTTTGTTCGGCACCAGATGTTGTTGGCACACAGGGAGGTGTGGACTGGTTGCTGTTCATCTGGCGGAGGCATTGTAAAATGTCCCTGTGCACCGCCGTCATCTCATGCAGTGCATCCCACTTGGACTCCACGCGGGACATGTGTGAGTCCACGCGGGACATGTGTGACTCCACGTGGGACATGTGGGAGTCCAAGCGGGCATGATGGGCAGCCTGCTGCTGTTTCATGTCTCTGAGGAGCCCCACTACCTGGCTGAGGTCTCCGGTGCTGGACTGGTACGCATCAGCTATGCGTACCAGTTGTGGGTCATCATGCACACCAGCAACGTCTGCAAGCAGCGACCTCTGTCTCCCACCCCTCCCACCACCCCTGCTGACATGTGCAGTGTGTGCAGTGGCACGCACAGATAACCCTGGTCCACCTTGGGGGTTGGTGGTGGTGGTGGTGTCCATGGCCCCAGGTTGGTCCAGGGTCCCTGTGCTGGTGTTGCTCCTTGTTCTGTCCATGTCGGCATGGATGGTATTTGTGGTGACAGTCGTTGGAGGGGTGGGTGCAGGGGGTGCAGCTGGTGGTCATGCTGGTGCTGCAGCTGGTGGTCCTGCTGGTGCTGCATGTTGACTTGCACCGGATGTGCCAGGTTGGTCTTCATCGTCCGAGGAGGACAGAGGCTGTACGACGCCAGTGAGCTCCGCATCCTCTTGAGCCTGGGACTGGGACTCCTCAGCGTCTGCTGCTGTGTCCCCATCATCACCTGTTTTTGGGAGACACAAACAATGTATGTTATGTTTCTGCAGGCATCAATGGTTGACACACATGACAGTTGTGACTGTGCCTCTGGGTGCGGGCCTGTACATTGCATTGTCCTAAGTCGTCACAGTCAGTGGTTGATATTGGTGTGGCACATTGTCCTGCATTATTTAGGCATTTCTATGTATTTTCTGGGGTGTGAACATGGTCTGCATTGGTTGTGTTTGGTTGACAGCCGGCCCTCCTTCCCACCCACCCAGCCAGTCAGTTATCCCACCATGGAACGTGCTTGCGTTGCAGGGAGTGGAAGTTGTCTCTCAGGATGTCAGTCAGTGGTGTCCTGCTGTTTGTTGGTGCACAGTTGGCAGCAGGGCCTTGTGCTCCCCACAGCAGTAGCCAGTGTCAGCCATCTTGTGAGTCCTTCTCCACTCCCTGTGATGTGAGCATGGTTCAGGGTGGTGTTGATGGGACAGTTGTGGGGGTGAGCTATGTCTGTGACTACGACTCCCATCATGCTATTGCCTCCACCCCACTTCCCAGCATTCCCATACTTACTTGCTTTTGTGGGGAGGTCAGTGTGTGTGGGTGTGAGAGCAATGGCAAGATGGCTGACAGTGGTGTCCTGCTGTTGGTTGGTGTGCAGTACCCAGCATGCCCTTGTGCTCCCCACGACACAGCAACAGTGTCAGACATCTTTGATGGGCCTTTCCACTCTCTGTGGGATGTGCATGCGTGAGTGTGAGCTTGCTGGGCCATGTGGTGGGGGATGTAGAGCTGTGACTACGACTCCCATCATGCTATTGCCTCCTCCCCCCTTCCCAGCATGCCCATGCTTCCTTCCTTTTGACTCTGCTTCCCTGTGGGGTGGGCTGGCTGTGCTGACAGGATGGCTGGGAGTGTTGTCCTGGCAGTTGTTTGGCTAGAAGTCCCAAGAGTGGCCCTGTGCTTCACACAACATAACCCAGGGTGGTGGTTCTTTGTGGGATCTTGTGTTAGGATGGGGGGCATTGCATTCTACCAGGTGGGTTCTGTGGAGTTTGTGTTGGGGTGTGTGTGAGGGGAGGTGCTTGTGACTATGGTCAGTGCTGCAAGTCTTCCTTCCCACCCAGCTAGCCAGATATCCCACCATGGAACGTGCTTGCATTGCAGGGAGTGGAAGTTGTCTCTCAGGATGTCAGTCAGTAGTGTCCTGCTGTTTGTTGGTGCACAGTTGCCAGCAGGGCCTTGTGCTCCCCACAGCAGTAGCCAGTGCCAGCCATCTTGTGAGTCCTTCTCCACTTCCTGTGATGTGAGCATGGTTCAGGGTGGTGTTGATGGGACAGTTGTGGGGGTGACCAATATCAGTGACTACGACTCCCATCATGCTATTGCCTCCACCCCCTTCCCAGCATGCCCATGCTTCCTTCCTTTTGACTCTGCTTCCCTGTGGGGTGGGCTGGCTGTGCTGACAGGATGGCTGGGAGTGTTGTCCTGGCAGTTGTTTGGCTAAAAGTCCCAAGAGTGGCCCTGTGCTTCACACAACATAACCCAGGGTGGTGGTTCTTTGTGGGATCTTGTGTTAGGATGGGGGCATTGCATTCTACCAGGTGGGTTCTGTGGAGTTTGTGTTGGGGTGTGTGTGAGGGGAGGTGCTTGTGACTATGGTCAGTGCTGCAAGTCCTCCTTCCCACCCAGCTAGCCAGATATCCCACCATGGACTGTGCTTGCATTGCAGGGAGTGTAAGTTGTCTCTCAGGATGTCAGTCAGTGGTGTCCTGCTGTTTGTTGGTGCACAGTTGGCAGCAGGGCCTTGTGCTCCCCACTGCAGTAGCCAGTGTCAGCCATCTTGTGAGTCCTTCTCCACTCCCTGTGATGTGAGCATGGTTCAGGGTGGTGTTGATGGGACAGTTGTGGGGGGCAATATGTGTGACTGCGACTCCCATGATGCTATTGGCTACACTGACTTGGCCAGCATACACAGAATTCCTTCCTTTGAGTGGTCTTCACTGTGTGTTGGTGTTGTTGTGGTGGCTACATGTCTGGATGTGTTTGTTAGTTCTATTTGTGCCACTGCCTAGCTGTAGTTGTAGTTGTGTTTGTACATGTGTTGGCACAGTTGGATGTGACTTTTTTGATGGCATGTGTTGTGTTTATCTGACTGAGATACACATTTTGGGATGATTCTGTTCTGGTTGCTGTGTAATTGCTATGAGTGCATGGTTTGACTCTCCCCTTGACAGTGATGTGTGTGTTTTCTGGCAGTATATTGTGTACATTTGTTGTGTACTCACCAGGCTCTGGGATGTCCTCTAGTCCATATACGCTCACTGGCGGAAGGATGGCCCGCACCTTCTCCTCCCAGGGCCTGAGGTATATTGGCTTGGCAGGAGGGCCACTGCCGGTGTATTGGCTGTTGATGTAGTCTTTCTTCAGCAGGTCCCGTACCCTCCTGCGCACGTCATACCACCTGTTCTGGATGTCGCTCTTTGTGCGCCGACATGGTGATTGTGCGTTCACCCTGTTGATGATCCTCTCCCACATCTTGGTTTTCTGGGAGATGGGGGTCTGTTGGACCAGTGTGCCAAACAGCTGTGGCTCTACCCTGAGGATCTCGTCTACCATGACTTCCAATTCACAATCTAGGAACTTGGGATTCTTCTTGGGGGGCATGGTGATGGGTGGTGATGGTGAGTGATGTGTGTGTTGGTGTGCAGGTGAGGGTGTGTTAGTGTGTGTTTTGCTTGGTGTCTGTGAGGTAGGTATTTGTTGGTGTGCTGATGGTGTGTGGCTTGTGTGAGGGATGAGCTGTGGGTGTGTGGTTGCTTTCTCTTGGGTGCTGGCAGTGGAATGGCATTTGCAAAGGCTCATGGTTGTGATTTGTGTCCTTTATATAGGTGGAGTTGTGGGTGTGTCTTTGTTCTCTGTCCCCACCCCCCCCAGTATTTATTGGCTTGGTAATTGCTTGTTTGGCCTTTTTTTGGGTGATTTTTCCTTTGTGCTGTTTGTGTATGTTGGAAACGTTCTTGTGACCGAGTCGGACCCTGCATTTGTCTCGTACGGTCTTCTCCGTTTCGTTCACGCTGTGTTTGTGCAGTTTTCTATGCTGCGTACGCGTCGGTCGCGGTGTTTTGTGTTGCTTCGGCTCGGTTTTGTATGCGTGTCGGTCGTGCGGCTTGGCCTCCGTCCGACTCGCTCGTGGTTTTCGCGCCTTGCATCGTACTTTGCGGTTTGGTGTTCGCGTGTACGTTTCGGTCGGATTTTTTCCGGGTGCGTGTCGGTCGGTTGGATTCGCGTGTTTTTCCGGCCGGATTGCTGTTTTCCTTGCGGCTCGGTCGGTCGACTTGGTTTCGGTACGTGTCGGTCGGATTTTTCACGCCTTGCATCGTACTTGGCGTGTCGGGCGCCACAGGTACGTGTCGGTCGGTATTATTTCCGGATCCGAGTCGGTCGGTGCTTTTTCCGGCCCGAATCGGAATCGACCCCTATGTATGCTATTTCCTATTACAGTTTCATGTAATATGGCTCCCGACTAGTCTGCTTGTTCTTTACAGTTGCTTTCCCCTTCCCTCATAAAAACCAACGAGAGAGTCACCCTTCCCCTTAACCCCTCTCCCCCTCCCTATCCCAACATTCAACTGAACAAACTTAAACTAAAGTAATTATAACATTGTAGGTTACTCAGCCGGGGGAACTGATATTGGGTTATATATTATGTGTTGGCGTACGGGGTGGGATGGAGTTCTAAGCTGTCGGTGCCCGCCATCCCCTGATGTACCGGTTAGAATTGGAAGAGGTGTAATGCCCTCGTTCTGGATGGGCACGTCAGCAATGGTAGCCCTGTCGAAAGATAATTGGTTAGAAACCCCCATGTATATTCAAAACTCTTGAAAGCCTCTCCATCGTAAGTGCCTGCCAGAGACGTGCATGCCACTGAGTGATAGACGGTGCCTCTTGCTTCTTCCAGGCTGCTGCCACTGCCATTTTTGCTGCACCTAGACACTACCAGACAATACCCTTGTCTGCCTTCGTCTGGTACTTTAGGGAATCTGTCCTGAGTCCTAATAAAGCGAAGGAAATCGTTTCCGGTATGGGGTAACCTAGTATCTCTTTTATTTGAGCCAAGATCTCGGACCAAAAAGGGCGTATGTTAGGGCAGTCCCACCAGATGTTTTGGAAATCAACCAGCAGCCCGCAGCCCCTCCAGCATAGGTCGATCGTGTCCGGATAGCATTTTTTCAATTTCGTGGGATATAAGGACCATTCCTATAGAAGTTTGTAATGTTCCTCTCTGAGACTAAGAGAATGATTATGTTTATGTATATCCCTCCAGAGAGCCTGCCAGTCCGGCTCTGATATGTCTTGTCCCAGTGTCCGCTCCCAGAAAGCCATATGTCTCTGCGTTTGCTCTATTGTGGAGCGTAGCAGCAGTGAGTAAAGGAAGGAGATAATGCCCTTGGTGCCTGGGGTCTTTTTCACAAAGGTTTCGAGCAGTGTAAGATCCCTCATGCTAGCCTCCCTCGTCTCTGGCTGCAGCGCCCAATGCCTTAGTTGTTGGTAGTGGAAAAATTCTTCTTTTGTTAAATTGAAGTCTCGTTGACAGTGCTCGAAGTTGAGTATATCAGTGTTGTGGAATAAGTGTGATAGCATCAGGCACCCCCCCTCCCTCCATGGGTCAAAGGGGCCCGGCACTAATCCTGGCGGGAATGCTGGGTTAAAATGAATCAGGGTGAAGGGAGAGGGAAATGTCGTCCATGGCGACTTCTTATGTATTTCGTCCCAAATCCTCAAAACTGTCCTGGTGGGAGTGCTAAGATATACATTGGCTGGTCGATCTACTTTAGGTTTCCACAATAGATCCCAGATGACTCTGCCTGTTATTGCCCTGTCCATATGCAGCCAATGTTTGTCTGATACCCTTTGTGACCACTCTATGGTAACATGCAGCTGTGCTGCCTTGTAATACATATTAAAGTCTGGAAGGCCCAACCCTTCCTTCGTCCTAAGTCTCTGAAGTAGTTTAAAGGGTGGTTGTGCCCGTTTATTCTGCCATATAAATTTGTTGAGAACAGTTTTAAGTTTATCCAGAAATCCTGTTTCTAGTTCAATGGGTAAACTTTGAAACACTGGAGGAATCGGGGAAGCACCACCATTTTAATTGCATGAATTCTCCCCAACCAAGAAAGATAGAGCGGGCCCATCTTTTTAAATCTGAGGTTAGCGCTTGTAATAAAGTTGGGTAGTTGGCATGGAATAGTTGGGAAAGTCTTGGAGTTAATTTTATTCCTAAATATGTGAGATTTTTCTTGGCCCATTGAAAAGGTGAGGCTCTACTGAGTGCCTCCATCTCGCCCTCCAATAGAGTCAGATTCAGAAGGGAGGACTTGGAGAGGTTGATGCGAAATCCCGCCACCTGCTCAAATACGTTTAGCTCTCTTTGGAGGGCCGTCAAAGAGCCCCTGGGATCTGTAAGGGGAAGAAGGATGTCATCTGCGAATAACGAGATTTATGTTCTTCTCCACCAAAGGGCATTCCTCTGATCTCCTGATTTGCTCTAATTGCCGTAGCTAGGGGTTCAAACTCCGGGCAATGAGAAGAGGCGAGAGTGGACTACCCTGCCATGTCCCCCTCTCTAATCGAAATGGTTTCGCGCTAGCGCCATTCACGAGAGCCCTAGAGCTTGGAGCAGCATTGTTTGCTTGTATCATGAGTATAAATTTCTCACTAAAACCAAAGCGCTTGAGTGTTGCAATCAGAAACGCCCAGTCAACGCGGTCAAACGCTTTTTTTTGCGTCTAAGCCTAACAGTACTGCCGGTATGCCTTTTTTATTCGTTTTTTCAATGAGATGGAGGATTCATCTGACATTGTCGTGTGTTTGGCGCTTCTTTATGAACCCCGATTGATCGGGATGTATGAGTTCGGGCATTAGATCTTCCAGACGGGAGGCCAATATTTTCAAATATATTTTAGCATCGAGGTTGAGGAGAGCTATCAGTCGATAGGAGCCACATAACTGCGGGTCTTTCCCGGCTTTAGGGAGTACTATCGTGAGCGCTTCTCTCATTGAAGGAGTGACTGTGCCCTCCCTGGCCATGTAATTGTATAATTCTGTCAGGTGTGGAATTAATTCCGCCCCGTACGCTTTATAGAAACGAGCGGTTAGTCCAACCAGACCAGGAGATTTAAAGAGTTTTAGGTTGTCTATTGCTAGTCGTACCTCCTCCTCGCTGATGGGTTCAGCCAGCCTATCATTTTGTTCCTGCATTATTTTAGGCAATTCTATTTTATCTAGGTAACTTGTGTGGGCGACCGGATCTGTGTGTTCTGCCTTGTACACGGCCTGATCAAATTCACGGAACACTTCCGCTTTACGGTGCTCTTCAGTTTCTATTGTTCCCTTCGAGTTCTGTATTTCGCTAATATACTCTTTGTCCCTCTTCACTCTAAGCTGTCTCACCAAGTTCCTCCCCACCTTATTCCCCTGGGCGTATGACGTTTGTTTCAGCCGCAGCAGCGTCATTTCAGCCCGGTTTGCATATATTGCATTCAGTTTACCCTTTGCTGTGGTGACTTTCCGTTGAAGAGGTAGACTAGGCGCATCCTTATGCACCTTTTCTAGAACTTGTAGCTCGGCCTCTAGGGAGCGCCGTTCTAGGGCCCTTAGCCTATTTAGTTCAGTTGTCGCTGCGATGCAGTGCCCCCTCAAAACTGCTTTAAAGGCATCCCAATTGTTGGCTGGTGTGGTATCTTGGGAGTGATTTAATTGAAAAAAGTATTTTATTGTTTTACGAAGTTCCTCCCACGCTAGCCTATCGCGCAGTCGCGCATGTGGGAAGAACCACCGAGCGTTTAGGTGTTCGGGCTCGCCATTCGAGGGAACATGTTACTGGGGCGTGATCCGAGATGATGATAGATCTAATGTCAGAGGTGCGTATCTCGCTTTTTAATTTCCGACTCATAAAGACATAGTCCAGTCTCGAATATGTACGGTGAATATGTGAGAAGAAAGTGTAGTCTTTGTCTGAGGAATGAAACTCTCTCCATATATCTATTAGGCCCAGTTCTTTTATTGCATTTTTAGCTGTTTTGGAAAAGCTACTGGTCTGTGCTCTATGTGGGTGTGTGCTATCCATTCCAGAGTGCCAAGTAAGGTTAAAGTCGCCCATGAGGATCACCTCCCCCTCTGCAAAGTCTCCCAACATGTTTAGTGTCTTCATAAGGAAAGGGAGTTGGTTGGCATTCGGGGCATAGATCGATGCCACAGTGCACAGCTTCCCTTATATACACCCCTTTACCATCACTAGTCTGCCCTCTTTGTCCGTTTTGTGACTTTCTACTTGAAATTATAGTGAGGAGTGGAACAGTATCGCGACACCGTAATGTTTAGTGGAGTCGGATGACTGAAATATATGGGGATGAGTCTTATGTTTGAGCCTGTGGGCCTCAGAGCATTTTAGGTGTGTCTCTTGTAAGGCGACTATGTCCCAGTGATCATCTAACAGGTATTTCCATATTTTATGACATTTAGCCGGAGCATTTAGACCTCATACATTCAACGAAAGCGTCTGTATTACCATGTCTTTATTCGTAACACTTTCTCTAGTGGCCGCACTCGATGCTCCCCTTCCTCCCCCATCCCCTTCAACACCGACCCCACCCCCCCCGGAGCCACTTGCAGTGTCTCCCTGCTGCCCCATTAGTATTTGAGACCCTCCAACCGGCAAGTACCTACATGAAAAAAGATAACAAAAACTCCCCCCCATGTTCAAACTTTCCGGAACAACATGTCCCAGATTGAGCTGTGTAGTCTTCATCATTGATGTCCTTTAGGGCTACAGGTCCAACATCGCTGCCTTGGCTTCTGTGTTTCTCCCATGAATCGGATCAAGACCCTTCTAGCCTCTCTCTCTTAGCCCGTTAGAGAAACTGCCAATCTACCGACCGTACCACTCTTTGGTAGTCCTTTCACCCAGAGGAGGATGTCCCATGCATGACCGAGGGTGACAACGGGCACTCTCATGGAACCTCGATCACCTGGTACTTCGGACCTTCCCCAGAGTTCTGTTTCCGTGTGCCCTTGAGTGAAAAAAGACAGCCACCAAATGACCTCTGTCTCAGTCGCCGCTGTTCATTTTCTTCTTTGCTGTTTAGGCAGTCGATGAGTGAGCCATGGAGCATTCTCTGTGTTTTCACCTGCTGCCAATTTTGCCGACTCAGGCCCCTCTGTGGCCCGCTCATTCCTGATTGACTCCAGACCAAGTATATTCAAGGCCTTCTCTAGCTCTGTGCAGTGGTGCTGTCTATTGCGATGTTCAAATGCTAGACCAAAGGGAAAAGCTATCTGTATCTCACATTGTCCTGACGCAGTTTATCGGTCACTGGGCAAAACTGTTGGCGTTGTGCCAAAGTAGCTGGAGCGATGTCTTGAAAAAGCGAGCATGAGAAACCTTGAAAATTCACCTTGTCGGTTTTCCTAGCTCCTTGCAGAATGGCCTCCTTTACTTTAAAAGAGTGTAGCTTTACTAGTACATCCGCTGGTCTCTGATTCTCTCCTGTGGGGGTCTTCCCACCCTGTGCACTCTGTCTATTTTAATCTTGAGAGTGTTAGAGTCCAGGACCTTGTTGAATAACCCTGTTACAAATGCCTCCAGGTCCGGTCCCTCCGCTGCTTCTTCCAATTGTCGGATTCGGATGTTCTCCCTTCGGGATCTATTTTCAACATCTTCCGTTTTGATTATCGCCAATTGTAGTTACGTTTTCAGGGTTTGTGTTGTGTTCTCTGCCGTTCCACATCCTGCTCCAGTATTTGAATTTTGTTTTCCATGTCCAGGGTCCTGCTGCCTACATAGTCAATGTCCTGCCTCAAGGTGAGTAGTTTGTCATTCAGGTCCGTTTTGAGCTTGTCAATAGACGTGACTACATCTGATTGTATCTCTGCACACAGTTTTTTTTTAAATTCACGCAGCGAGGCCAAGAAGTCATCTTTTGTGAGTGCCATGCTCTCGTCTGTTTCTGCTAGTTGTCGGGCAGTGGGCGCTTCTGTGGAGCCGAAGTAGTTGGAGACCCTATTAATTTGGGTCTTCTTTGGTGGCATAGGGATGGTCTCCGCTCCCGATGCCTGGATCAGGCGGGAACCGTTGCTAACAAAGTTTCTGAGGCTGCCTCTCTGTTCTCCAAGGCCGCTGGGTTTTCACTGTGGGCTCCCCTTCATATGCCAGGTAAGTCCTTCTACGTTTACTTTTGTCTCTCTGGAGGGTTCTGAAAAGCTGACTGTTGGACTTGGCCCTTTTTGCAGGGTCATCCCTGAACTTTTTGCCTTCCTCCTGGTATTTTTTCTGACCTGGTGTTGGTGGTTTTAGGACTCTGGGCACTTTATCACTGCTGTCCAGTGTAAAGTGCATGTGCTCTCTATGGTAAAGCATGGTAAGATTGGTCTACACCTGTTTGGCTAATTTAATTTACCTATCAGTCCCCAGTAATGTGGTATCTCATATACCCGGGGCCAGTAAATTAAATGCTACTGGTGGGCTTGCAGTGCTGATTGCGCCACCCACCAAAGTAGCCTTTCAAAACTGTCTCAGGCCTCTGCCATTGCAGGGCCTGCACACGCAGTTTACTGCCGCTGTGACGTGGCACATAAAATGGGTGCCACGTCTGTGACTCCCCTTTTACTACATATCAGTCACCCCTAAGGTAGGTCCTAGCTAGCCCTATGGGCAGGGTGCAATGTAGGTAAAAGGTAGGACATGTGCCTTAACTGTGTGGCATGTCCTGATAGTGACAAACAGCCATTTTGGTTTCTCACTACTGTGAGGCTGCCCTCTCATAGGGATGCATTGGGGATTCCCTGATAAATGTTTCAGTGGAAATTCCTGATCTGAGAGGAGTAGAGTGGTCAAGTTTGGTATGTTTGGAATAGTGGTAATAAATGCTGCGCAATGGTGTTCGCAGATTTATTATCACTATTTTAGAAAGGCCACTTTTAGAAGTGGGCATTTCTGTGTGCTATATGTCTTTGTGCCTGCCTGATGTGTATTGCATGTCTGGCTCTCGAGTGACAGGGGCTGGGTGAGTCAGCACTAGGCTGAATAGGCCAAACTGCATTTGGAGTGGTGGGAGGAGTAGTACCTAGGACTGAATGGGACTGTGCCTGCCTTCCACAATGCTGGCTCCGCCCCCCTGTGGTGTGTCTGGGGCCAGAGCCTTCACTGACAAAGGAGATGGTGGTGCGCCTTTAGAGAAAGGTGTGAGTGCCCCCAGAACTGGTTTGGACCGGGTGCAGAGCCCTGGGCCAGGGGGAGAACAAAGACATTTGGGGTATAAGTATTGGGGCTGTGACCCCATGAAAGGCTGCTGAGTGCTTACTTGAAGCCTGCAGCCGGCAGGCTGCTGGAGCTGAACTGGAACAGAAGAGGCTGCGTGGGACTGGAACTGCACCTGGCCAGAGGACTGCCATGAGGAACTGCCATCTGGACTTTGCCTGGTGTGCTCATCTGGAGCCTGCTGGGCTACCAGAAGGTCTGCCACCTTCACTGAGGGTCCCTGATGTGCTGGCCTGCCTGCCTGCTATCCCGGTGCAGGTGTATCCAGTACCCCTGAAGAGAGGGGGCCCTGCTGCTAGAAGCGCATCGGGAGCGCTTCATCTTTTTTTGTTGTTGTGTGCTCTTTGCCCCCTTGAAATTCGAGGAAGGGAGGCTCCTGCTTCCAGCGCATCGTGAGCACTTCACGGAAACCAGAAGTCAGGCGGCTGTTGCCTGACTGTGGGAGGGGCAGAGGAGAGCCCCGTGCGTGTCCTCACAGCTGAGAGTGAGGGGCAGAAAGTTGCTACCGGAGGGAGGAGCTGTGACAGAGGAGTGCTCCCCCCTCCCTAAACCCCAGCGAGTGTGTGCGCTTGGGGACGAAGAAGCCACAAGAAGTCAGGCGTCTGGCCTGGTTGTGGGAGGAGCTATGTCCCAGGAAGCCTGATTGCGGGCGGGACTGCTGGACGCGATGCCAGCGCGCGAGACTCCCAAAGTATTGCTGGGCAACCAGTGAGCCCGCCGGAAGTCAGGCAAGTCCACGCCTGATTGTGGGCGGGGCCCACACCTCCTAGAGGAGAAAAGGTCAACGGAGACTTCACTCTGGGTGTGTGGCTGACGGCGACCTCCACATTCCAGACCCACCGGGGCGGTACCGACTGGAACTGCTGAGCCAGGTGAGACCGGGGCTGGCGAGGCCCCTTTACGCCACAGCCCCAACGGGAGAGAAGGGCCCCGAGAGGCCTTCCTGTGTGTCTTCCCCCCACACTGTTTTCCGGGCGGTGAGGAGGAGGGGTGAAGAGAGGAAGAAGACGGCCGCTACTTGAATCACTCAGCCCCCAACGAACAGTGAGTGGGTCTGAGCCTCTTTCGTTTGCTTCCACCCGGGCCGCGGTGTGGTGACGTCCGGGGGCCCGGCCGAAGGAGAGGTTGAGTAGCCGGAAGCCAGGCGAGGCCTGAGTGTGGGCGGAGCCGCGACGAGTGCGGGTCCGACTGAGACCTCACTCCGTGTTCCACAAGCAGTTGAGTTGTTACCGGCCACAAGAGAAGCCCGGTAAGTGGGGCTAAGTAGGCACACTGTTGGTGCCGATTTTTTGGCAGTACAGCTGCACTGCCAGATCGCAGGCAGCTGCAACGTGGGGCACCTGGTTAGGGAGGGCAAGGGTGAATTGCACCCCCTCCCGCCCTGTGAGGATTGTGCCCAAAGTGAGTGCTGCAGCCAAGAGAGCCCTGACGTTTTGGGACATAGGGCATTGCGGGGAAGCCCAAGCTGGGCTCCCGAGGATAAGGGCAGTGGGCCTGGGGGATCACCTGGGGGTTCGGTGGGGCATAAGGCCCTAAGGAGATGAGTGCACCTGACCAGTGTTACTGTGGTGCCCTGCTAATTTAGGCTGTAGGCCTAATGTGATGATGCATACTGTGTTTATGCCCAGTGTTTATGCATAATGTGTTTATGCCTAATATGTATGCCTAATGTGATGATGCATAATGTGTTCATGCCCAGTGTTTATGCATAATGTGTTTATGCCTAATGTGAATGCCTAATGTGGTTTATGCATAAGGGCCAATACCAGTAGGTACTGGTTGTTTTATTTTCACTACTTGAATTCTAATGGATATGACAGTGGCCCGATTGGCCCTATCATGTATATAATCCCCTGTAAAGTGATACCTAAGTGCCAGGTGGCACAGTGTATATATGTGATTGCATTCTAATGTGTTTATGAGTAATACAAAGGCTATTTTTTATATAACCTTGTGTGGAATTTCTTTTGTGGTGTGCCTAGTGTGTCGCTGCTGTGTGAGTGTGTTGCGCAAATGCTTTACACATTGCCTCTGGGATAAGCCTGACTGCTCGTGCCAAGCTACCAAGGGGGTGAGCAGGGGTTATCTTCAGTGTGTAACTCCCTTGCCCTAACTAGAGTGGTGGTTTCTGCCTGGCTTAGGCGCTTGCCCTAGCCAACCAGAAATCCCATTTCTAACATTGACTTCCTGGATTCTCCCCCTCGGCGCTTTAGATGATTTGTGATCTAGTGCATGGGTTATGAGCTCAGAGGCCGTACCTCGTTTTTCCTCTGTTCCCCTCACTGATGTGCAGCCTTTGTTATTTTCCCCCTGTGTAAGAAGATCCAACTGCCTTTATTGTCCTACTTGGCCCAAGTCCTTTACCTGCTCCTTCCCTCCATCATACTGTCTGCCTCGCTACGCCGCCTCTGGCACTCGCTCGTTTATTTAAGCCGTGTGTGTGTCCCAACGGCTGCCATTTTAGAGTCAGGCGGACCGCCGGGGGGCTTCCAATTCAATCCTTCATCTCGGGGAGGTCCTGCAATCCCCTATTTCCCCCGTGTCACTACTCGCTGCGGTGTCTCGGCTCACCGGTAGACGCTGGCAGTATCAAAACTCCTCTTCGTTGTGCTCCGCTCCCCCAGGCTTCACCCGTGCGGCGCTCCGTACTTCTTTCGTGAGCCTCCCCCTTCTCGCGGACTCATCGGATCACTGGCTCCTGGTAGGTGTTTTTTTTGCTGTTGCTTTGTGTCATTTCGGACTCCCCTGGTGCCTCCTCACTGCATAGCGCCACATCGATCGATTCCCGGCTGACGGCCCATCACCCAGCGGCATGCCATCTTCCCCCTCACGGTTTTCAACGACTTGAAGATGTCGCTGCGTCTCCAAAGCACCTTCTCTAGGAAGCGACGAAGCTCCCGGTGCCAGCGCCACCCTTTATTCCATCTCTTGCAGGCTTTAGTGGTGTCAAGTTTCCGATTTTACATCTTGTGGCAGCGGAGCTGAGACGGACTACGTCCTCTCCGCCATCTTGGTTGGCCATGCCCCCCCGAGCACGATTATTTTAATGTACTTTAGCACCACCAGAGTCACTTTAAGAAACGGGCACTCAGGGCACCCATCCTCTGAGACCATTTATTGCTACTCAACCCATTTTTGAATAGTGACTGGAACCACCAGATCAGGCAACCCTGAACTGAAGCTCCAAATGTAGGTGTGCGCCAATCGAACAAGTCCGTCCCTGAAAGTAGCGATGATGCCCAGCCACCACACTAAAATTGGCCCTTTGACAAACTAATCAAAGAGGACTATGGCCAGAACTGACATCACACTACATTAACACAACCAGACTATATATGTATATATATATATATAAGATACAGAGAACACTTTTTGCATCTTACTAACAACTCAAGGCCTGCCTATAGAAATGAATGAGTAATTACTATGAATTACACTCACTGCGCAGTGTAAACATGATGCACTTTATACTGCAAGGTCTTCGTAAGCTAGATGAGCGAGAAATCAATATGTAACTGTCAACGGTCAGTCTGAGCAGTCGTTTGTTTTTAAGTCTTTCTTTTTCATAAAGATGCCCATGTTTTTATAATTGGTGCAATAGTTTGAATTAACTATGCACTTCATAATAAACTTATACACTGCACAACTGTACACACTTTCTGAATTTAGAAGATGTTATATGTAAAACTGCCTATTATAGCTTTTGTTGTTTCTTGGTTTATTGTATTATGTGAAGAGCATTGTTCACCTATATATTACTCTTAATTCACCTTATTTGCATGCATTGAACATCATAAAAACACATGGACAGAAGTCTGGGAGTACAAATATATGGTTCAGATTTAATCTGCGAGTGCTGATGAAATGATTTGATGGATATCCTGTTCATTGCACTTCAAGTTAGTACCCTTTGTCATATGTAAACACCATCATTAAAGTGAAGCAGGATATAAAATGTAATGAGAAGGTAACACATAAAATTAATTAATGTTTCTATATGATCACCCCCTGGCTATTCTGTCACTTTTAGATCATTCATCTCTGCCCATTCTAGTTCATCTGAATATCACTGAGAGGTACAATTCAGTTCATGGGGACCTTTTCTCAACTCATTCACGTCTATTTAATTTTCTAGAAATTAATGTGATAATTGAGAGAGCAAATGCAGATCAGCATATAGTAGATGTTAAAAGCATGTTACTCTAATTAACACTCATTGGTATGTTTTTATCTTAGGTTTTTCAAAAATAAAAAGTTTTTATTTCATTGTTTTTTTATTTATATGAGAAAAATATTTCTTGCAGCGACGTTTGACGGAAAAAAGTTATTTAATCTTTTCATAATTAACAACTAGGCTTGCTACAGGTAAAAAAAATACCAGTGAATGTTCTTTTTTTATTATTACACTTTATTTGATTTTAGAAACAAAATCATAAAAGTCAAGCACAAAGTAATACATTAGATACACAATAGCAGCAATAGAGAATTGGAGAGGTCACACTTTACCCTGCTTCAATACACCTGAGAGATACCATAATAAAAAATAACATACTGTGAGGGTTGACAAAAGCTGTAAAAACAGTAACGCCATTCTCACTTGATTAAAATTCACAGATAACAAAAGAGGCCATATGAATTTGTGGCGCAGATTGCTATTCCTAGGGCAGATCATGACTATGTACAAAGTATCAGAAATGGAGATATTTTCACACATACATACAGGAAAATCAAAATCCTTGTAGCAGCTACTGCTAGGAGACATAAGCTGTGGAAATAGATTGAGCCTAAAAAGAGTCAACATTCTTCGATGGTAGTTAGACTTTTCTACATTTAGGTAAGGTTCCATGCCACTCACAGGGGCTTATTTATGAGCCCTTGCGTCACTTTTACGCTGCCGGTGCGTCACTTTTTGTGACGCACCAGCAGTGTAAAAAATGCGCCATGGTGCGTCATATTTACAAAGTGACGCATCTAGGTAGATGCGTCACTTTGTAAACCCCTGCGCCACATTTTACCTGCGCCAGGTATAATGTATGCAGGGGGGGCGTTCCGACGCAAGAAAGGGTTGTAGAAGTGACGCAGTGAAATCTATAAGATTTCACTGCGCCATTTCTTTGACCCTAATGCGTCAATATCTTACGCCTGCCTAATGGCAGGCGTAAGACTGAGGCAGGCCCCTTCACATGGGGCTTGCCCCATGTGAAAGGACACATTGCTGGAGTTGCGTCACTTTTGTGACACACTCCAGCAATGCGTCATTTTTGCGCCTACAGATACGTCAGAAATACTGACGTATCTGTAACTCCTTGTGACATGATGCGTCATACTGTAAATATGACGCATCATTGGTGTCGCAGGGAGAGCGCAGTGAAAAGTGACGCCTCGCTGTTTTCACGCAGCGATGCGTCACTTTTCATAAATAAGCCCCACAGTTTTCACCAATATTGAGTGACATACTGAGTGGTTATTTAGAGAAAATGCCTCACGTTCTGCTACCTCCTAGTCATTAAAGGCTCAATTCAACCAAGTAAGATCAGTTTTGACAATATAATATGGTTATTAAACAGGGCTTTCAAGCTGGATGAGATATAATGTAGCCAGGGGATTTGTGACAAGTTGTCCAGACCCATGCAATCACGAACGATTAATCTATTAAACTCCAGCTCGCCCTTCATCCAAACTGAAAGCCAAAGAAGCAAGGGATGAAGACAATAAATCTGAAAACATAACCCATGCCCAATTCTTCATGGGCAACCTCGGAGGGCATGCTTTGTGGGATCCTTAAGAGATCCCTAAAAAATGCATTTTCTGCTATTTGAATGGATACAATGGGCCAATAGCCCCAAATCCCACATCCATAGCTAACTATAGGGATGCATTTAGCTGTAAAAATATCCAAAACTGTCTTCAGATGAGTGCGCCCTAGCCAGCGAGAAAAATTGCCAATGCTGTAAATAGCCCTGTTAAAGTACTTTACGCTGTAATTAATCAACTGGTTTCAATTAAGACTGGAATCCAATTGGACACCCAAGTATAAAAAAATTGTCAACCTTGCTGATATGATGACTCTTCGCTGCAAATTTCGGAGTTTTCGTTTTTTTTGGGCCAAACACCTTCACATGAGATTTTGAGAAATTAGTTGAGAGATCAAGGCTGTCCATAAAACCAATAAAAAGATCTAAAAGACACTGTAATCCCCTAGTAGTATGCACAATTAAAACTGTGTCATCTGCATAGAGCAGAGCAGGGATTTGAGCCTGAGGACCTCCTGCCCAAGGGACATCCATGGGTAGTTCTGTTAAAACTGATTCCAAATATTTGATATAAAAAATAAAGAAAAAAGGTGCAGAAATACAACCCTGACAGACCCCATGCTTCAAATTAAAGTGCAATGTGCATTCCCCCTTAGAGCTGTATCTAACTGACGCCGAAAGGTCATTGTGCAAATCGCACAAAAAAGTGACTAGTGCGGGCTCAACCCCCATCTGCACCATCATGGACCACAGCTTGGTGTGGTTTACTCTATCAAAGGCTGAGCGGAGGTCCATGAAAGCCATATGAATTGCACCCTTCTTGGCTTTGGTATATTTACAGATTAACAAATAAGGGTTTAGGCTTCGCTCAATTGTACCCCGTCCAAGCCTGAACCCATACTGTAGATCGGACAAAATATTGTGCTCTTCCGCCAAGAAGAAAGTCGATTGAAAAACAAAACCTGACCTATGATTTTGACAATAAATCAATAAGAGATATGAGCCTGTAACATACTGGGTCTGATCTATTTCCTTTTTTAAAAATTGGGACACTAACCGAGTGGCGCCACGTCAGCGGCAAAGGGCCACTGGCGGCTGCATTTATGTTCAGGGTCAGTCAGGGGGTGCACAGATCGATAAGGGCCTCATAGAGATCGCCAGGAACTCCATCTAGTTCAGGGGCCTTGCAAAGGAAAAAAAAACTGATAGCTAAACTTACTTCCTCCAATTGAAATACAGTTTTATGATCCAACCTACAAGAGGCCGACGAGATATCCGAATCCTCTTGGTCATAAATGGCCTTGAAACGACCAACCCAGGCCTGCAGCCTAATGAAGCCTGGTTAGAGAGTTGCTCACAACTAAACAAAGGATGATTTATCACACGCCAAAAGGCAGCACTGTCACGCTGTGAGCTGGCAACAAGTAGATTATCCCAGCTCTCAATTTTCACCTGGTTCTTGCGCTCGTTACATGTTGGACGGAAAACTGCCCTGGCTGTCTGCGCCTTATCCTGGCATCAGGGTTCCTTATGCAAAGCCGCTAATAGGTCCTTGTGTGCTCGCAGGCACTTTTTATCAAACCACTTGAAGATACACCCGGCTCGAGAAGAGCAGATTTTATGAATCCACAGATGTTAGAGTTGGACATCAGAATGCTCTGGCCTAAGGCGTTGCCATTAAGACAGGTAGCAGAATCAGTCAGACAAGTGGTGACCAAAGTGTAAATAAAATACATAGGGATAATCAGTGCCCACTGAACCCTCCTCCCCTGATCGGTAGTTAATACTGGCTCCTTGAACAAATCGATCACATCAACAGGCTTTTTATCCCATAAAAAAATAGCCATCATGGGTTTATGGTCACTCAGGGCATCCCACACAACCTTAAATTTGGCAAGAATAGAAAATGATACAAAAATGTAATCAATGGTGGAGTATTTACCACTCCCCTTGAACGTAGGTATCCTCTCAGATGTCCCACCCTGTCTCAGCTCCATAAGGTTTACTAGATAATAGTCAGTAATCAGGTTGCTTATCATATCACCTTGCTGCGTGTGTTTGAGATGGACCCGATCGACAAATGAGGATCTATCCTCTGGCTCCTCATTACCATGACAGGCTAAACAGGGGTGCAAGTTGAAATCCCCCAAAAACAAAATCTGAGAGAAAATAGTCATCTATGTATGCTCTTAGACTAGAAAAGGCATCCAGTTCATTCCTGACTGACAGCATTGTAGAAGTTAGCAACCAGCATTCTATACATATTAGGAAAAATCAGAAGGACAGCAAGGATGTCTGGTGATTTGGACATAATCAATTCAACTTTACAATTAAGGCCCAAATTGATAAGCTTTGCAAGACCCTCTCTGACACGCCCACTAGATGAGAGAATAGCTGTAACAGTATATGTGGCATATCAATCCTTAAAGGTCTCCAGTAAACAAATAACATTCAAAGGTAAACAACACTTTGGACCAGCCATCATTGACTTCAAGATAAACAGAGAACTGAGAACAACTCGACTGACCCTGGGTAGAAACATTATCATTGCCAATAGGACTTCAAGGCCTTGGAACTAGGTTACATATCAGGTTCTCGAGTTGTGTCTGAATAAGGTCCAAAGACACATTCAGCGCTCCCACCATCTGCTCCAAGGCAGCAATCCATGAGCTGAATGCATCAAAAGCTGATGAGATCTTAATGTCCAAATTAAGAAGCAAATATTGGAGGCTGCGCAAGTCCTTATGAGTCTTATGAGTCTTGTGAGTCTCAAATGATTGTACAGGAAGTCCCTTCTTTGTTCCCTTTTCGGATTTACTACTGGGTTTGGAGGAAATCAGCTGAGCTTGATATCTTGTTTTTGGCCTGGCACCTTACCTGCTGGTACTATCCATACCATGAATAGATCGTATGGTGTGCCGACAAATTTACAGGACTATCAGATAGTTGCAGACGGTTAATTAGAATCTCGGAAGGGACAACAATGATTGGCGCCACACCCTCTCCTTAACCCAGTGATACACCTCTATGTGGAGTGACGGCTTGGCAGTTCATGGCCAGCTGGTCTTCAACACACGAGATCTCGTCGGTGAGTATCCCCACTGCATTATTAAGAAAGGACAGTTTGAATTTGCTTGTCCTTGGTCTCTTATCCATCACATTAGTGGAAGCTACTTTCCTCTTCCCCATTGGCCCTTCCGCTTAGGTGATAATGATAATGTTATAGCCCAGCAGACACGGAGCACAACAATAAGCTAAAAGCTAAAAAGAGCATCAGGTATCTCCAGGTAAAAACACTCACCAGCTTGGTTGGGGATCCTACTAAAGGATGTAGGGGGGGGGGGTGGCCCAGCCTTCCTCTTCTGGGTGCTGAGGGCCACAGGATGGGCCTGCCCTTCGCCTCAAGCATTGTTTGTACTTACGCATGTAAAAGTCAACTTCATGGTGATAATTTACACAGTTTGGTAAAGCTTTGTAACTTCACTAATATTTTATATATTCTGGTATAGTTACATTTGATTCATTGTCCCAGTCATGTCACAATGGTGGTTATGATGTCATGTTTACACTAACCATGGTTTGGATACCTCAAAACCTGCAGCTGTACATTAATGTTTTTTATTTCCTAACCCCTGTGTACTTAGCATCATATACTATGTATCTATTTTTCAGTTACATATGGGAATGCAAATAGGATTTTAAAAATGTTAAAATTGTGATTTGAGGATCCGAAGCATTTTAACAAACAATGGTTACAGGTGTACATAGTTATTCACCTACTCCAAATAGAAGGCTCAGACAATTTGTACATGTTATGCATTAACATGCTGAAAATAGTGCTTTCTTGGCATTCATTATTACAGTGGTAAGTTGATTACAGTGAAATATAGTAAAGAGTGTTCATTAAGAGTTTGCTTTATAGGTTACCAACTCATATACAGTGAAGATATCCTGTCCCCCTTATTGAAATGAATTAACAGTAACATCAATTGGAATACTGAGGACCTGATGTGTGCAATGTTATTTGAGTACTATTCTTACACACACTCCAAATAGGTTTCCTTTTTCATGTTGGACAGAGCTCCCAACACTTTTAGTAAAACGTTCATGAATACTTTGTACTTTGTAATCAATGATAAAAAAAACACAATTCATCTGTACATGTTCACTCTTCTCTAAAATAATTGTATTTTTCAATGTTGATGTTAAAAAAAATACTAAACATATCTTCTTATTTTTTAGGTCCACAAATAAGAAATCAAAGTTCAAGTCATCAAGTTCCCACTCAGTCAAAACAGCCAAGTTTGTAAGTCTTCAGTGAGAGTACTTCACCTGCCGAAGGCAAAGAGTTGGAAGATCAGCCTAGCCCATCAGGTTTGTCAGGACACAAAACTTTGTCTACCCACTCCAACCCTCTGTGGATCCCCCTACGAGAATCAAATGGGCATTTCCATGCCACTCATCGTGTCTTGCATCCTCATAGCAACATCAACGGTGGCTGCCCTTGTCCTGGCTCCAGTTTGTACTATGCCATCAACAACTTGTTCAGCCAGGGCAGACACCATCTGTGGCCCCACACGCAAGGGCATAGGGCCATGGAGAAACCCCTGGGGCAGGACCAGCTGCAGGAGAGTGGCTGAGATAGTCCTAACACCTACTCAAACTATGGGGTGAAATTTGATGGGTGCGGCTACCCAACAGGAGAAACAATTGGGGAAAATAATTGGACTTCTAAGGGAACAAAATTATCTTTTGAGGGCCAAAAGTGAGATCAATCAGTCCCACAATGACTTACTGGAGCAGCATCTGAGCATCCAGACAGTACATATTGGAGTGGTTCCAGATGGATTTACATCTCTAGAGGCAGCAGTGTCAAATTTCGGTGGCAATTTCTTTAAGGATCAAACAACTGCTAGTTCTAATCCACCTATTCTCCAACTGGCACTTCCTCAGAATGGGGGACACTGTTGCTTGTGGAATCAACTGTAACCACCTCCCCTGAGGCAACTCTGACCACTCCCTTAGGAGGTGCAGTCCATCTGGCTCAGTTGAGGACAACACTAAAAATACCACCAAGGGATCAAAGAAGTAACAGACTCCTGTGAGTGGCAATGGAAGAACTTTAACTACATTCTGTCTCCCATTTGGTTATAGACTCATTGTCATTTGTTTGTTGAAGTTCTCCTTAATAGTTTTGGCTCATACTTCATTCTTCATCAACCATAACAGATTTCATTTTGTGGAAAACATTTGTTGTTGTTTTTGTTTTATGACTACAATGTAACTAAAAACAAATAAAACAAATTATGTGTGTGAGTTATAATGCTACGTCTGTTTTTCCATCCAACGAAAAACATTACATTCCTTCAAGTATACGTTAAATGTTTCTATGTCATAACAAATGCATTAGATCAAAGCATACAGTTCAGACTTTAAAGCATGTAATAAACATACAACCAAAAAAAGATGTTTTTCAAATAATATTATTATTTTTTTAGTTTCTGTCTGCCCTTGTAAGGAGGTAATACAATCTCCTCATTTGACCCAGCACATGTAACAAAGGAGACAAGATTTCCAAAGCAATGTGCAAAAGCATATCAATTTGGATACCATGCTTGGAAAGAACAGACAACATTAAAGGATTTAGCAACAATGAGAATTTGGGGAATTATGGCTTCCTATTGTGAGGATTTTATGTAATGCAAAAATTCTTCACAAATGCTTATTCCAAACACAGTAGTGATCACAATGGGAGCCTTCAAAAATAATTTGAAATTGTGTTCCGGTTTGGAGACAAGATGCTTGCCAAACAATATCAACAACTATGCACCTTTAATTAAAGCATTAAACAGAATCAAAACAGAAATCATTATTTCAGATAGCATACACGTGTTGGAAACCATACAAGAAACTTCATAACGTTAACACTGGTACATGTCCATAAGCAAATTAATAGACAGCATGAGTACACACAATCCATCAATGTTTTATTATTGTGTTTACCATATGTCTACATCATCAAGTTGTGTGAAAGAGTTCATTGTACCCTCTGATAACTTGCTAGTACTTCATCAGCTGGCACGATGGTGTGAACTATATCATTTAATGTAATAAAAATAAAACTTTTTAACTGAATAAACTTAAATTTTTTTTATCTTCTTTAATGAAAAATAAAGGCATGCCAACATAGTTATATTCATGTTTTCAAAGCTTACTACATTTGTAATGCTTCAGACCAAACAAGCTACCATATTACTATTGGATGCAAATATTTACTTTATAAGTTCAACTATGTCATATTTGTATTGAACTAATAAAATAAATTGAACTTTAATGTTAGCAAAAGTTGATACAATAAAACATATCTTAGCCAGCCAAAGCTAAAAAAATTAAAAATTGTTAGTCAGGAAATACATACTTACCATCAGTCAAAGATGTTCTCAATTAGTTCACGCCTGAGTTTATTTCCTTCATCATCGCTGTCATTCTGCTGATGCATGTCCACAACATCACCCTGGGGTTCTCCTTGATAATCATCATCTGGTATGAATGGTATTTCCTGCCACAGGGTAATTTTGTGCAGCATGCAACACAATACTTCTATTTTACAGACCTTCCCGGGAGAGAAGAGGAGGGCTCCACCAGACTTTTCCATGTAAGGGAAACGTGCCTTCAGGAACCCAAATGTCCTCTCAACAGTTCCACTAGTTCTGACATGTACCTCTTTGAAGTGGACATCCCCTAGTGTTGTGGAGGTAGTAGCCATGTAAGACTAGGGTATGCAGAATCCCTTGAAACAATAGAAAAATTAAATGATACAAATTGCATACATATTACTTATCAGTAACTTTATTGTCATCATTATAACAAAAGAATGAAGAATGTAGCAAAAAACTAACCAGCATGCCATGTGCTCACTGTGGCACAGTCTGCCATCTGTGGTGATATGCTGCTGTTGCATAGCACTAGCGAGTCATGGGTGGATTCATTCATTCTGGCACATGCACTTGATATGTAGAGATCTGGTAAGCAAAAACCTGAACAGTGATGGGGTGGAAATGTTTTCAATTCCAATACACCTGCTGTCAGATATGAGGTGGTAGTGATGCTACTTGGTTACTACCTATGGCACCAGCTGCATTTGGAATTCCTCACAAACCATAGAAGTCTGCCTTCATATTATTTAATGTTGCATTGTCTGTCAGAAGTTGCCTGCAGACATTCTTATGTTAGAACATGACATTCAAAACTTGGCTGAGAAGAGCTGAAAACGTTGGTTATGCCATTCCATTGGAGTCGTTAACAGTATATTGGAATGAGCCAGTTGAACAAAAATGTAAGACAGAAATTCTCTTCACAATAAGAGGAATAGATGTTACATTTCCGAGATATGGCATCAAATCCCCTTCAAAATGTTGGCTGAATGCTTTAATAGTTGCTTTGTTTTAGCAAAATTCCATTTTAATATGTCTGGTATGGTATGTATGGTATCAAGGTCACACACACACATATAAATATATATATATATATATATATGAATATACATATATATATTCACTGAAAAAACCATAGGTTTCAGGGACGTTATAGTTAGTTGGACATTTCACTCGTACAAAACCTGAGAAATTCCGCCGTTATAGTTAGTTCAGCTAACTATAACTCGCGCCCCCGCAATGCACTGCTGATGACGTCACATATTACATCATTCATGACATGGTCAGTGACATCACTGATGACATCACTGATGACATCTCAAATGACATCGCTGATGACATCACTGATGACATCATCCGGTGACTGTGTGTTTCTATAAGGTTTAAATATGTTTTATATATATGCCAAGGTGTATTGAAGAATGAGTGGGTGTATAAGTGTCTGGATGGAGGATTTAGTAGGTGCGTGACTGACTGTATAAGTGAGTGATTAAATGTGTCCTACTGAATGCATGGGTTAGTGACTAAACTGTGTGAATGTCTGTATCAGTCTGTCTGTTTTGTGTAAGCTGCTGCATGGGTTGGTGAGTAGCTACATGAGTGTCTATATGGGTTACTGATTGGTTGCCTGAGTATTTGTATGGGTGCCTGAGTGTGTGTGTGTGTGGGTGGGTGGGTGGGTGGGAGGTGTGTAACTCTGTGCATAGATGTGTGAGTGGTTGATTCACTGGGTGTATGGGTTCAAGAGTGCATGTGGAAACAGCTGTATGGGTGGGTGAGTGTGTGTATGGGTGTGTGGTGAGTGAATGGATGTCTCAGTGGTACATGTGTGAGTAACTACATATGTGAAAGGCAGTATATGTGAGTGTTGGAGTATATAAATGACTATATGAGTGAGTGATTGTGAGAGTGGCTGTATGGATGAGTATCAGTGATTGTATAAGAGAGTAAGTATGCGTTAGTATCTGTATGAATAAATGAGGTGGTGTGTGTATAACTGTATAGGTGAGAAAATGGAATTGTGATTGATTCTTTGCATGACTGACTAGGTGTGTGAGTAACTCTGGATGAGTGGCGGCATGTGAGTGTCTGTATAGGTGTATGAGTGCATATGATAGTGTTGTATTGATGAGTGACTACATGTATGAGTGACTGTATGGCTGAATGAGTGGATGTGTGTGTAGACCTAGGAATCAGTGAATGCGTATGTAGTAACTGGTATTGGTGTGTCTATGGTTTCGAAAATGGTAGTCTGTATTTTAGAGTGGGTGTATCAAAGGTTATATTAGGGTGTGAGGAGGTGCATCAGATTTTCACGTGGATGATGTCATCAGTGATGTCATCAGTGATGTCATCAGTGATGTCACTGACCATGTCATGAATGATGTAATATGTGACGTCATCAGCAGTGCATTGCAGGGGCGCAAGTTATAGTTAGCTGAACTAACTATAACGGCGGAATTTCTCAGGTTTTGTACGAGTGAAATCTCCAACTAACTATAACGTCCCTGAAACCTATGGTTTTTTCAGTGAATTTCTATGGTTTTTTAAATGCTAATTTCTAACTATAACGTCCCTGAAACCTATGGTTTTTTCAGTGAATTTCAAAGGTTTTTTAAATGCTAATTTCTAACTATAACGTCCCTGAAACCTATGGTTTTTTCAGTGAATTTCGAAGGTTTTTTAAATGCTAATTTCTAACTATAACATACCAGTCGCGTTTCCAGAGTGGTGGAGAAAGGTGAGCGTGGCCTCCGAACACCTCTTAGCAATCCCACTGTGTGGGATTTACTGGAGGTAACAGGAGGAGTAGTTAGCCCCCAACGTCAACCTTGGGGGCCAACTACCCTTTTATTACATCAGTAAGTCCCACACAGCAGGATTGCTAACTTGTTATATCAGGCCCCGCCCTCTCACTGCACCTGTGCAAACGCACCCCCTAGCACGTTGTAAATTGGGGGATTAAGTCCCCGGGGTGCGTTTGCACAGTGGTGCAGGGAGGGGGCGGGGCCTGATATAACAAGTTAGCAATCCTGCTGTGTGGGACTTACTGGTGGTAATAAAAGGGGTAGTTGGCCAAGTGTGCAAACGCGCCCCGTGGTGCGTTTAGTTGGGGGATTAGTCCCTTGAATCCTGAGGGTCCCTGGGGCCAACTAGCCCACCAGGTACCTCCAGTAGCGCCACAGAGCTGCGTTGCAGAGAGGTGGTCCGAGGCCACGCCCTTTTTACACTGCTCTGCAACACAACTCTGTGGCGCTTACTGGAGGTACCTGGTGGGCTAGTTGGCCCTCAGGGACCCTCAGGATTCAAGAGGACTTAATCCCCCAACTTAAAACGCGCCACAGGGCGCGTTTGCACACTCTGTCACATCAGGCCCCGCCCTCCCTTCACCACTGGAACGCGCCCCGTGGCGCGTTTTAAGTTGGGGGATTAGTCCCTTTGAGAGGTCCCTGGGGTTCAACTAGCCCACCAGGTACCTCCAACAAGTGCCACAGAGCTGCGTTGCAGAGAGGTGTAAAAAGAGGCGTGGCCTCGGACCACCTCTCTGCAACGCAGCCCTGTGGCGCTTACTGGAGGTACCTGGTGGGCTAGTTGGCCCCCAGGGACCCACAGGATTGAAGTGGATTTAATTCCCCAACTTAAAACGCGCCACGGGGCGCGTTTGCAGAGTGTTGCTGGAAGGGGGCGGGGCCGCCGGCGCGATACCGACTTTAAAAAAAAAGAATTTTTTAGAAGGGGGGCTGTGTGGCCCTCCTTCTCTTTCTTTTTTTGTGGCCCTGGGGACCCCATCCCTCAGGGCCTGACCCCTTTTTATAAAAAAATAAAATACGGGAGGGGGTCCGCGTGGCCCCCCTCCAGAGGCCAATTATGGCCCCGGGGACCCAATCCCTGTTTGGTTTCTGCCCTTGCCCAATTACGTGACATATCCTGAAAATCATATACAACTTAGGCATCACCTTCAACAGAGACTCCCGGACACGTAGGACGAAATTAAAGTGGTAAGTGAAATTAGCTGGTTGTCTGCTGTTATTCGCTACGTGCTCACGCATAGGATAATATTTTCAGAATTATAAATTGTAAGCAGGTTCACGTGTCATCAAAAAGTCAGATTGAAGCATCTGTGACTTTCACATTCTCATAAATGTTTCTGCAAATCCGAGCACTTGGAGTGTTTTAGAGGATGTATGTTCGTTGAGTACAGCACACGATTTAAACTTAAGAAGAAAATACTTAAACTAGAATCCAGTATATCTGAACATAAAGGTACCAAAGTAAACGGTAACAAGCACTGGCAGTGGCAAACTATGCAATCCCTCGGAACCCCTTTCCAAGCTGTCTAAGAATACGAGGCAACCACACAAAAGGAGGAACATTTGCCACACCTGAAATGAGAAACGCAAGAATGACGAAATCGGTAGTTTTTTCACAATTGCAGATTTTATGTTTTCTTGCACGCAGGCAAAGTAGGTGGAAATTTGCGTGCAGCTTTTTGGGGAGGTGGTGGGTGGGATCCTGTTCTCGTTCACAATTTTCCATTTCACAGCTATTGGTCAGCCCGGTTGCCCTGGTGCGAGTATCCACCCCTGAGGGACTTTGGCTGTATGGAGAGAGTCAGTGGCTGAGCGGGGATTTACCCAGTCTGTCACCTGTGACAGAGACTGTGTCACGAAAACACGCCGCTGCTTGGAGAGAGGTGCAGGGCAGCTCTGTAGGTGACAGATTCTGTGCAGCCGGGCAAGCGGTTCAGTGCCAGATAGCAGGTGCCTCCTCTCCGCTCCAACACTGTCAGCTCACTGCCTGTGCCTCTACACTACAGTGTGAAAGGGAAAAAATAACCCTGCGGCACTAGTGACCTGAGCAATGAGAGGTAAGGGGCTTGGTCCTTGACGAAAGACCGCCCGCTCCCCTCAGCACTTTATTTGTGTCTGCACGCGCAGCAAACTGCACTTGACGCCTACTTATTTGAGACTTACTTTTGTGCTTCTATCAGCAGCTAAGTGCTAATAGCAGTCTGTTTGTGTCGGCATATTGTCCACGCTGGATATGTCTCCCGGCAATGTAGTTTGAGTTCCTGTTTTTTTTTTTTTTAAATCTAAGCGATGTACTTTGCTGTTTTTTCTTCCTGCACTAGTTGTTCGTTTTGCCTACTTTTGTACATACAGTGCCTTTATCTTTCACTGTAATGCACGCTGCCATTGCACACAGCTCCAGCCTCAGCCACAAAGAGCAGGCTGGCGCGGCGCCGATCCATCGGAGGGGGGGGAACTCTGCTCCGGCTTATTTCCTTAGGGCAGCACCGACCCGCGGAGAACTGGCCGCATGCAGGGGTCAGAGTCAGCTGCGATGACTGCAGGGCGCCGGCTTCAGCACCGCACAGGAGCCGCGGCAGCCCAAACACGCAGCCGTGTAAACAGCCGCCGCCCCCCGTTCCGCAGGCTCCGAGTGGCGGGGTACAGCTGAGCACTCCTGGGGCCGACCCAGTCCAAAACAAGAGACCGCATATGATTACGGACCTAGGGCGCCTCACACCAACAGCGTTTATCGCCCCAGGCACACTCCGACGTCCCGACAGCGTTTTTCCTGCAGTTCGCGCCTCCGCCACTCCGTGCCTGCGTCCACGGGCAGAACTCAGCACACGTTGTCAACGATCTCCGCAGCCATCCCCCTTTTCTGCTTTTAGTACATGCATCTTCAAGTAGAAGCACTCCATAAATAATATCTTTATTATTTTTAAGGGTGGGCGGAGCTCGCGGAGTTTCACTCCGCTGAGTTACCAAGAAACTCTGCGGAATTCCGCGGAGTTCCGCGAGTGGGCAGAGCTAGATGAAAAGTTGCTCTACAATGCCAAAACAATGGTAGCAGGCGCTATATAACGTGTTCTCATCAAAGAGGTGCCTCGACCTTGCTTGTAGAAGAGGTCAAGGCTGGCACAACCCCTGACAGCTATCTCTGCAGCCCATTTCTGTCCCAGTGCAGTGCTCAGAAAGAGATACTACTTTCCTTGCTTTTTTATTATAGCAATTGCTCAGAGGCAGCACAGTTACAACACTGTGTTAAATTCCTCAACAATTAAATAAAGAAATGTAACTTTCCTATCTTCTCTCTATGTTGTTTTTATACTCTTCTTTACCTCCATTGCCATTGTTTGCTCTTTCACGTTTAGAAGCCACCCCCCTTTACTTATATTCACAATCACATACATTTTTTAAAGCGATTACAGTATCGAATTAATAAAGTTAAGATGATGGGGGCACACATTTGCTGTTCTCGGTCTTTTGAGAGAGAAGGAGCTGCATTTTGCTGCAGCAATAGGCTGCTTTGTAAATGCGTTTTCAACAATATGGGTTTCAATAGGGTTTTCACGTGAGAGAACGCTTAATCATTAGAGAAAGCTCCAGTGTTGTGTCAATGAAGGCCGTGTTTACTTTGCACAAGGGCCTCACTTTGTGCCACGGGCTGTCTGCTCCGGGCTGTCTACCACTCGACTCGTTTTGTTTTTGATTCGCCCTTAAGACGAATAACATCTTTTTTTAATAAATCGATTTATTCCTGCAGCTGATTAAGCAATGCCCCAGTCCTTTCCATAGCATCGATCCATTACCTAACTACACACCAAGTGTTACCGACCTTGGCAGGATGATGAACCCGCTGCAAGAGTATGAGATTATACCGTCATCTGGCTCGTCGTGGATCTCTGAAAGATGTCCGTGGTTCAATATCACATGAATAAGACAAGACTGCTTTCAGGCTACAGTAGGTTTAATTGCACACTCATATACGTTTGAATTATGTACGTAAAATACAGCCTGCTGCATTACACGCTTCTAGAAATAAATTTTTTTAAAAACCAAGGACTTCCAAACAGAGATTAAGAGAAGCAAATTGTCTTGTTTTGAAACATGCTGGCTTTAGCGCACTAACCTGGGTTGTCAGGCATTCCCGTGCAGTGAAGAAGGCAGCGCTGCTGTTCCTTACCGGGCATTTAAATAACTATGTGGCCGCAGGTGACAGGCGCCTCTGCACATGTTCTGCCCTGCAGGCGCGCAATGCCCATTGGGCTCAACAGGCTTCGGCCCCCTCCAGCCCCCCCCCTAACTCCCCCTTCGTGTGTGTGTCAGCCCGGGCTGAGACAGCTTCCCGGGCACACACACAGACAGTTTTTGAGCTGCCAGCCGCACCCAAGTACTTCACGGGTCTTTAAAAGACCATTCACTCTTTAAAAGACCATTCACTTGTTAACAAGCCTTTGTTGTTTTTTCACCCCTTCTTAGAGCCCCTGCATCTCCACTCTGCCTATGGCTGGAAGAATTAGCCCCCCCGAAATTTTTATAAGCCCCCACCCCCTCCCCCCGAAATTTGGCTTTAGTTGCACCTCTGCTGCCCTGCCACAGAATGGGGCTTTGGGGGCGGCCGACCGCCAGGGAGGCTTGCTCCCCCGGGGTTTTTGGGCCGGGTGGTACGGGCGAGCCCAATTGTGCTCGCATTGGGCGGTTTTTGGGCTGTGGAGGGGGTTTATGCACGGCTGTCTCGGTTGTCGTGCCACCATTTTGGAGGGTGACACGGCAGCCGAGAGGGTAGGGACAGCGCAGGGGAAAGTTTTTGTTTGAAATGAGTAACGGTGACGACGCACGGGTTCAGGAGGCCATGCGGCTTCTCGCGGAAGCCGGACGCATGGACCTCCTGAAGAGTCCAGAAGGCAGGGCGCCGCGGATACCGCGGCGCGCATCGGAGCGCGTGGCGGCGGCGAAACTGGCATGCTCGCCGCCACATGGTGGGGCCAACGATCGGCGGGGAAAGAAGGTAGGCGCAGGGGGCTGCAGTGTGAAAGCGGCCCCTGCCAATAAGAAAAAGAAAGGGGGACGCGCTGCTCGGCGCCCCCCCTGGAATTTGTAATAGGGAAAGGCGGGCAGGCACGTGCCAACAGGTGCGATGAGGGCGCCGAGGCCTCTGGGCCTCGGGGGGCCACAGGGGATGTGGATGAGGTGGGGGGGGTTGGGGGTTGGGGGACCGGCTCTAGGCACTGGCAGGGGTGTCGTGAGGGGGCCCGGGGGCATTTTGAGCAGCAGGGGCACAGGGGGTGAGGCGGAGTTGGGGGGGGTCAGGGGGCCTGTAGGAAACAGTGGAGAGGTTGTGGTGGGGGCTCAAGGGGGCCAGGGGGTGGTTTACAGAGGCAGTTTTTTCCCAAGGGCGGGGTGGGGGCAGAGAGGTTGGGGGGTCGGGGGTGATCGGGGAGCGGGGGGGAGGAGGTAAGGCCCAGGTGGGACGCCGGGGCAGCACTGGCAGTGGAGGGGTGGCTGGACAGGGCCCCGTGGGAGTTGAGGGACAGGTGGTTGGCGGCGGAGGGGTGGCGGAGTGGTCCACAGCGGACAGGGGGTGTGGGACCTGGGGGTAAGGGACGTGGGGGGGGAGCGGCCTTCAGTCCTTCTGGAGTGGAGCGAGGGTGAGGAGGAGGGTGTGGGCAGGGTCCGGGGGGGCGCAGGGCGAGAGCAGGGGTCCAGGGGGCAGGAGATGGTCAGGGGACAGGGGGAGGTGCCCACCAGGAGGGGTGGGAATTCGGCGGGGCACGGGCGGTGGGGGATGGAGGGCGGGGTTGGGGGTCCGGGGGCGGAGGGACCCCGGGAGGTCACGGGGGGCTATCAGGGGGCTATTGGCAGTGGTGCCCGGCAGAGGGCACCGTAGAGATAGATAGGGACTCTAACCTCGGCATGCCGGACCCTCCATTTGATTTGCAGGTACGGCGGGCGGATAGCCTATACAGGCCGGACGAGTTACATGTGGCTCCCCGATACAGGACAGAAGCGAAGGCAGGGTCCTGGGCGGCCGGCTGGTTCGCGGCGCGGGACCGTTCGGAAGGAGTGGAGCAGAGGTCGGCAGCGGTCACGTCAGGGCAACAGCCGGGGGAGCACAGGCTCTCACCAGGGCGGCGGTGGCCAAGGATGGGGCGCACACAGCACGAGACGACAGGGTCACGTCTGGGCGACAGCCCGGAGGGGCAGGACCCTCCAGGGCGGCGGTGACCAGCAGGCAGATTGCGGTGGTACCATCAGCGGCAAAAAAGGATGGTGTGGTCATGTCAGGGCGACAGCCCGGAGGGGTAGAGCTCTCCAGGACGGCGGTGACCGGGGAGGGAAGAAAGCGGCAGGCGGAGATTGCCGTGGACAGGTTATGGGAGGAAGCCAGGCACACTTGGGAGCAGCGTGGGCAGGATGAAGGAGAATGGGAAGAGATCCCTTTGGATTTTGACGAGGCTAGTATTGAGGAGGGGGAATTAGTGGAGGAGGACGGGGGGGCCCAGTAATGCTGTGCCTAGTTTTTTGCAGGACGTGAGGCCGGCGGAGGAAGGCGAGGCGCCAGCACGGAGATCCACCCTCTCGGCGGCAGGCAGCAGGCGGATAGATCCAGTGAGGACGCCGAAGTTGGCACAGGGTAAGTCAGCCAAAGGGGTAGTAGGTTCTGGGGCAGGGAGGGTGTCCACAGGGACAGACACGGGGGCAGAGGGGGATAGTGGAGTTAAGTTATGCAAGGGTAAGTATGTAAAGGACACGGGAGTGGGTACAGATGGCCAGGCTAGCGCTGTGGAGGCCCCGGGGGAAAGGGTTGCTGGGGCAACAGCGGAAGCAGGTCAGAAAACTGGGGAGGCAGAAAAGGGGGCCACAGAGAAAGGGAACGGGGAGGCACAGGTGGGGAAGGACAGTCATGAGCTCAAATTACCTAAATTGCCATACATGGGGGCGACAAAGCCTTTGGGGGTGCACCCATGTTGAGCACTAAAGAAAAGATATGGAAGGGGGAATATGTTGACATGTTGAAGCTATTGCACAGGGAATTGCGCTGCAAGGAGGGATCAAAAGAGGAGGAGGTGGAGCTGGCCCAGCGCCCAAGGGTGCCTTTGAATATCGAGAATTGGACTGCGGCTTTCCTAATCTTTGCGAGCGTTTACTGCGAAAAGTACCCCGAAAGGGCCGTCGCCCTATTTAAATATCTGGACGTGGTGCGGCGGGCGCACCTGACATACGGGGGGTATGCTTGGTCGCATTACGACGAGGAATTCCGGGCCAGACTTGCGTGGGACCCCGAGGCGAAGTGGGGGGAGATTGACACGGATCTATACCAGCAGGCTATGGGGGCAGTGAAGTTTGGTAAGACCACTTACACAGCCAGCGGGTTGCCGCTAGTGTTCCGCCCCTTTCAGAACCGTCCCACCCGGGGGGGGTGGGATACGCACAGAAGACGGCAGGAGGAGGTCCGGGGGAGTGTTGGGATTTTAACAAGGGAGCGTGTTCCCGAGATTACTGCAGATTTCGGCACGAGTGCTCCAAGTGTTCGGGAAGACATCCCGTGGTGCAGTGCTTCGGGCAGGCTTATGCAGGCCAACACCACCCCGGGGGGGGCAGGGGCAGCAGCAGTCGGCCGGCAGCGGACAGCAAGGGCCAGGGGGCAGGGGTGGTAGAGGGGGGCAGGGTTACATGGGCAAAAGCTCATACACCCATTAAGTTGGGGTGTTTGGACGCATGGCTTGCATTGTATCTGGATCAGGAGGACGCGCAGCTGCTCAGTACAGGTTTTCGAGAGGGTTTTCGCCTGGGGTACGAGGGGACGAGGTTGGCGCGATGGGCGGAGAATTTAAAATCGGTGGCAAGCCACAAGCAGGTAGTCTGGGAGAAGCTGCTGAAGGAAGTGAGGGAGGGTAGGATGGAAGGACCATTTGCGGTCAGTCCGCTCAAGGATCTGATCATTTCCCCGGTGGGGGTGGTCCCGAAGAAGGAAAAGGGACAGTTTCGTTTGATACAGCATTTGTCGTGGCCGGAAGGGGGGTCGGTAAATGATTTCATCCCGGCGGAATTGACCTCGGTTTCCTACTCATCGGTGGATACAGCGAGGGCTTTGGTGCACAAAGTGGGGCAGGGAGCAGAGATGGCAAAATGTGATATCAAGGCGGCCTTCCGGCTTCTGCCGATACATCCGGAGGACTTTCAATTGCTGGGCATTCAGATTGAGGGGCATATCTTTGTGGATAAGGCGCTACCCATGGGGTGTTCCATCTCCTGTGCACTCTTTGAAAAATTCCTTCTTGCAGTGGGTTTTTTGTTGGAAAACGGGCAGGGATACGGTGGCGCACTATTTGGATGATTTCTTCCTGGTGGGCCGGCCTGGTTCGACGGACTGCCAGCGGCAGCTGGACAGTTTCCAGGAGCTCATGGGGGCACTTGGGGTCCCTTTGGCACCAGAGAAGACGCAGGGTCCGTGTACGGTGCTGTCATTCTTGGGGATTGAGTTGGATTCAGTGGCTATGGAGGCCAGGTTGCCAGAGGATAAGCAGCTACACATGAGGTTGTTAATTGATGACATGCTGGCAAGGAAGAAAGTGACGGTGCGAATGGTGCAAGTACTTTTGGGGCACTTGAATTTTGCCTGTAGGGTGGTGAGAGCGGGGAGGACATTTTGCAGAAGGTTGGGCAGGTCACTCACAGGCCTTACGCTGCCTCATCACCATATGCGCTTGTCGGCAGGGACAAAGGAGGACCTCAGAATGTGGTGCAGGTTCTTGGAAGAGTTTAATGGGATTCCTCTGGCAGCCCCAGAAGAGTGGGTCTGGGACGCACAGATATTTTCCGATGCGGCAGGGTCCGGAGGTTTCGGTTTGTATTGGCAGGAAAAGTGGTGTGCGGAGGAGTGGCCAGAACAATGGAAAAATGGTGGCAGGAGTATCGCCTTTTTGGAATTGTTCCCTTTGGTGGTCGCGGTGGCGCTCTGGGGGCGGACATTAGCACACAAAAGGGTCACTTTCAGGGTGGATAACATGTCTGTGGTGCAGGTGGTTAACCGGCAATTAGCGAGGGATGAGCAGGTGTTAAAACTATTGCGGGTTTTCATTCTGGGTTGTTTGCAGCATGACATTTAGTTCAGGGCGCAGCACGTCCCAGGCGTGGAAAATGACATTGCGGATGCTTTGTCTCATTTGCAGTGGGAGAGGTTCCATGGGCTGGCCATGGAGGCGGAAACTCACAGGACGCCGGTGCCCGACGGGATGTGGTCCGTAGGAGAGAAAGGATGTTACAGCTGGTGGTAGGGTCGTTGGCGCCTTCCACGAGGGAGGCCTATGTGCTTGCTTGGCGGGAGTTTCGGCAGGGCGGTGCGAGGAGGCGAGCAGGGACTTGGGACAGGGAGGAGGACGTGGTGCAGTTCATTTTGGACATGATTGGGAAAGGTCTGTCGAGGGTGACCATTGGGGCGAAGTTGGCAGGTTTGGCCTTTATGGGTAAATTGTTGTGGGTTTATGTGCCAACGGCAGGGGAACTTGGGAAAAGGCTAATGGAGGGTTGGTCCAGGGAAGTAGGTAGGGGGCAGAGGGTCAGTTTGCCAGTGACATTGGGGTTATTGCGCGGGATCATGGGGGCATTGCCAACGTTCTGTCGAGGGGGAGAAGAAGTTTTACTCTTTTCGGCCCTTATGTCTTGGTTGTATGGAGGGACTTTCCGGGTGTCGGAGCTGCTGGGATGGAAAGGGGTGTCAGGTTTGCAATGGGACGAGGTGCGTGGGTGTGAAGTGGGGAGCGCAGCGGTGGTCATTTACTTGAGGTGCTCGAAGACAGATCAAACAGGTAGGGGGGCCTCGGTGAGGCTAAGCGCAAGACGGGAGCAAGAGATTTGCCCAGTAAGGTGGGGGTGTTTGCTACAAGGAGAGAGATGTCAGGGGCTGGGCTCGGTTTTTTCCAGAGCTTCTGGGAGGGGGGTTACAGCGGCGCAGTTGCTCTGGGTGATGAGGCGGGCGCTGCAGTTGATTGGGGAGGCGCCTGAAGCTTACGGGACCCACTCCTTCAGGATTGGGGTGACATCGGATGCAGCAGGTTGGGGATGGGGTCCTGAAAGACTAAAAAAGCTGGGGCGCTGGTCATCAGAGTGTTATAAGCGCTACATTAAGAAGCGTGGGAGGGGGTTTGGGGGAGTAGGGGAGTTGTGATTCCTTTTTTCACGCTTGTGTCTTTTCAGGTGCTGTGGCCGGGCCGGATTCGGAGGCGATCGCCATTTGGATTGTTGGACATTCTTTTGTCAAGTGGGCTGAGAGGCTTGAGCGTAGTAAGGGCAGGGGTGTTAACCTGGTGTTGGATCCGTCTTTGTTTCAGGTATCTTGGCATGGTAGGGGTGGCATGCGTTGGCATGAACTGTTGCCGTTGTTAGGTAAGCTTCTTCGGCGCCATATTTGTCCGGATGTTCTGGTTCTCCACTTGGGAGAAAACGATTTGGTGGTTTGTAAGGGACTGTCCTTACTGAAACAAATGAAGAGGGATTTGAAGGAGATTCAGCGGCAGTGGTCAGGCTGTTTTATTGTTTGGAATGAGTCTATTCCTAGGAGACATTGGAGGGGAGCAGAGAGGCCGGCAGCCATAGATAAGGCCAGAAGGAAGATTAATCGTGTGATGATGGTTTTTTGTAAGGAGTCGGGTATGGGTAGAGTGGAACACCCGGAATTGAAATTCGTGCCGGATGACTTCCCGGATCACAAGTATTCAGCGAGATATTTTTTCAGGGATGATGGCGTCCATTTGTCTAAGTTCGGTACGGAGTTGTATCTGGCTCAGATTAAAGAGGTATTGGATGCATCGGTTGGTGTGAGGCGTTACCCTAGAGCGACCTAGGGGGGGGGGGGTCAGAAAGTTAGTCAGGACTAATTTCTGAGTGGCGTCGGTTTACTGTTTTGGCCAGTTTGTTACTGTTTCAGTTTTAGTTGGGGACAGGTAGATAATGAGGTAGTAGGTTAGACCTAGTTAGTGAAGAGGTTACAGGGTTAAAGGTTAACAGTTATTGAGCGAGTAGGTAGATTTTTAGATTGTTGGAGATGCAGGTTACAATGTATAAAGGGGGAAAAGTTATTGATTAATTTGGGTATGTGCAATAAAGTGAAATGGTTTTCGGGAAACATTAGGGGTGGGGGAGGTGGACAAGTAGATGCATTATGTATAGTTAGAGTTAGTTTTGTACGGCAAAGGCCAAGGTTAAGTTTGTGTAAGGTGCACCTGTCTTCAATAAAGCGGCCTTTTTCACACTTACATTGAGTCAATTTGGTTTGTCCGTGCTCTCCGGCCCAATGGGGCTTTGGGGGCGTGGCCGACCGCCAGGGAGGCTTGCTCCCCGGGGTTTTTGGGCCGGGTGGTACAGGCGAGCCCAATAGGGCTCGCATTGGGCGGTTTTTGGGCTGGGGAGGGGGTTTATGCGCAGCTGTCTCGGTTGTCATGCCACCATTTTGGAGGGTGACACGGCAGCCGAGAGGGCAGGGACAGCACAGGGGAAAGTTTTTGCCCACCCGCCAACCCTAATTTTGGGGGTTTTGGGGTTTTTTCGTTGAGGAGTAATTTTAAGTTTAATTTTGTGGCTTTTTTGTTGGGGTACAGGTGCATCAGGGGTTATTTTGATGTATGTATTTCTGGTTGTCGCTTGAAGCAGGTGCGGTGCGTCGGTTTACTGTTTTGGCCAGTTTGTTACTGTTTCAGTTTTAGTTGGGGACAGGTAGGTAATGAGGTAGTAGGTTAGACCTAGTTATTGAAGAGGTTACAGGGTTAAAGGTTAACAGTTATTGAGCGAGTAGGTAGATTTTTAGATTGTTGGAGATGCAGGTTACAATGTATAAAGGGGAAAAAGTTATTGATTAATTTGGGTATGTGCAATAAAGTGCAATGGTTTTCGGGGAAACATTAGGGTGGGGGAGGTGGACAAGTTGATGCATTATGTATAGTTAGAGTTAGTTTTGTACGGCAAAGGCCAAGGTTAAGTTTGTGTAAGGTGCACCTGTCTTCAATAAAGCGGCCTTTTCACACTTACATTGAGTCAATTTGGTTTGTCCGTGCTCTCCGGCCCAA